>CM040246.1:22719735-23141109 GCA_022545495.1 Chrysanthemum lavandulifolium
GAAACCGGTCGAAGTTATTGTTATGTTACACTTCCTATTTTTTACACTCTCGTGGTAGCATTGGCCTAGCGATTTCGTTAACTGTTAGATGTTACTGATATTCTGATAATATGTTCTGGAGACACTGATCTACGACTTCACTGTAGGGATTCATCATTCGATGTTTTTACATGGAGATATATATGTTGTCAATCTTGCTAAAGTTGCTAAAATTTACGGTGATGTTTGGTTGTTTTGACCTTTTTTTTTTTTCTTTTTGGTTTTGATTTGGAAAGCGGAGATATAGGTCATCTAAAGCTCGACCAGGTCTTCTCGAAAGCGTGGATACTCTTCACGTCTTACGGTTTACAAAAAAAATGTTCGTTTAATCGTCTTTGGTTTAAAAGAATCGTTTGTCTTGATTTTCGATTCGATTGAAGATTCATTTAATTTAGTACCGAGTTAAAGAAAGAATTAAGTTAGTTATATATATATATATATATATATATATATATATATATATATATATATATATATATATATATATATATATATATATAGGGAAGGATCGAGAAGAAAAAGCTAAAATGAGAAGAATAAGAAGGATTTTAGCCACACATTTCAAATAGGGAGAATTTTGGGGAGATGCATCCATTTTTTAGATCATCTGAAATGTGGTGGTTGTTTCTTCTTATCATTCTTATTTTAATTTTCTTCTTATTTGATCTAACTCTATATATATATATATATATATATATATATATATATATATATATATATATATATATATATATATTTTAATTCATTACATTTTTTCTTTACACATAAATTCGGCTAAAGCTCAATCGGTCTTCATCTAAAGTCGACTAAAGCTCGAACCATTGGTGTCACTTCTTCAATATGCCACTTGGTGTTACTTCTTCATGAAGCACTATGAATATTTTGATGTCCTAAAACATATCATTGGTGAATCTACAAGTTCTTCTTCAAGTACCGCTTGCTTTGTTTGCTGAGTTTCGAGACAATTTAAGTATTTTGATGTACTAAAGCACATCATTGGTGAATCTACACGTACCACCTCCTTTGTTTCTCGAGTTTCAAAGCAGTTTGAGTGTTCGTTCTACCCGCTCTAACTCCGGGGGTGGGGGTGGGTGGTGTTAGTGTGGGTGATATGTATGATCTCATTATTTAATCAATTACTCAATATTATTCTTCAACAAAACCAACAAGTTGAATACTGAGCAATTAATTGCATGTTAATTGTTATTGGAACAACCTACATAGGGAATTAATCCATTTTATCCAATATGATTGAACATATATCCTTAATTCTATTAATGATCTAAAGATGCAAGATATTTTGACTTCTCCGACAAGTTTACCCAGTTGTAGGAGACAAATTGAAGCTCTGAGCACTCAAAGTTTCGGTATTCATTTATTTGTCTTGTTAACTATATTATTTATGCTCAAGTTAAACATACTAGTATTATAATGCATCTATCTATATTATTTATGCTCGAGTTAAATGATATGGAAGCAAGGGCTATGATTAGAGAGGATTGAAAAGAAATTAAAGATGCTATGTTTAGTATTGGAGACAATAAGGTCTGGTTACTCAACTAAGTTCTTTAAAAGAGCATGGAGTGTTGTGGTGATGATGTTTGTAAAGTCGTCGAGAGAATGCTTCTCAACCGGTAGCTTTTGGGAGAATTGAACTCAACTATTATCTCTCTTGTCCCTAAGCTGAAAGCGCATTTAAGGTTTCGATTTTAGACCAATTTCAAGTTGAAATGTGATTTACAAATTCATAAGTGAAGTCTTGTTTGGAAGATTAAAGGGTATTTGGATAAGCTAATCAACCTAAACCAAAGTGCTTTTATCCTAGGAAGACATAATTCAAAATAATATCTTGTTAGCCCAAGAGTTAATTAAGGGTATGTGGAAGTGGTGGTCCCAAAAGAGTTGCTTTCAAGATTGATATACAAAAACATATGATCTGGTTTGTTAATACAATATAAACCCTAAAAGCGTTTATCTATTTACGATCTTCTTATCTTTTGTCGATAATAATCGTAAAATCATATTAAGGAGATAAATAAAATATGTAAAGTTTTGAGCCAATAGTTTACTAACTCATTTCACTAAACAAATAAATCATCAAACATGTTTAGTTAAATACTTTACATAAAACCAAAACCATTTTTATAAAACACTTATAAATAACTTTGGTTACTTACATTTTTATAAAAATACATACTAGTTAAATGTAACATGTAATATGAATAAGTTGGACTATCCATAACCCAAAACCCATGCCCAAAACCCATGACCCATGGACCTTGACCCAAAACTTATGGACCATATGCATGACATAATGTATGACATCAAAATGGGTAAAATCCATGACCCATGACCCAAAGTCCATAACCCTTGACCCAAGATGTCTTTACATCATGCATGACATCACGTGACCCATGGATCATAACCCATAACCCGAAACCCAGAATTGTAACCCAAAATCCGGACTGGTATTACCAGATAGCCAGATCCCTTGGATTACACTAACTGGATCACTTTGGGAAAGGATCCGGTGGATCCGGCTGAACAGTGGCAAGTTTTGTCTCTAAATAGATGGCCATTTCTCCCTTTCTCTATACCACTTTATACATATCTTATCTCTATATTCTTACCTCTCTAACCTCATATCTAAGGATCATCTATGTAGCTTTTCTCTTAGTGATTTTCAAGGTTCCTCTTAAAGGCGAGATAACGACGGTTAGCATAGAAGACTTGCAAGCTCATGAGACATGGGTTTCTAGACTTAATCATCATGACAAGATCACGAAGTGTCTCTTGTTGTTGGTTCCTCTTAAGCATATCATAGGTGTCTTGTGTTAGCTAGTGCTACTTGGATTAGTTCCTCCATTGTAAAGGAACTCGATATCTAACCTTATCTTGGATAAAGTGTATGCGACGTGGGTTTTGTTCTCCCTTATGAAAGAACCCGGTATCAGCCTTGCACCGGATAAAGTATAGGCGGCGTGGGTTTGGTTCTACCTTGTGGAAGAACCCGATATTTAACTTTGTACCGAAAAAGTGTAAACAACGTTGTGAAGGCTTCTCCGCCAAGAAAAGGAGCTTGTGGTGTGTAGTGATTACAAACTCTCGAGTTGGGTACTCGGGGAGTGGAGTAGGGCAAGGAAGATGACCTTGTAGCCAAACCACTATAAATACTTGTGTTATAGTTGTGTCTTTCTTTTTCTATCTCATAGTATATTTTAATCACATCTAACTATCAATATCCAACACACCAAATAGATTGACATAAGTCGATCTAAAAGTTTTAAAAAAGTTTGAATCGGTAAAACTATTCAACCCTCTTCTAGTTTTCTACAATTGGCATCGACTTTGTTACCAAGTTTCTTTAAGTATATTGTACTTTAAAAACTTGAAGCGACCGATGTATATTTTGAAAACTACAAAAGAAAAAACCGTAAAACTTACATCAAAACTATTTTTACAAAAAGATAAAAATTTTATTATGGATAATGATAGTTGAGATAATACATACTATATTCTCTAAAATCACTATTATTATAACAAACTTTCTTTAAGAAATCTTCATGTTATGAAGCTCTTTAAAAGCTCATGAAGAATTCTTCACCTAAACTCATATACCCTCTAAGATAATGTGTCAAAGGTACGTCTTTCTATTTTTACTTGCTATCATAAAAGGAGTTGTCTATCTGTAAGAATTTTTATTAATATGGTACTACGATTATTTGGTATGCTTGTCTCTACGATTTACCTTTTAAAACTTCTTTGTACATCTGCTACTTTTGTTTCTTAAAAGTGTCATATCAACATGAAATTTTATGGCACCAAATCACAACTTTCTAAAAGTCTCTATCCTTCAAATCGTCGACAATAGTATTCCATCTCATACTCTCTTAGTCTCCATCATTCAAAATTTATTTACTCTTTGATCCCACATCAACTATGACTTACCACGTCTTGATCATCACCATAATCACACTCGTGGTACTTTTCTACTCTCATCTCAAATTTACTTACAACAATTTATCTCATCTCGTGTATCTCTATTTCTCCTCAATCTCCATGCCATGTTTCTCTGTGCATTAAAGTTAATGCAACATAACTATTTTCTCGTTTTGATCTATCTTTTGGCTATCCCTCATCTAACATACAAAAAATATCATCTAAACCTTTCCTCATAATATTAGCTCTCAAAACCCTCATTTTAGTTATTTAGGATCATGAGTCATAATCTATCTTAAAACAAGTAAATTAAAAGAACTAGTGACAAATGATACACCAAAAACCAAACACTCAAAACTACCTCATGTCATTTGTCTTCCGGATCCATCGGATTTAACGGGTGAATCCCTTTTCAAAAGGATCCGCAAAACCGGCTCAACAGCATGCCAGTTTAGACTTTATAAAACATCATATACAATTCTATTTTCCTCTCTTCTCATACAAATGAGCAAAATCAACCACTCTCTCATTCTAGGCCTTCATCTTTCTCAATCTTATTTTTGTAATCATCTTGTAAGTAATTACATTTATTTTTTTTATTTTTCCTAATTTAATTCTAGGGTTTTACTTAGGGCAAATGGTAAAAAAAAAAAAAAAGTATCATACTTGCCACCATTTCCTCTTGTCGGTAGTTAACAAAATTTTTTGCTTTTTTGGGTACTATACTTTCAAATTCATCCTCTTTAGGGTATTATGTGACATTTTTGCCCCTCGGGGAAAAAAATTATATTAGCTAAGAGGGGCAAAAATGTCCAAAATATTCGCAAAATACCCTAAAGAGGATGAATTTGAAAGTATAGTACCCACAAAAGCAAAAAATTGTTCATACTCACAAGAGCAAATGGTGTCAAGTATAATACTTTTCTATCATTTGCCCTTTTACTTATACAAAATTGATTCAAGTGTGTTTGTGTTAATCAAACCATTCCGACAAATTTTGTTCAACAAATTAGATACTTATTGATGATTTTCTTTAAGGATTGCATTCTCCTACAAACACCCAAACTAGTTTTCACAAAAACTCATATAAATAATTTTGAATAAAAGTGTCTTAAAGAGGATGTTTGACAGTGTTAATAAAAAAAACATAAATGTTAACCATCTTATGATTTTCTCAAAATCTCATTTGGTCAAATCTGGATAACAAGTGTATAAAGCATCTTTAACCAAGACACTCATTTTCCTAGTAACCTCCTAACTCATACACATTTACATAGAATTCATCTTTTAATAAAGTATTTTACTTTCCTAACTATGTAATATTGTTTTCTAGGATGTTGGGATTTAAAGATTTGAAGATACAAAACAAGAAGAATGCAACATGAAAGACTTAATGTGACAAGAAGAAAAACTACAAAAAGAGGGATGATTTGGAAGATTCTAGAAGATATACTTAAAAGAATATTTAGTTTCTTTATTGTATTATGATTCCTTTGTAAACCTTAATTCTATAGTATATAAAGAGGACATGGGGTGTAGAGATTAATATGTGCACATACAATGTAGACGTCTAGAGGTTTTGGTATAGCCCTAAGGATCGTTTGATCCCTATTATAATTAGGTAATCGTACTACACTTTCTCACATAGTATTGGGGCTTGTATAGTGTATGATGATGATGAATGAAAAACCTTGTTACAATAGCAATTGATTCTTTAATTGAATATTCCGCCTTTGTTATTGTTATTCCTAGTATGCTCAAAATGATCCATGGAGTTATAAAAAACTCCACATAGGATCTAAAATGCCTAACTCTACCCAACAAGACCATCACGATACCGTTCATTACATCCCTAGATACCAACGCAAAGACGATCTCTCCTTCGATGACCGAAAAATATTTAAAATATTCCAAAAGCGTCTTATTCATGAGGGACGTGTCATTGAGGATTCCTTCCTTGAAGATACCAACATTCCTAAAGTCTTCTCCGCAATCAACTTTGATTGCCTTCTCTATATCAATGAACAAATTTTTCCTGTTTTCATCTTTGAGTTTTACAAAAGTGTTCGGATTGTCCAAAACGATGATGAAACTATTTCCATTTCCTTCATCATAAGCGACCAAAACAATGTCTCACCTCTCACCACATTTTCGAAATTCACCAAATTAATTTGCATGTATTCAAATGATTGGTCTATCTCACACCTCGCCTTAGATCCTAATCCTACCTACACACCCCTCTTGATGATCCCATTCTAGTCTGTGACTCCGTTTTTATCAAAAGAGTCGAACACACTCGAATGACCCATAAAAAAGAACCCATTAACCGTGATCCCTTTCAAATGGAACTCTTTGAAATAATTCCAACTTACAAAAAATAGGAGAAAATTCTTAGGGAGAATTTCATTTGCTTGGTCAAAAACAAAGACCATCCAATTGCTTGTGTAGAATATTAGTTTTCACTTACACATCAAACCATAACATCAAGTTGGCGTATAAGAGGAATTCTAGAGAGAGAAAGTTAGAGGTTTAGGGAACTTAGTGAGAGAAAGTGAAATATATTATTATGAGCTCCAACTCTCTACCTTGGAAGGTAGAGTATTTATAGTCTTACATAAACGCCACACAACGGGTGTGGATCGGGCATCTGATGGGTAAAGACCCGTCCAGTCCTCACGGTGTTACTAAACTAAATACTACTTAACTTAAAATAACTATGACTACGAGCTTTCTAGCGATTACATATACTTGAGGTGACCGACTCTTTAATACGGAATTTCTAATTCCTAACAATCTCCCCAACGGAGGTTACCTCAATCATGTACTAAAATTACATTGAATACAAGCAGATATTACAAAAATTGTTCTTGCATTCTTGATGTAGTACTTTGCTCAAAGCTCGTAGTCATTGATTCTTCTCATTGCATGTTTGGTTAATCTAAGTGGAGGTCTTTCTTGATCCACATGATAATAATTTTGAGCCGACTTTTGAGACCATCGACTAACAAAATCTACGAGACATCCATTGTGGTGTTGGTATTATGTGATGTTGTGACTTTTGGACCGACATGCTCACATTACGGATCATGATATCTTCTCATCGAGCGGAAGCTTCGTTGATTCATGATATTGGCGTGAGCGAAGCATGGAGTGAAAATATCGAGTCATTGATGCATTTATCATGATTTCTTGAGAGATGAATGTATTGTGTGAGCATGCGGCTATGGATTGACCGCTTCATTACGATCATTGCAAACATCGGGCGTGCACGCATACAGATTAGCAATAAAGCGTACAAAAGTGTCTTTGACCACTTTAGTTGAATTGAGTACCACGGCCCGCGGTTCCCGTTGATCGATACAAATCTTACTGTGATCGGTATAATTCGAAGAATTTCCTTGACGGGGTTTCGCACTACTCAAGTCGTTCTCAAACCGGGCGTCTCAAAGAAGACAAACGGAGTGAGTGAACCGGTAATTTAAGTCCACCGATTGATGAAAGAGATTTGAAAAACAATCGTGTATTGCTCAATAGAAATTGTTTTGCAATACAACGAAGGTTTTAATGAACATCAATTATCAATCATAAAACACCTTTTGATTTGAAATATCCTTACGGTCGATTTGCTAAAGAAGAGTTTTAAGCACAAAGACCGGTTTTCAAAGGTATCCGTCAATCCATAACTGAACCGAGATTGATTCAAGAGATTGAATCGCCCCATTGTTTGTTCGGTTGTCACATGGTTGATCTATATGATAGATCTCACCGCCACCTACCGAGGAGCTTGTTTGATGTTGGATCGAAGGTTTTCCATCTTCATTGTGAATATGTTTACACATCACTCGGATGTTACGGCAATACCACAAGGATAATCGTGGGACTCAAGATATAATCTCTTTTCACATTGTGTGAAACGAGAGTCTTCATTGAAAGTTCCTAATGAGATTTATTGATGATCTCGTGGCTCTAGACTCGATTTTGTGCATATTTGGATCTGTGTGGGAGACTAGGGAGAGGGTCTCCTCTTCAATATCAACAATCTCTAAGAGAAAGTCGATAGATAATGTCGGTTCCCGTGAGAATGAAACAAGTCCTTTTAAGAGGAACTTGAGTGGTTTGGAAAGTTGAAGTGCGGTGCGTCAATGGGTCCATGACGTCTTGTCTTCAATACCGATGTTACCATCGGTAGCATATGAATTGAACCGGGTTTACGCCCTAAGGTTGAATATATGGAGGGCTATTTGTTTCACCCTTTTCTCATTCAATTCTTTTAATTCTTCAACCCTTCGATTGCTACGAGACTTCATAGCTAGAACCTTGTTGGGTTTGTTCGATTACTAGCTCTATCTCGATCCGCATTCTTCCCATTTCTCATTTTTCTCCTTTTATAATCATACCTAAGGACTTCTACACTAACTAGTGGATTGTCCTGGGTAGATCCCTCCGATTCGGTGGATCATGGGAACACATACCTAACCTTATCATCCTTATATCACCGTACATAAAGTAAAGTTGGTGGGTCTATTTGGTATTGTTCATCTCGCCATTGGAACCAATTGAAAACCATTTGAAAAATCAATCCGGATACTTGTGATATATTATCAAAACATTTTGTACCGAATTGTTTTTGATATTTTTAGAATAAGTGCTCCCCTCAACATGTGCATGAATTGTTTGAAATCGTTTTTCACATGGAGGCAAGAGGAAGAAATTACTTCTTTGATTACCATTTTTAAAAGATATCACCATCACTTCCTTGATCAAATCAAGTAGATAAAGCATTCAGGAAGGATGAGGTTTCCATAAGTTTGCTCCCCTCAATATGTGCCTCGAGGTTTGGAAAGAGTTTTGCACATACTAGAGGAACTGCACATTGAGATAAATGATCACGTTTCAAATCATAGGTTTAAGATAGATGCTCCCCTCAACATGTGCATGGAAAATTTGAAATCGTTTGTCACATGTGGGAAGGATAGCATGTACATCCTTATAAAACCATTTACCGAATTATCATTGTAAATCCAACTTAAATCACACAATCTCCCCGATCACAATTATCAAATCATTTGAGATTTGTGATCTCTTATTGATTTAAATTGATTTTGAAAGATTTTAAGGAATTGTGACTTGATTATGAAAGCGTTTTAAGCGATAAGGATCGATTTTTATACTTTTAAACTCCATTGATAAAACATGCATGTACATCTTTTGAAAATAATTTAATGCCAAATAACTTTTTAATTTAATTGAAATCATTCTCCCCTCAATCAATGACATAGGTTGTTGATTGAGAGATGAGATTTTGACAAATAAGTCGATGATTTATCAAAATAGAGACCGAGTTATTTTTCAAAGCGATTAGTTTTCAAGAGATAAATGTTTATAGAATCGAGCATGGAATTTGAAAACATGGTAAAGCATGGCTCTGTTCTTTCTTTGAAAAGCGGGTTCTTGCTGAAAAGACAATAAACCATATTTTTCTCTTTCTCCAAAAAATATTTTTGATTTTTTTTTTTTTTTTTTTTATATATAAAATTCGAACAACATCTAAAGTCCGTGTCATTCTTTGAATGACAACATCAAGACCGTAGATATTATCGAATCAAGAGAAACATGACAAAATGACAATATTTTTGCGATTTTTTAATTTTTCAAATTTTATGGATTTTGAAAGTTTTATATTTTTGTATTTTGTTTTTCGAATAAATATTTACAAGAGATAGATGAAGATAGACCTTTACTCCTCGTCTTCCTCCACGAAGGCGTTTGAGTGTTACGGTTGAAGGCTTTTCAAGCCAAGGCGTGGAAGAATAAACTCAAACTTTCTCTTGGAAGAGCTTTGGTGAAGATGTCGCTAGCGATATTCGAGACCTCACAAAATAGAGTTCTACCACACCTTTTTCCACTTGTTCCCGATGAAATGATGTCGAATGTCGATATGCTTTGCTCTTGAGTGTTGAGCGTTGTTGCATGAGAGAGCAATAGCACTTTATTATCACGATGCAGGAGGGATTTTGTTGAATTCAAAGCCATAGTCGGATAATTGAGATCTCATCCATAAGATTTGAGCACAACAGGATGACATGGCTATGTATTCAACCTCTGTAGAGGAAATAAGTACTCATTTGCTTATTTGAAGACCGACTCACAAGTTTATCACCCAATGAGCACCTCGGATGTACTTGACGAGTATCTTGACACCGCATGATCGGCATCTGCATAGGTCGTTAGTGACATACCGGTGTCCTTGGTGCAAAGACCCATATTGATGGTTCCTTGGAATACCGAAGACCCGTTTAACCGCTTCAAGGTGCTTTTAGTAGGCTTAGCACGGTATCTAGCACACATGCAAACAACGAACAATATGTGCGGTCTACTAGGCGTGAGGTACATCGGGGATCAATCATACTACGATATTTTGTTTGGTCAATCATGATCCCTGAGTGGTCCTCATCTAGTTTGGTTCGATCAATAATGGGAGTGTCAGCAGGTCACTTGAATCAAATCCAAATTTCTTTAAGATCTCGGTTGCATATTTGGATTGATTTATAAAATGCCTCGGGACTTTCGAAATTTGTAATCCCAAGAAAAATGACATTTGTCCCATCATTGACATTTGAAATTTTGAACTCATTTCATTTGAAAACGATCACATTCCATTGGGTGCATCGAGGCAAAAATAATATCATAAACATAAATTTGAACATGAATTAAATGTTTGCACGACTTCTGGTGAACAATGTTGGATCAATGCTCCTTTGCTAAATCCGGTAGATAGAAGAAACTTTGACGATGTATCATACCATGCCCTTGGAGCTTGCTTTAAACAGTAAAGAGCCTTCTTCAAATGAAAACGTGAGTAGGATGCTCTTGATTCACAAATCCTTGAGGTTGGGCGGCGTGAGCGACTTCTTTAAGATCTCGTTGAAATGTTGTCTTTACATCCATCGATAGACTATCATGTTCTTACTAGCGACATTAGCCAAAAGATTACGATTGCCTCGATTTGACCAAGCTGGAGCAAAAGATTCTTCAAAGTCAATACCCTCCTCTTGACGATATCCTTTAGCAACTAATCGAGCCTTGTTCTTGACACATCACCATGCTCATCAAGTTTCACTTTGAAGATCCATTTAAGAGCAATAATCATAGCACGATCTGGAGGCGGTACTAACTCCCATACATCAAGTCGATCAAACTCATGAATTTCATCTTGCATGGCATTGAACCACTATCTTCATTCATGGCGGTTTTAGCATCTTTTGGTTCGATCTTAGATAGTGCGGAGTTGAACAAGCACCATAAGGCATCGGTTGCAAGTTGTTTCCGTGTTGATACGGGACGAGAGGGATTTCCAATGATGTTGTCTAGTGGATGATCGTGAGTCCATTTTCTAAGGTGTTCATGTGGCGATGGTTGAGGATGAAGTAGCGTCGATGTCTCCGAAGAAGATGGTTCGATGAAGATTCGAGAGCAAATATGTTTTCAAATTGAGCATCTTGATAGTAGCAAAGGGATTAACTTCATCATTGATGCGAAACATTTCCATGATGTACATTGAAGAATGACGATTTGTTTATGAGGCGAAGGATCGAAGAGCGCTTCTTGACTTAAAGATATTGAGGCGAGGGATTGACTTCATTCACGGGAATATGAGCGACCTACGTAGTAGGAATCGACACCTCATTAGTACTTGGATCATAAAGTTCATCAAACATAGGATCAAACAATTTCTTTAAATCATCTTGGATGGAGGTACATATGGAGTTTCTTGAGAAGAGTTTGGAACAAGGGATGAACCAATGGGACTGTTTTGAAGTGCGGGTCTGAATGGATTGTCCAGAGCCATTTGACCGGTCGACTCATCAAACGTAACGTGAATTGTTTCCATGATATTTCGGGTTCTTTTGTTGTAGATTCGGTATCCCTTTTTGTTTGGTGCATACCACAAATACTCAATGTCTGCTTTAGCTCTAAGTTTGCCTAAGTCTTGTCCTCATTAGTTGGATAACACAATGCACCAAACACACGAAGGAAATGGAGATTAGGTTTTGTTGTGGACAAGTTCATATGGAGTTTTCCATGAACAATGTGAATCGGGGAGCGATTTTGTATGTAGCATGCGGTGGCAATAGCTTGACCCGAGAAACATTGGAACCTTTGAGTAAATCGGCATTGTTCTAGCGGCTTCTACAAGAGTTCGATTTCGTCTTTCAACTACCAGTTACTGTTGAGGAGTTCGTGGAACACTTCTTTGATGGTGATTCAACGCTTTCATAAAATTCACCGAGTTGTTTGTTGACAAACTCGGTTCCATTGTCTGTTCTTATTATTCGATTGTTTTGTTAAGCCGAACTGCAATTTGTTTGATGAGTTTGATGATGATATCGGAGATTCATCCTTTGTCCTTAAGAACTTGACCCAAGTGAATCTAGAATAATCATCAACCACAACTAACACATATTTCTTCCCAAATATATTCGCACCCTCTTTGGTCCACATAGATCCATGTGAATCATATGAAGAACACGTGACGAGTTAGTAGGTTTGGGTTTATAGGCATACTTCTTGCTTTTTCCCAATTGACATCTTTGAACAAAGATGATCCTTTTCGTACTTGAGTCTAGGTAAACCTACTGACTAAGTCCTTTACGAGAGATCATTGATGGTGCCGAAGTTCAAGTGATTGAGACGGCGATGCCATAACCATGACTTTGTTTTAGAGGCCTTTGACGGTAAGCAAATTGGAGAAGACTTCATCATATCTTCGATAGAGATGGTGTATAGATTTGAACCACGTGAACCTCTTAAAAGTTCCTTACCATCAAGTTCTCTAACGAAGCGGTATGTTTTCGAAGGCTACTTCTAGATCGAATCGCGAGAATTGACCAGAGAGAACAAGTTGTGACCAAGACCTTCTACATAGTAAACCACGGAGATAACACTTTTACCAACAACATAGTCTCCATAACCCATAATAGCACCGAAATGATCATTCCGAATCTAAGCGTCTCGATGAATTTGCTCACGAAGTTCATGAGCGTGACCGGTCGCCGATCATATGCTTGGAGCGACTGAGTCCGGTACCACGAGCGATTTGAGCGATCTGCGGTTGAACACAGACAAGAATGGATAAGCGGATAATTGGGATCCCATGCAAGAATGGGTTCCTTTTGGTTAGTAACAATGGTTGGAACACCCACATCGGAAAAAGAAGCATTCATATTAGAAATTAAGGCCTTTGGAATCATTGTGAATAGATGCGGTACTAGTGTTCGTATTAGCCACATTCACGGTGTGCTCACTTCTTAAGGAATAGTTCTACCGGTAGGCATCCATTTTCTAGTGGGCATTGTCGATTATTCTTATGACCAACGGTATCCAATAATAGCCTATCTTACTAAATGTTCTTCCTGTGGGTTTCTCTTGTTTTCTAACTTTCTTTTGTTTTGCCTTTTGCCTTTTTAGCATGAAATTTAGCATTAACAACATTAGCTGGACAATTAACATCATTAGGCAAAATATTAACACCACATTCATGATTAGAAAGCGAAATTCAGCGAGACATCAATACAAGGTTTGAAAATAGTGTCGAATTGAATTAATTACGATGCGCCTATGGCTAATACTAGAATTAACACGATTCGTTTTATTCGATTCAAGCTTAAAGTTCCTAGATTGTTCTTCTACTCTTTTCCGGTCGCACATTCTTAGCTTGCGAGGTCCTATCATTCCTTGTATTGTCTTGAGACTTTTACCGCTCCCTTTAATGTCACTGATTACTCCTGTAGAGAATGGAAACATTAGTTGGTTTTACTATTCTTTGCATCACTGTTTAGATGTCTTTGGGATCACGAACTACATGCGAGCGCACTAAGGTTCAATTTCTTAAAACTAGAAGTCTTGGGATTTGTACTCCTATAAGGCACACTTGAGTTCTCTTTCATAGCATTGACGGATCTGGAATCGAACTACTTAAAGGCACACTAAGGTTCACATTCAAGACATTGGGCATCGAATGAATATCATACTTGGCATTAGGCATCGAACATGGAATCAAAGGATTAACTCTCTCACCTAAGGACTTTGGGCATATTGTGATCAAGCATTCTAGGATTTCTTGAGATCGTTTGGCATATAAGCATGCATGTCCAATTGCATTATCATGAGGTTTCTCTAACTTATCCTCTTCAACAATCTCACGCAGACATTCTAGGCAATCCTTAAGGGATGAGAAGTATGTTTGAGCAACAAGTTTGTTGTTCACGAGATGAGGAGGACATATTTCACAGACAAAGCATATTTATTACAAGAGTGAACCTTTGATACACCATTCTCCCATTGGTCATTGGCATTTTCCTTTTAAGCGACTCTTGATTCTCAATTTCCTTTTGCAATGAAGCTATTTGTTCGTTATTTTTGTTACGAGTGACCTTTATTGATTCAAATAACTCATTGAAATGACGTTTTATCTTTTCATTTTCTTTTAGAAAACTTTCGTTTTCCTTTTGTAATGCATTTACTAGGTTTTGAAGATGAAACGTTTGAGAATTCGAGAATCTAAAGGAGGAGGCATTTGGGAGCTGTCGCATTGTTCGTTTGACCCTTTAATTGAGAGATTTGGGCTTTCAACCTTCGATCGTGTTGCAATGAGCTTGAATCATTCATCACGTTTGTTAATTTGAAAAAGCGCATCAAACTCGGAGCATATGAGGATGTCTTGATATTTGAAGTTTTGACATTTTTTTAAGATGATGATATTTTAGTTGTAAATTAAAATGCTCAACTTCTAGTTTAGAAAAATGTTTAACCAAATTGTCGTGATCATCGGTTCAATTTTCTCATTTAGTTCGAATTAGTTTTCAAGCTCAATGACACGATCATGGGAGACTTTCAGAACAACCGATAATTCATGAAATTTGGAAGCATTAATGGAACAATTTGTAGCGATGAAAAACACATCTTGAGCAATACATTCGAAATCGGTTCTCATTTAGTGTGCAAGTTCTTCCTCTCAATCTCATTATATTTTAGTGCTCGCTCATAGTCATTAACTTCAACTATCATTGCATCAAATTCCTTTTCCATTCCATTAATATCGGTTTCTATCCCCTTTTAAGACTCTCAAAGTGATCTTTTAGAACTTTAAAGAAAGGCATGACCTCAGTTAAATAACATTCTTTCATTTGCTCAAAACCCTTTCTCCTTGATTATACCGGTGGGTGTGATCCTTTT
The DNA here is from genome assembly GCA_022545495.1 of Chrysanthemum lavandulifolium. Taxonomy (NCBI): domain Eukaryota; kingdom Viridiplantae; phylum Streptophyta; class Magnoliopsida; order Asterales; family Asteraceae; genus Chrysanthemum; species Chrysanthemum lavandulifolium. The sequence continues at coordinate 22,734,949 of CM040246.1, forward strand.
CTTGCAAGTTTTCTCAAAATCAACAAATAGTTGAAATATAACATATTGGCTAATTAAGGTCTTGCTTTTAGTGGAAATTGTTCTAGGAACAAGATGCATTGGTGTATTAGGAGGATACACGATCGCTCTAGGCATTTTCCAAAGGGAGGGTTTGTTACAACAATATTTTCGACTTTCGCTTATCTAAATCCATTTTCCGAAAACTTGTTCGAGTCAACAATGTCGAGGCTTAAACATGTTCAAGGAAATCCGGTTTTCCTTCTTGTAATCATGGGGTGTGATCTTTATTTTCTTCTCTTTACATTTAGGATCATCTAATTTCTTGTTCATCTTTTCCTAGTGACTTCATCGATTTCTTATCTTCCTCGGTGCACTCTACTTAACTAGGTTTCATCTAGGTTTAAGGATTTCATTGCCATCATAAAGAACCTTATGAGCATTTCTAGCCCTTTTAATGACCTCTGGATTTGGTTCCTCAACAAGGGAATGCTATGCTTATCGCTTAAGACTACATGCTTAGTGATCATGTGAGCGATCTGAATGGTGTTCCTTGTATGTACAACTTGTTTTCAAGTTTGTTTTCAAAGTTTTGATTAGAAAAAGCTTTCAAGAGTTTTGATTCCTTTGCATTAAATTCTTGCTTAAGCATTTTCACATTTTCTTTAAGTTCTTGTTTTGCTTAGCGGTTTTAGAAAGCTTTTCTTGCAAGGAATTTAACTCTTGTTTTAATACTTCTTCTCGAAAATTACTTTTCTAATGATTGTATGCACTTGGTCATCCATTTCACGCTCACGAGAGGTCAACTCAAATTTTGCACGTTTTCATAGATAGCAACACGTTCTTTATAGACATTTAGTTCGTAAATTACGAATCATCGGGGCGCATGCGGTGAGTTCATCAAATACATGGTCATTGTTGATGCAGAAGATGCATCACTTGGTACAACTTCACTTTCACTTTGTTTCACATATTGATTATATGGGACAATATTGATATTACCCGTATTTTCAACATTTGATTCAATAGTTTCGATTGATTGTACTTTGTCATGCATCCGTTGCACATCGACATCATCGTATAGTTTTAATACCTACGAGATGAGTCATCTTTGGATGAGCCCGACTTGTGGTGAAGAAGAGACCTTGGGAGAAACCATTGGAGAAATGCTAGCCATAAAAATTGTGTGTGCATTGGGTCCATCATCCACATCAGTCGTATGCATCACAATCGGCGACTTGAAAGGCATTCGATGATTGTGACCTATCTCCGAATAAATTGCTCATCCACATCTCGCATCATAGGTCTTGGCATTGCCCTCGACTAGAAACAACAATTCCTCTTCATCCAAAGCGGCACCATTATCACGAGCTTGTACAAGCGACATCTTATCTCAAGTAATCGGCGATGCGCGGGCGCTTTGGAGATGTGCGGTTCCTTGCAATGTGTCCCTCACTACCATAGTCATAACATTTGATCGGCTTAGCTTGACCTTGATTACCATTCCTTCCTCGATTCTAATTACCAACATAACCTCTACCGGCTCCACCTCTTCCCGATCATCTTGTCTTTCTGGCGGTTGCACCGCGATCCTCCCATCTTTAATGATAGCTTGATTGTGTGGGTTAGATCTTTGTTACGAGGTTGTTGTTGGTTTGTGGAGAGAATTCATGTTTTGACTAATCGGAAGAGCTAGTTGATTAATGAAGTTACCAGCGTATGCATCGATGTCGACTTGTTTGAACATAGGATCGAGAATGAGTTGTGATTACCATTTCCCATGGGTATGACTTGTGAGGCTTTGGTTGTGATTCGATGTTTGAGTAGAAGGCGGTTGAGTCATTAGGCGAGCTTGTCTCTCCACAGTTGGTTTGAGCGATTAAAATCATTTTTCAAACATAGCATGTCTCTCATTACGAAGGAGGAAGGCATAGAGTTGCTCATAGTTTGTATTCTTCAATCCTTTAGTGAGCTTCACGGAGGTGACAAACTTGTGCCATTCGGGATTCATGTTGTTCACAAACTTTGAGTTCGGTGAATGTTAGGCATAGTCATTCGATGTTCCTCATATCATTCACCAACTTATGAAATCTCACATAGTAATCATAGACACTCTCATCTGGTTTCATCTTGAAGTGTTCAAATTGTCATAGAGTTGTGATTCTCTGTCTTCCATAGTTAGTTGAACACAGAGAAGCATCTTGACATTATCCCATCCCGCCTTTGCTTCGGTGTTGTGATTGATCGACTTGTAGATGTCTTTAGGAAGACCTTGAAGAACAATGTTAGAAGCCACGATATCGACATCGAATCTCTTTTCTCCTTATCATCAAGCTCATCATACATCTTTGGTCCATCCATTCCGTAAATCGAGTTCCATCTTTGATATCAAGTACATCTCTAGTCGTCTCAACTCGACACGGTCCTTTATCAATGGATTTGAGAATGTTGACACCATTTTCCTTTCCAAGGCAAGTACAATCGATTCGTTGAGCCCAAGAATCGTAGTCGGTTCTGTCGAGCATGGGTGGACAGTATCTCGAACCGGTGCTTGAACATCCTCGACATGATGGAGATGATAGTAGGAGCGTTGGTAGACATGTTAACAGTTATGCGGGATTTTAAAACTCTATGATTAAACCGGAAATAGATTCTTTCACGGGTTTTACTAAATCAAGAGAAAACCGTAAAAATCACCCAAGTCGCTAGAAGATAATGCACCAAGTCGCTAACACCTAATTAGCTATACCACCAAGTCGCTAAAGTCCCAAGTCGCTAAACAAAGGCAAGTCGCTAAATAGTAACTCGCTAAGCCTCAAGTCGCTAGCAAAATTTTGGCGACAGATTAAGCTAATCAAGTCGCTAAATAGCAACTGCTCTTGACCAGTCGCTAACACAGTCGCTACCGTAGTGGAGAGTCCACTACTTGTCTTGTAAGTCGCTAGGCCTAAGTCGCTAGCTCCAAAAGCGCAACTCGCTACAAAATTGTAAAGCAAGTCGCTACTAAGAAACAAATCCGTAGGTCAAGTCGCTAGCGGGAAAAACATCACTTTTCAATCCAAAACAACCCAACCAAGATGATTTAAACACCAAATGAAAACCTAAACACTTGTGATGATTCTAAGCGTAAAAGTACGAACAAAATCCAAGCTTTAACACAAGAAATCAACCAAATGATGCACAAACCACTAAGCGTTTTCAAACTCAAAAACCACCTAAAACCACTAGAAATCCAAAGATGTGCAAGATATGATCTAACCATGGCTCGATACCAATTGTAGAATATTAGTTTTCACTTACACATCAAACCATAACATCAAGTTGGCGTATAAGAGAATTCTAGAGAGAAAGTTAGAGGTTTAGGGAACTTAGTGAGAAAGTGAAAGATATTATTATGAGCTCAACTCTCTACCTTGGAAGGTAGAGTATTTATAATCTTACATAAGCGCCACACAACGGGTGTGGATCGGGCATCTGGTGGGTAAAGACCGTCCGTCCTCCACGGTGTTACTAAACTAAATACTACTTAACTTAAAATAACTACGACTACGAGCTTTCTAACGATTACATATACTTGAGGTGACCGACTCTTTAATACCTGGAATTTCTAATTCCTAACAACTTGTCTTGTCCAAATGATCTTTTTCCTCATCCATAAAAAACCTTTCAACCTTGCATACTACATCGCCAAAATAATGGTTGGTGTTTTCAAAACCAACAAAATGGTATTTAATTATAGTATGCTCCTCACACGCCTATTTAGGCATGTTAGTACAATGCTACCTTCTTGAATCACCGATGATCATTTCATTGCAAACCATGTCATGGTGCCCCTCACTGAAGGTCGTGTCAAAAGATTCATGATCAAAGGGAAAAGACCTCGTCTCTCAGATTCCTCAGACGATGTAGAAGCTGATGAAGACAATCCCATCTTAAACTATCACCTTGATCCCATCTCTTACATAGAAAAACTTCCCAAAATTTTTAAGGAAACTGAAGAATTCAAACAAACAAAGGGAACATTCAAGTGTCTCGCTCACTTCCTCACAAACATTGAAAAGAAGAAAAAGTGAAGAGATTGACAAATGAAAGTTGTGCTTTGGTCAAATATGAGTGTCATTAAATCATTTGTGGTTATTTTTTCTTAAACTTGCTATGTGTTTATTTAGTGGTACTAAACTTATGGCACTTTGAATACCTTCTTTGTTAAGAAATTTCTTGAATGATTTTAGTCATATTACTTATGTCTAGGAAACTTTATCATATTTGATCACATATCAAATATTGGGTTTGAACTCATCTGATTGCCTATATGTGTAACTTACATGCTCTCCTTGCTATTCTAGACTTGTGTCCATTTATATTTAATGTTAGATGTAAAACACGAAAATCTAAAACATGAATAAAGACTAAAATACCCTTGAAATCGAAATTTATTAAATACGTAAAATACATTTATATTCATTCAACGAAATTAAAACCTAACTTACGAATAATTAAAACTTAACGAATATGTATATGTGATCGACATTGTACGACGAAAGTTAAACGTCTCGCGTAATTAGTTGGGCCATTCGTTTGGGCCTTGTTTTCGTTTAATGGTGAACCAAGTTGGGCCGTGTGGTTTGTTAGCTTGGACTCAAGCCGAGAGCCCATATGGGCGAGTGTTTGTTTTGTTCGGTTGGATCAAGCCGAAGCCCACACACCTCAAAAGCCCTAGAACCAATTTATGCTAACTATAAATACAACACATTAACACAATTTGGAAACCCTAGTTTTGCCTCTTCCTTTTCTTTTCATTCGGCGAAGCCTAACACCCTTGGTGTCGCGAGTTTAGTCCCAACGTGAGCAAGCTAAGGTATAACATGTTCTATTCGTCTCACTTTGATACACTTACGTTATTAGTTATTGTATCATGTTTTGTTTTAGTCGAAATTTGTGTTTTGCCGAACCTTATGAAACCGAAACAAATAAATATGAATCGGACCTTATTAAAATTTGAGAACATGTAATGTAATATGTATTGTATGAATCGGATCTTAACTATGTCGAGCCACTATATACCGAACCACATAGATCATGAATCGGACAAGGTAAAACATGCAAACGTGAATAAGTAAGATACGTAGAAGAGTAGGGTTTGCGTAAAACATATAAGCCGAACCATGTGAGGGTTTTGAACGTGTGTTTAATAAGTAAAGATCATGTAAAACCTAAAACCTAAGTGATGTGTGAACCGAACCTAAGTAAATTGTGAACCGTGTACATGCTGCGTGTGTTGTGAGTCAAGTGAACTTGTTGATGTGTAAACATAGTGCGTGGTCATATCTATTGAGCTATAGTGCATGTGTGTGTCGATGTGTATCTAATCCGGATAATAAGTAACTTTTGGTTGTCACATGAAATCATAAACGTGCATGGATATAAAAGTTGACGTATAACATGTATATGAGTAACGTATGGTTAAGTCATGAAGGTGTTGAGTAAATGAACAAGAGTTAATGAGTTGTGTGAGTCGATTTGAGTATGAGTAAGTATTTGCATGTGTGAGTGCGTGCATGGTGAAGCATAAAAGAAAGGTTGTTTTCATTACGTACTAGGTAAAGTAATGAGTCATTAAAGCGTAACATGTAAAGTAATTGCATTAATGTGATATTAAAAGAATGAGAAAACCCTAGAACATAAATGAGAGTCGATTAGGGTTTGAAGCTAAGGGTATTAATTCGTTATTTCATGTGTGAGTTATGACTTTTAAACTATTTTCACATTTAACCCTACACTTTAATAAATGACATAATGAACCCTAATCTATAATATTGGTTATAAAACACTTAAGTCTCATTTAATCATAAATCTCTAAAGTAATAAGATCACTGAATACACTAAGTATGAACACCAAATATTAAAAGATCATTTCGACAATTATGGAATCATAAATAACATGTACGACCGTTAATGTGTATAGGTTACGTGAAGAAGGAGTAATCCTTTGCTTTCCGTATTTACGCTTTTGGTCATTTGCTTTGGAATAAGGTGCAGATATTCGACCTTTTCGATAAAGGTTCCTTATAACGTTTTCTTTTCGTTAGCTTTTATATTAGGGTTTCCTAAGCCTTTGCTATGAACCCCATTACATTTGTTTGAGTTGTTGCTTATTTGAACTACGATTTACGAATTATGAAACATCGATTTTGAACTATATGATATGAAAACTTTGATTTTGAAAATATGATTAATCTTACGATAAAGTATGATCGTGTCGGTTATGACATTCGATTTGACCTAAGATAGTTTGACACCGAGCCAAATATTTCACTAGTCATGGGGTTCCATGTCCGTGTCGATGATGCACCTCGACATGACTCTAGGGCGATGAGTGATGTTACGCCACGTCCACTTATCATTATCATTATGAGCTCAAGTTATGTTATATGACCAATATCATACGTGGGCGTATGGATGCATCCTAGATCATTATCATTATCTGTTATATGTTATATGTTATATGTTGTCGATGATTGATCTTTGCGTGCATGCTGCGTCCTTCATAACTCTGGTAGGTCTCCCTACAAATGTTGCCTTATGTGAATATGATTATGATCGATATTTGTTTACGGGCTCGTGGTAGTTAACTATAAAATTTATTCGATAATTCGATTTATACTTTGAAAATGATTATGATTTTGCTATCTTTCGTTCACTATATTTTGTATCCGATATCGTTTAGTATTCGCTTTGCTTTTATATCATTCCTTTGAGCTTTTGAAGCTCGGCCGCATTTCTTTTCTTCATGGCGGTATCTAAGCATTGGAGTGGGTTTTGCTTTGGGATGAGTCTTGAGTGGACTTACCTTAGAGATATTTAGCTTTGATCTTATGATGCCATTTAAGACTTTACTATTTCGGATATTTTATTGGAGTTTATTTTCCATTGGGACCTATGTATTGAAGTCATGTTGACTTGAATTATTTCGCATTTATGTTAAGACTTCTTTTGGATATTTGTGTTTGCTTTGATATGACACCATTATTTGTGATTCCTTTACCCTTGTCGGTCGGGCGTTACAATTTATGGTATCGAGCCTAGGTTTTGAGACCCTTAGAGCTTAGGCTATGACTGTGAGGATTGGGTAGACTTTAGGTTTCCTTCTGCGAACTTCCATTTCGTATCTCACCTTTGTTCATTTTGCTAATCGTTTGAATATCGTTCGGATGGTTCAAACTCGTCGTAATGATAACTTTCGGAAGGGGACGATGATGCTCTAACATGGATCTTGCGATTGCTAATGCTCTCAACACTCTTTTCCTGGTCTTACTACACGAGATGATGACACGGTGATCAACAACATTCGTGTCGGTGGTGCTTGGGTAGTGGTGGAGGTAATCAACCCGGCATTCACACTTGGCTCGGCGTTTGGTAGCTCAAGCCTCTTTCTTTCTTCTTGCTACTCCCCCGAGGCCGAGGACTGGATCACTCATATTGAGAAGTTGTTTGAAATCTTGGGTTGTGGAGATGAGTTTAAGACTCGCTTAGGTGCATTTAAATTGGAAGGTGATGCATTGAATTGGTGGAAGGCACTCAAGCAGCAAGAGGAGGAGATGCTTTTGCTATTACTTGTACTTGGGTGAATTTCGTACTATCTTCTATACCGTTACTTCCACGATCTTTGACAAAGGTATGAGAGGATTATCGGGCAATCTACCGGTTTGATCATGAGAACTCCAATGAGTACATGGGTAGGTTTATGAAATTTGGTAAGTTTTGTGGGAGCGATTCTTTGGAGATGGTAGGCGTAAGCTAAGCACTTCAAGTGGGCCGAAGAAGTGGGTGTTGGACCGGCGCTTAATATTGAGTATGAGGATGTGTCGGCTGCAATGGCCTTGACTCGTAACATTGAGATCTTTCATGAGGTTTCGGGTTCCAACAAGCGTAACCGCGATGGTGATCAGTTCAAGGTAGGACTCAAAGTAATGATTATAAGGGAAATTCAGCGGGAGTTATGATTCGAGGGTCAAGTGGATAGGAGTTATGATCGGTGGGGTCGATCGAGGAAGGAATGTGGACTCTAGGCGCCACGAGGCGAGTCGGGATAGCGAGCTGCTTGGTAGGAATGGAAATGATCGTCGAATCAAGGTAACAATAACCGCGTTACAACAAGGATCGGTCACTCGAGGATCATATCGGTCGTGCTTGAGGATCTTACGGTCGACAAAGGACGGTGAGGTTTGCCTCCCCACCTATCTGTACTACTTGTGGAAAGGCTCATCCGGGACCGTGTTTCAAGGCCAGCTGGTGGATGTTTCTCTTGTGGTTCCACTACTCACAAGATCAAGGATTGCCTAAGAAGAACCGGTGATTCACGGAAACTACATCAAGCCGCCACCTACTCTTGGGCGTGTTTATGCTACTACTCGGAATCGGTGGGCGCACTTGAGTACCATTACGGGCACTCTTTTCATTGATGATTATTACTGTCTTCGCTTTATTTGATACGGTGCCACACACTCCATTATATCATCACATTTGCTAAGAAACTTAATATGAAGCCCAAACCACTAACAAATCACTTATCGATTTCTCGCCTATGAAAACCACATGATCATTGATCATAAATCGTTAAGTGCCCTCTTCGTTTTGATGATCGTATTCGCTCTGCAAATCTGTATCCTCTCGATATGGTCGACTTTGATATCATTCTAGGCATGGATTGGTTGGCTTATCATAGAGCTTCCATTGTTGCTATGCTAGAAGCTGTGATCTTTGGAGACATAAAACATCACGAATTCGTTTATTATGGTTCTCAACCCCTCAAATCTGTTAAGCTCATTTACGCTATGAAGGCGCGGACCATGATTGCTCATGGGTGCCAAGGTTTTCGGCATCTGTTAAGGACACATCTTTGGAGAGTCCTAACATTGAAAATCTTTCATTGTTTGTGAATTCACCGGCGTTTTTCGATGAACTTCGGTCTTCCCCAGCTAGAAGTTGAGTTTAGCATTGAGTTAATTCACAGTCTTGAACCGATTTGAAGGCTCCGTGTCGTATGGCACTGTAGAGGCGAAGGAGTTGAAGGAGCATTGCAGAGATGATAGAAAATGGATTTATTCGACCCGGTGTTTCTCCATGGGGTGCACTGTTTTGTTTGTGAAGAAGAAGGATGGAAGCATGCGTCTATGTATCGACTACCGTGAACTCAACCGTATTACCATTGAAACCGTTATCCTCGCCGCGTATTGATGATTTGTTTGATCAAGCGCAAGGAGCGAAGTTCTTTTCTAAGATTGATCGAGATCGGTTATCACCACTACGTGTGAGGGAGCAAGATGTTCCTAAGACCGCGTTTCGTACGGATATGGTCATTATGAATTCCTCGTTATGCCTTTTGGTTTGACAAATGCGCTCTTGTGTTTATGGACCTAATGAATCGTGTTTTCCATGAGTTCCTCGATAAGTTCGTTATCGTTTTCATCGACGACATTTTGGTTTACTCAAAGTCGAAGAAGAGCATGAACAACATCTCCGAATAGTTTTGGAGATTACGAGGAAGAAGAAGTTGTCGCCAAATTTTGAAGTGCGAGTTTTGGTTAAGACAAGTCGCTTTCCTTGGTCATATTGTGTCTGCGATGGTATCACCATGGATCCGTCTAAGGTTGAGGCTATCACTAAATGGCCAAGACCTCTGACGATGTTGAGGTTAGGAGTTTTCTAGGACTTCTTTGGTTACTACCGAGCGTTTTGTTGAAGGTTTCTCTCGCTTAGCTTTGCCCCTAACCCAACTGATGAGAAAAGGTGAAAAGTTTATATGGACGGATGAGCGAGAAGAGAGTTTTGAAGAGTTGAAAGCGGAGATTGGTGTCCGCTCTATTTTGACTCTTCCATCCGGTTCGGAGGATTTCAAATTTATAGTGATGCATCTAAGAAAGGATTGGGTTGTGTTTTGATGCAACATGGAAAGGTAATAGCTTATGCTTCAAGGCTAAAACCTTATGAGGAGAATTACCCAACTCATGACCTTGAGTTAGGCTGCGGTGGTGTTCGCGTTGAAGATGGAGGCATTACTTGTATGGAGGCGTGTGATATTTTCGCGACCATAAGAGTCTCAAGTATATTTTCACTCGGAAGGAACTTAACATGAGACAAAGAAGATGGTTAGAACTTCTTAAGGATTATGACACCAACATTCGGTACCATCCGGTAAGGCTAATGTAGTTCTTGGCCACTAGCGGAAATCGAGCATTCTTGCAAGTATTGAGATTGAACCTAGGATTCTTCGTGACTTAGGCGTTTGGATGTTGAGTTGTGCGTACGAGGTTTTGATGGATCTTGGGCTAGTATGAAGGTGGAGTCGAACCTTATCTGCAAATTAAAAAGCTCGAGAAAGATGATGGTGAGTTGTGGGCGTGGCGCAAAATGTTGAAGAAGGTAGCGAGACGGAGTTTAAGGTTGATGATGGCGGAATTGTATGGTATGAAGATAGGCTTTGTGTTCCCAATGATCCGGTGCTTGCGAGAAAGTTATGGTGAAGCTCATAGTTCTCCTTTCACTATCCATCTGGTTCTACCAAGATGTATAGGGATTTGAAACGATATACGGTGGAATGGCATGAAGCAAGATGTGGCGGCGTTTGTGTCGAAGTGTATGATTTGTCGGCGAGTTAAGATTGAACATCAAAGGGCTAGTGGTTATTCTGACCATTGGATATTCCAACATGGAAGTGGGATAAGATATCTATGGATTTTGTGGTGGGCTACCTCTTTTTCGGAAGAAGCATGATGCGATTTGGGTAGTTGTTGATCGACTAACCAAATCGCTCATTCTTACCAATTAGAAAGGATTATGGTATTGGTAGATTGGCGGAAATTTTTGACAAGAGATAGTTAGACTTCATGGTACTCGGCATCTATTGTGTCCAAGCGAGATCCGCGTTTACTTCCGTTTACGGAAAGGTTTGCAAAAGCTTGGGGTACTCGACTTAATTTCGATCTGACATTTCATCCTCAAAGCGGATGGTCGATCGAGAGGACTATTCGGACCTTAGAGGACATGCTAAGGGCTTGTGCTTTAGAATGGACGGGCGGTGGGATGAATATTTGTGTTTAGTAGAGTTTGCATACAACAACAGTTGGCATGCTAGCATTAAGCGACACCGTTTGAACTTCTTTATGGGAGGAAATGTAGAGCACCTACTTGTTGGGATGAAGTAGGTGAGCAGCTTAATTGAAGGTCCGGAAATGATTGAGATCACTAATGAGAAAGTAGGCATTGCTAGAGAAAAATTGAAGGAGGCTAGGTCTCGTCGGAAAAGTTATGCCGACAAGCATCGTCGTGATTTAGAATTTCGGGTTGGAGATCGTGTATTTTGAAAGTCTCGCCGTTTAGAGGTGTGAAACGTTTTGGAATCAAAGGCAAGCTCGGTCCTCGATTCATCGGTCCGTTTGAAATTTTGGAGCATATAGGAGAAGTTTCGTGTCGGTTAGCACTTCCGCCTCGGTTATCGCATGTTCATGATGTTTTCCATGTATCTCTCTAAGGGGATACAACTATCATCCGTTACGTTGCTTCTTATCCGTTTGATCAAATTCGATCCGATATGTCTTTATCGAAGAACCGGAAGCTATTTTAGAAAGGCAAGAAAGAGTCATGAGAAATAAAGTCATTCCGTTCGTTAAGATTCTTTGGAAAAATCACCGGGCGTGAGGCTACTTGGGAAACCGAGAGTCGATGCGAGCTAGTTATCCTCATTTCTTTGAATAGTTTGGTATGTTCTCGTTTCGTTTTCGTTTCGTTTCATTTCAATTTTCGAGGACGAAAATTCTTCTTTTAGAGGGGAAGAGTTGTAAAACCTGAAAATCTAAAACATGAATAAAGACTAAAATACCCTTGAAATCGAAATTTATTAAATACGTAAAATACATTTATATTCATTCAACGAAATTAAAACCTAACTTACGAATAATTAAAACTTAACGAATATGTATATGTGATCGACATTGTACGACGAAAGTTAAACGTCTCGCGTAATTAGTTGGGCCATTCGTTTGGGCCTTGTTTTCGTTTAATGGTGAACCAAGTTGGGCCGTGTGGTTTGTTAGCTTGGACTCAAGCCGAGAGCCCATATGGGCGAGTGTTTGTTTTGTTCGGTTGGATCAAGCCGAAGCCCACACACCTCAAAAGCCCTAGAACCAATTTATGCTAACTATAAATACAACACATTAACACAATTTGGAAACCCTAGTTTTGCCTCTTCCTTTTCTTTTTCATTCGGCCGAAGCCTAACACCCTTGGTGTCGCGAGTTTAGTCCCAACGTGAGCAAGCTAAGGTATAACATGTTCTTCTCGTCTTATCTTGATACACTTACGTTATTAGTTATTGTATCATGTTTTGTTTTTAGTCGAAGTTTGTGTTTTGGTCGAACCTTATGAAACCGAAACAAATAAATATGAATTGGACCTTATTAAAATTTGAGAACATGTAATGTAATATGTATTGTATGAATCGGATCTTAACTATGTCGAGCCACTATAAACCGAACCACATAGATCATGAATCGGACAAGGTAAAACATGCAAACGTGAATAAGTAAGATCGTAGAAGAGGTAGGGTTTGCGTAAAACATATAAGCCGAACCATGTGAGGGTTTTGAACGTGTGTTTGATAAGTAAAGATCATGTAAAACCTAAACCCTAAGTGATGTGTGAACCGAACCTAAGTAAATTGTGAACCGTGTACATGCGCGTGTGTTGTGAGTCAAGTGAACTTGTTGATGTGTAAACATAGTACGTGGTCATATCTATTCGAAGCTATAGTGCATGTGTGTGTCGATGTGTATCTAATCCGGATAATAAGTAACTTTTGGTTGTCACATGAAATCATAAACGTGCATGGATATAAAAGTTGACGTATAACATGTATATGAGTAACGTATGGTTAAGTCATGAAGGTGTTGAGTAAATGAACAAGAGTTAATGAGTTGTGTGAGTCGATTTGAGTATGAGTAAGTATTTGCATGTGTGAGTGCGTGCATGGTGAAGCATAAAAAGAAAGGTTGTTTTCATTACGTACTAGGTCAAATAATGAGTCATTAAAAGGCGTAACATGTAAAGTAATTGCGCATTAATGTGATATTAAAGAATGAGAAAACCCTAGAACATAAATGAGAGTCGATTAGGGTTTGAAGCTAAGGGTATTAATTCGTTATTTCATGTGTGAGTTATGACTTTTAAACTATTTTCACATTTAACCCTACACTTTAATAAATGACATAATGAACCCTAATCTATAATATTGGTTATAAAACACTTAAGTCTCATTTAATCATAAATCTCTAAAGTAATAAGATCACTGAATACACTAAGTATGAACACCAAATATTAAAAGATCATTTCGACAATTATGGAATCATAAATAACATGTCGACCGTTAATGTGTATAGGTTACGTGAAGAAGGAGTAATCCTTTGCTTTCCGTATTTACGCTTTTGGTCATTTGCTTTGGAATAAAGTACAGATATTACGACCTTTTCGATAAAGGTTCCTTATAACGTTTTCTTTTCGTTAGCTTTTATATTAGGGTTTCCTAAGCCTTTGCTATGAACCCCATTACATTTGTTTGTTTGTTGCTTATTTGAACTCGATTTACGAATTATGAAACATCGATTTTGAACTATATGATATGAAAACTTTGATTTTGAAAATATGATTAATCTTCGATAAAGTATGATGCGTATCGGTTATGACATTCGATTTGACCTAAGATAGTTTGACACCCGAGCCAAATATTTCACTAGTCATGGGGTTCCATGTCCGTGTCGATGATGCACCTCGACATGACTCTAGGCGATAGAGTGATGTTACGCCACGTCCCTTATCATTATCTGTTATGAGCTCAAGTTATGTTATATGACCAATATCATGCGTGGGCGTATGGATGCATCCTAGATCATTATCATTATCATTATATGTTATACATTGTCGATGATTGATCTTTGCGTGCATCTGCGTCCTTCATAACTCTGGTAGGTCTCCCTACAAATGTTGCCTTATGTGAATATGATTATGATCGATATTTGTTTACGGGCTCGTGGTAGTTAACTATAAAATTTATTCGATAATTCGATTTATACTTTGAAAATGATTATGATTTTACTATCTTTCGTTCACTATATTTTGTATCCGATATCGTTTCGTATTCGCTTTGCTTTTATATCATTCTTGAGCTTTTGAAGCTCGGCCGCATTTCTTTTCTTCATGGCGGTATCTAAGCATTGGGCTGGGTTTTGCTTTGGGATGAGTCTTGAGTGGACTTACCTTAGAGATATTTAGCTTTGATCTTATGATGCCATTTAAGACTTTACTATTTCGGATATTTTATTGGAGTTTATTTTCCTTTGGGACCTATGTATTGAAGTCATGTTGACTTGAATTATTTCGCATTTATGTTAAGACTTCTTTTGGATATTTGTGTTTGCTTTGATATGACACCATTATTTGTGATTCCTTTACCCTTGTCGACACTTTGGGCGTTACAAGCCGGATCTTTTTGAGGAGGATCCGATGGATTTGGGCAACGAGAGAGTTGAAAAATGCTATGAACATTTAAAGCTCACCTTTATCCATTCAAACACTAAACATTGTCTTTAATGACTCTCATAGAAGATTGTATCTCAGTAGTTGACTCATATACATGAAAATGATTACCGTTTGAAGGATTTTAGTGGTTTAGGCTTTAATCTCCTTCTATGATCTTCCACTATATAAACCATTTGTGTTTGTGCTTCAATCCCACACCTCAACATCATCTTCTCATCTACAAATTCACAGCTCTCACAATGACTAAGGTACCATATGCTCACTCCTCGACTAGAATCCCTTCTAGAAAAATTGCCCGCATTGTCCATGTCATATCATCAATTGAACCTTACCTATCAAGAAACCTTCACCTAACTACATCCAAACTCTACCTTTCATTAAACCAACATTACCACAACTTGCTCCTATCAAACCATCGCCATCACTTGCTTCCATTAAGACAACATCATCACTTACATTTTTTTAACCAATCTCTCAACCATTTGGTAAACAAACACCTCAAAACACTCCTATCTCTACACAACCAACAAGAGCTTTTCCTCTTGAACGAAGACAACTCTCCTTTATTACACCTCATTCTTCGCCACATCTCTACATGAATACTTTGTAAGACTTGCCTCCTAGACATTCTAATCCTCCACCATTACCTACATTCTCTTCCGTTGAAAGAATGACTACACAACAACTACATTCACCCAATATAGGAGTTGAAATCAATGTGTCACCACCAACATCACACGTATCTTCTTCTCCAGCACCTTCTTTTGGCCCATTTTGGGTAATGACTAGTCATCAACCACCACAACCAAACAACATGGATGTTGACACATCTCTACCTCCTCCACCTACACACACATCTCCACCAACATCCATTGTGCACCCACAAACTTCTCTCTTAGGTTCATATACCTAAAACATACCTCCATCACCATAACAACCAAGTCATGAATACACTTGCAATCATTGTCAACACATCCAAACCTTAATTCATGAAGTACGCAATGAGATACCTTTCATGTTTCATCATCTTCTTGAATATCTAGATGACATTAACAAACATAACCATCACTAGAAACCTTGAAAAGAAGTGCAAACACAAGTGGTCATCTTCTAGTTCTAGCCTAGTCTTAGTCCTTCTCATTAGGTTTTTCTTAAATGTTAAATCACATTATTAGTTTTAGAGATTGGCCATTGTTATGCCATTCCTCTTGGTTTCATTATATGAATCTACGTGCTTAAATGTTTCTTGATTAATTGGGCATATTGCTGCGTTTATTACTTAATTTCATACTTTACTTTTAAAAGCGATACTAACAAAGATATAGGTAGCGGATCCTTTGTTTTATACCCGCGGATCCATTCTCGAAATGGATCCGTGGATTCACCTATCGAAACAAAGCGAGCCTTATTTGAGTTCATTTTCGGAAAAGCCATACTATATGCTTACATTCTAACCTTTGTTTTGTAGATTCTCAAAAGTCACTTGGAGTACTTGACGCTCTCGATAAGGGGAGCTTTTGTCAAAGAAAAACATTGCAAACATTTCAATAATTTGTCTCGACCTTCCTAAATACTTGATGCCCTCACCAAGAGGATCACTCGTCGGGGAGCTAATATGCATTACTTTTTCGTTTTTTTTTTTTTTAACATTCTTCCAAATCTCTTCATTTCTTATTTAGGTTAGTTTCTTTTCGATGCTCTTTTTGTTTCGACAAAAAGGGGGAGAAAAGAGTAAAAACTCAAATTCAAATACGAATTTTATCTTTTTACTTAAAATAATTTTATGTTTCGTCATCAACAAAAAGAGGGAGATTGTTAATACAAATAAACCGTAAAAATGTTTATTTATATTTCACGACGGTTAGCATAGAAGACTTGCAAGTTCTAGGTTCCTCCTAAAGGTGAGAATACGACGGTTAGCATAGAATACTTGCAAGCTCGAAGACATGGTTTGCTTGACTTAATCATCATCACAAGATCACAGAAGCGTCTCTTGTTGTTGGTTCCTCTCAAGCATGTCATAGGTGTGTTGTGTTAGCTAGTGGTGATTGAATTAGTTCCTCAGTTGTAAAGGAATTCGGTATCTAGCCTTGTACCGGATAAAGTGTAGGCGATGTAGGTTTGGTTTCACCTTGTGAAAGAACCCGGTATCTAGCCTTGTACCAGATAAAGTGTAGGCGACGTAGGTTTGGTTCTACCTTGTGAAAGAACCCAATATTTAGCTTTGTACCGGAAATAGTGTAAGCAACGTTATGAAGGCTTCTCCGCCAAGAAAATGAGCTTGTAGTATGTAGTGATTACAAAGTCTCTAGTTGGGTACTCGAGGAATGGACTATGGCAAGGAAGGTGACCTTGTAGCCAAACCACTATAAATACTTGTGTTATGGTTGTGTCTTTCTTTCTCTATCTCCGAGATATGAAGACTCTCGTGCTCGTGGTTTTGTCTTTTCTCCACTCGAGTTTCATGTTTCGATGCTTATGAAAACCGATATCCAAAATCTTATCGACTAACGTTTATCTTTTAGCATAACTAATAAATGGCTTTTAGATTTCCGTTGAGAATCCTTGCCTTTAAACATTGAGGACAATGTTTCGTTTTAGTTTTTTTTGGGGGCGTAATCTTGATTTGATTTGACCTCATTTTTTTTTACCTTACACTCTCATGACCCGTTTTCCTAAAAATTGCAACAAAAAAAATAATAATAAAAAAAAATTGATGAAAAAAGTGAGAAATTTTAATACTTTCGTAGGCTTTTGCTAGTTTTATGGTCAAAAAGTCTTTGCGAGTCTCTTAAAAGTTACTTTAAATAGGCGATTCTTGAAGAGTCTTTGCTAATTACTTAGACAAGAGGCTATAATATATGAATTCTAGCTCAAAAGGCCAAGAATTTGCAAGCTTCCCAAAGTGATTTTAAATATCGAAGCTTTGAAAGATTTGCTAGTTTCGATAAGTGATTTTAAAATGCGAGACTTGAGATTATTTGACAAAGCAATTGCAAAATAATGTATATGTTTGACACCTTGTTGACTTTCTCTTGGTTAGAGAAGGAATATAATTTTGACTTGACCGGGCGTGTTGAGCCCTAGCTTGCTCCTTAACCATTGATAATTAAAAGCTTTCGCTAGTTTTCATATAAGGAGCTATAAAGCGAATTCTAGCAAAGCGTTTGCAAGTTCCATGATTGACTTTAATTTGCAAGAGCTAAATTATCATCTAAGCATTCGCGGATCTTATTATTTAAGATTTTAAATTTGCGAAGATCGAGAAATGATAGAGTTATATAGAAGTTAGATGCTAAGCGTGGAGTAGTTGGATCTCTTTAGAGCTCGTAGAGGTTACTTGTGGCTTTTTGCTCCCAGCAGCTTATAAACCCCAAAAATAAAAATTTCAAAATAATTAAAGGTATTTGGTTTTGGCGATACTTAGTTTTCAAGCATTCTTGAGAGAATCCTTGCTTGTAAGAGTTGGGTACACATCAAGGTACTATCAGTGTTGCGGTATAATAGACAACTGATTCATGATAGGACGGGCTATTGTTTCTTTTGTTATAAAGGTCGTGGGACTCGGAGTTTCGCAAATAATTAACGTGAAATAAAGCTCAAATGTATAAATGTGAAAATACAAAGCCATAAAAGTTTTCTATATTCGACGGTACACCCGTTGCCATGGACTTCAATAAGGTTGAGAAAAATTCTGAAGTCATAATAAGACTTCTAATAAAACGGTAATCCCGTTGAATTGGTGGTTGAAAAGACCGAGGGCCAAAATTGCAAATGTGAAAATGTGTTGAAATAATTTTAAGCCAAGCTTCTACTCCGGGGATGTCCTAATAAAAAGTTTCAGTTTCGAGTCTCAAACATGGGATGTCTCGGTTATAAATAAAAAGGATGTCCCCTAAATCATGTGAAATTAGGACCTTGATGTGGACCTCATTCTTGTGAGCAATGGTTTTCGAGGGAAGGTTTGGAAACTACTTAGCGTCTAAACTCGATGCTTTTATCGGAATAAAAATTTGTCGCAACAAGAAAAGAGAAAAGCAAAAATAAAATTCTTGATTTTCAATATAAAATCCTTAGAGGAACTAGGATCATGGGAGTGAAAGGTAGCTAAGCGTGCACAAGTAGCATCTATGGGCAGTGTTAGCATCTAATTTGTATATAGCGAGTGATTTCGATTTTAAGCTTAGTTTGGGAACTCGTGAAAAATCAAGGACGATGAATTCTATCCGTATGGTCACTTCTTTATGAGTTGTGTTTCCTACTCCGTAATCCTAAAGTATCTTTCAAAAATATGTGAGAGTTATTGATAGATATGAAAGTTCAACAAACCGTCACACAAAATGGAAAGCGCTTAATGTTATATATATATATATATATATATATATATATATATATATATATATATATATATATATATATATATATATATGAAATAAAATGGTTTAACAGGGCATTTTTAGAGCTAAGGGTTTCTTAATCTCTTTTGAGGAAGCTTTGCTACTTTACATAGCTTTAGTAGAAAGAGGTTGGAATCTTTGGTTTTAGAGGCGTGAGTTGATGACATTGCGTGAGGACACGACAATACTTTAGTTTGGAGGATTTTGGTATATGTGAAAACATATACCTTTTCTTTATCAAAACGACCAAATAACCGGAAGCGAGTACATTAATGCTTAACATCTGTGTGTTTCTTGAGTTTATGCATGTGCAGGTACATATATCACAAAACGAACAAAGAAAATACAAAACAAAAGAAAAACGAGCACGGGAAAGAGAAGAGTGTGAAAGCCGAAGCCGGGGATTCAGTTTTACGAGTTTGGGTTCTGATTGCTCAAATCTACATTTCACGGACCTTGGGTCATGATTGGCAAGTTACATAACACACCCCCATCTTTATCATATTTACACAACTCACCCTCCATTTTACCCATTTTTACCTTTTACACCCTCATTTTACCATATTATCATATTACACCCCAACTTTACCCAAGTTATAATTTCAACCCTAGCAATATCATATTTGGCAATTTTGGTCCTTATGTTACTTTTACCCTACTCTTTATGTCCGGATTGCAAATGGTATTACAAGTCTAAATCCAAAACAATAAAACCAACCCATCCCTTTGGCCCATATCAACCCAAGCCCAACATCCAAATAAACTACTACCCGATTACTTAACTCTTTCCCCCAACCCGTTTTATATACCCTTTTACCCGATCAACCAACCATTAAACCAGTCAAACAATGATAATAAATTCCCTTAAAACCCTCCCGCCTAAACTGTGCTTCCTTCTTCCTCACCAAAATACCATCCATGCCCTTTAGCAACTTGGTACTAAGAATCTGCCATGTTGGCAATCCATGACACAAGGAATTACAACTGGACAAAAGGAGCACTATGATTGGAGGAGACATGTTACCACAATGATCAAATGGATGTAATCAGATTGATGATGCAATTGGTAAATCAAGGGCCAAGATGAGAGTTTCTAGATCCTTCCCCAAACCCTAGGATCACCATCAACTCAGCTATATAAAGCCCCACTCATCACAGAAGAAACTTGTCCAATTTTCACATTTTTATAAAGTTGTAACCATTTTGTTTCATTGTCATTTACTGCTTTATTAAGTAAATTAGTTTCTAATTTCTGTTGTATTTTTATTCTCAAGCTTTGTGTTCCTTTAGTTTTTTATAAGAAATCAATTTTACTTTAAGAGTTGTTTAATTTTACTTTAAAGCTTTTTAATAGTGATTGAGTTGATTCAATAAGTGTTATTAATGTTTTATAATCTCAGATAAGCTTATTATTAGCTTATTCTGAGCTTATTCTTTGTTTTCATTCATTTTCTAAAAAAGTCAACGAAAGTCAAATCTAGAGCTCATCTTAATTTGAGTTTAATTTGTGTTATAAATTTGTTTAGTAAAAGTGATTAAGTCATTATAAGTCATTTTTAGTAAAAAATATCAGAGTTTTATGTAAAAGTGTTTCATAAATCTATTTTGATGAAATAATGGGATGTTTGGATACAAGATTTATATTTAGTTAACATCTGTTTTAGTCAGTTTTGAGTCTTAAGTTTTGATTCAAATAGCTTTCATTTAGTCTTATTAATAAATTAGAAGTAATATTATACTGATTCAAGTAGATTTTTAGTTTTACTCTTAGTTTCCTTAAGTCCCTTTACTTTAAACTGTTTTGTAGTTAATCTTTAGTTGAAATAGATTTTGGTGTATTCAATAGTGTTAATATAAGTTTTTATGTTCATTGAATCACTTAGAGTTTAGGAGTAATGAATCTGCAGTTTTACACTCTGTGTCAAAAAATATAAAAAACAAAAACAGAATCTGTGAAGCTATTTTCACAGATCCATTTTAATCTTATTTTAGGCTTTTTAATTGTGAAAACTGTTTTTTCTAGTTCTTTATATAATAGTTTTTATCTGTTTTCAATGTTTATAGCTTCAATTATCTTTTAGCTTGCCTTAATCATCCTTAAAACTTGCTCAGTCAAGCTGATTTTTCAAATGGGTCGATCTTGGTTTGTTCAACCCATGTTCTTAATAAGCTTCTTAAAGCCCCACTTGGTGCGAATGTCTCGAACACTAGTTCATTGCCACGCTTGTGTAGGCTTAGGAGTATAAATTAGCTTCTAGTGTGATCATTTCCAGCTTATGCATAAGTTGCAAAACAGCCCCTCAGGGTGTCCGTGCTGCTAGTTTAATTAAAGTGCTTATTAGTTCATTTATGGCTTATTCATTTTTATATTCTGCTTGTTAGTATAGTTTAGATTTGCTTGCAGCTTAATCATCTTTAGGATTCAACTTATAGCTTTTTCCTAGCTTATAACCCCTAGCAAGCCTTAGGTCCCTTCCTTAGCTTATTGCTTATAATTAGTCTTTTATTCTCTTAGCTTATAGTTAATCTAGCTTATTTCTGTTTCCTTTAGAATCTCCTTAACTTAATTTATTCCTTAATAGCTTTATAAATCAAGTTTAGCTCATTATGTAGCTTTTAGCTTAGATTAGATTAGGTGTTTAGTTTATAAACTCTTTTGATAACTGTCCTTTTTAAGCTGTTTTTCCAACTTATTTTCAAGCTTAAATAAGATTTATCTTTTCAAAAATCTTTTACCTTTGCTTATTACTAGTTTTCCAAAAAGAAAAAAGTAAAAAAATAAAATAAAAATAAAAAGGTGCAAAACCGTGAATTGATTTGGTCTCCACCCTTCCAAAGTACACACACCCAACACTTATAACCATCGTGCCTAGGGACTTACGGTTCCTAGGGTAGCAATAATTTTATAAGAGCACTTTACCGTTTTCCTATAAGCCCTTTTAGAGCTTATTCCGACAAGCGGATAAGTCGGCAACTATTTCATATTTTCTCTTATTAAGCTTTTAAAATTGTATTTTCCCTGAATTTTTGGGATTTTCCATTTTCATTTACTATTTTTAATAATTAATTTCCTTAATTTTAGTTTTTAATTCATAATAAATAAATAAAAAGTCAAAAAAATATCTGGTTTTTTCCTAAAATTTTATTTTGTCATTTAGCACGTAGGAAAAATAGTTTTGCGTTTCTAGGGTCGTTATTTCCCATTTTCACTTTTAAAGCTCGGGATTTCGCGTTTTTAGGTTTTGTTTGCGTTTTAGCCCCCAATTGCTTCGGAGTATTATTATTTTAGATTCTTATTAAGTTGTTTTTATCTTATGTTCATTATTTTTAGTGTAAAAACCCAAATTATCACCTTTTTCACTATTCAAATTCACGAAACCGCGACTCGAATAACTAATTCCATTCAACCTTCGTTGGGAAACGATCCGGGGATATAAACTTCACCATTTGTATTTCTTTTGGACAAATCAACCACCCCATCAGAATTAATATCATGGGTCTTAGAAGAAAGCGAACCAACTTTCTTACTAGGTTGTCCTTTTTAACGATGAGTAATTATCACTCACGACACGAGCAGGGAGCCCATCGACCCGATCATAAGTCCCTCCACCACACGATCCTCCAAATCCATGACCCATAGGTTTAGAGATCGAAAATGTCACACCCCAATTTACATTTTGCGTGGAATGGAATTCACAGGGCAACATTGTCATAGCACCACATCACGAGTTATATTGAGCGACCTAAAGTGTCGTTTTAAAACACATCGTTGGATATTTCATAAAACATAATCGAGTACAACATCGGTCCCAAAAGGTTTTACAAGTTTGCCAAAATACAAATATGTTACAATCAAACGATGTTTTGAAGATAAAGCCATAATGTACATAATGTAAGTCGGCGCTTGCGACTCAAAATATAGGTCCTAACCATGTCATGATGCACGTGCCTCGATTACACGAAAATACATTGCTAAAAGCGTCAACAATAATGTTGGTGAGAAATCATAGGTTTATGTAAATGTTTTATACGACTACACAAGTATAGACCATGCATGACAATCAAGTCACGTAAAAATAATGTTACAATTGCTCTAAGCCCATGACCCCGAAACTAGGCTGTTCAATAATGTATGCCCTGAGTGTTTGCGGACAACTCCGTAATGTAATCAAATGAAATGCATCCGTTCACTTGGTTGGGATTCACCAACCCGGATGGGCGTCACCCTCGATAGATCTATCCACTCATCCTCGCTCTCAAAGATTAACGGTTCATGTTCATGTCTTGGGGACTTTCAAATTGGCAAATGTGGTAACTTAAGCAATGTAATGAATTTAACATACTTGGTATCGTACAAAAAAAATGTAGTGCAATGTATTCTCCCGTGGGTTTGAAATAATCGAAAGCATGTAAAAGCAGGGCTATGAAAACTCACTTGGATAAAATGGAAATAACGGCAATAGTGAGTACACGAGGTTTATAATGATCGTCAACGGGACCTATTATCAATGATATGATATGTCATGAATTGCAATGTAATGCTATGCATGCGCCGTATATTATTTATACCATTTACGGGTTTTGAAAATGTTATCGTCGTCGAAAAATACTCTTTTGGCGTCTTGACCAACCAAAATGACTTTACATGTTTTACGTCAAAATGTCATCCTACAATGGTTTTATAATGATTTTGGTGAAATTACCACTTTTCGTCGCAAAACAATGTCGTCGGAAAATCATGAAATCAACAAAAGTGGCTCCGGAAAAGTGGTCGTAAAGCGGTGTCGTCGATCGTTAGAAACGAACTCGATTGTTTTGGAAAGTTTGTATCGATATCTAAAAGTTTTAGTTCAGGAGTTTTTAGTCAAAAGGTCTCGATCATAAAGATATCCAAGGCTTAAGATGGTGGTTTTGCTAATGTGTGCGAGAAAATGAGTTTCGGCCAATCTTTGAACATCCGTAAATAAATAACCATAACTCCGCTTGACAAAGCGGCTTTTGTTTTGAAAAATATGGCCGATGAACTTGATTTTACTAGAAGACACTTTGTCATAAAAGTTTTGCATCATGGGTAAAAGCGCATAAACATGGACGATATAGCTAATGAATTACTTGTTACGTCAAAATAATAAAATTTTCGAAATTAATACTTTACGGCAACTTTATGAAAATGGCCATAGATTTGTCGTTTTAACTCCGTTTTCTCGTAAAATATGTCCTTAACCGTATCGAAGTAAACTAATATATTTTGAGAAGTCGAAATAATTTGTGAAGCTTAAGGCTCATTTTGACCGAAAACACTCAAAACAGCAAGCTGTCAATTTCAGAAAATAATACTTGTCGGTGTCAAACTTTAAAAATTCACCCAACCGTTATAACTCCGTTTTATCCGTTCAAAAGGCCACGGATTCGTTTTAAAGTATATTTTCTAAAAATCAAGGCCAAAGGTCGTACCATCAGTGGGTTTTCCAGAATTCCATTTTAAGGACAGATTACAAAATAAAGTTTACGAAAATAGTTTTCACGGACAAAACCTATTCTAATCCCTTCAAATCAACTCCAAAGCTAACTAAATCCTACCATACACCTTCTTAGGGTGTCATGGGTTCCTAATCACCATCAAGACCAAAGATTAACTTGGGATAATTATAGGATGACTATTAAGTATATAAAACCTTAAAAATCAAGAATAAATGGTATAAACTACAATACATGCATATGAGCTTCAAAAATGATAAGAAGCATATAAAAATGATAAGGAAACATAAGGATGATAAAAACATGCTTACTAGTGATATGAAGAGGTGTAGGTAACAAAGGTTTATCTTAGATATCCTTGGTTTTTATTTCAAAACCACAAAGAGGATATGTTCTAGGTTGTAAATAACACTTGAAGTTGAAAATTTTCTTGATCCTTTGGATTGCTTGATGAGGCGGTTATGGGAGCCAAAGAAAGAGAGGATGAAATTTTTACACACTTGAACTATGAGAAAAATAGGTACATGAATGAGGTAAAAGAAATATCAAGTAAGACTTTTGAGACTTGTGAATTATTAGTAGACAATGTAATAAGAGAACCATACCAATCAATTAAGACCTCCCTCTAGGTGGCGGTTTTGGGGACTATTGTCTCCCAAAATATATTTTTTTTTAAAATCTAGTTACTTGTAGATATTTGTACTTAATTTGTAAGATTTTTGTATAAATGTGTAAGTAAATACTCTTGTAAGGTAAAAGGTAAAATTTTGATGCAAGTAGGTTTTTGTTAGATCAAAATACAATGTAATGGGTTGATAAAAATTGTAAAAATACTTTCCTCGTGAAAATCGGGTGATAAAATAATTATCGTAAGATTTTAAGAAAAACGACGTAATAATTAAACGTTAACGATTTAAAATACCAAATAAATGTGAAACACTAGAAAAACTAAAATATAGTTTTTATAAACCAAATGTGAGTTTAAAAATACCTCGGGATCATTTTTGAAAGTAACGGGTTAATAATCAAAATAAAAACTCACGCGGTAAAAATTATAAATATAAAAATCACGCGTTGAAGGGTGAAATGAAATGTCGTGCATGAACTAATGAAATGCACATGATGTCAATGAAATGTAGACTAATCATAGTCCATATGAAATGTGCGTGAATGTCATGATCATGAATTAGCCGCTAAACCTCCAAGGTTCGCAATTTGAAACAAGTAAACCAAGTTTACTAAAATGTTGAAATAATGAGACATGAGCGGTGTCGAGAAATGACACGAAAGTACGGATTGTCACATTCGCCCATCCAAAAGGAATTCAGTCCACGAATTCAAGCGTTGTTAGGTGTAACGGTGTCGGCGAAAAGATGTGGATACTTGCGTCGCATCTGGTCTTCCGTTCCCAAGTAAACTCGGGACCTCGTCGAAATTCCAACGAACTTTAACAATAGGAATACGACTACTGTTTCAAGCGCTTGACCTCGCGGTCCATGATTTCTCTGAGTTCTTCCACAAAGTTGAGTTTGTCGTCAATATGAACTTCGTCCAATGGAATAACGGCGATTAAATCGAAGACACTTCTTCAAGTTTGAAACATGAAGCGTGTTGTGCACATGACTAAGTTACGACGGAAGATCAAGTCGATAAGCTACCGGACCAACTCGGCTCAAAATCTTGAATGGTCCAATGTATCTCGGGTTTAACTTTCCACGCTTTCCAAAGCGTACCACGCCCTTCAGGCGATACTTTCAACATGACTTTGTCACCCACTTGAAATTCCAAATCCTTGCGTCTAACATCCGCATAACTTTTCGGCGACTCCTTGCGGTTCTAAGTCGATCACGAATCGAACAATCTTTTCGGTGGTTTCCGTACCATTTACGGGCGATGGTTGTCGTCTCCTACCTCGGCCCAACAAGCGGTGATCGGCACTTACGACCATAGAGTGCCTCGAATGGTGCCATCTTGATCTTGGTGTGATAACTATTGTTGTACGAGAATTCAATCAATGGCAAATGGTTAGCCCAACCATTTCCAAAATCAATCACACATGCTCTCGGCATGTCTTCTAATGTTTGAATGGTCCTTTCACTTTGACCATCGGTTTGTGGGTGATATCTTGTGCTCATCTCTAATTTGGTTCGAATGAATCTTGCAATGAATTCCAAAAGTTTGAAGTGAATCGACTATCTCGTCGGAAATGATAGAAATCGGTGCTCCGTGCCTCGAGACTATTTCCTTGACATAAAGTCTAGTGAGTTGCTCCATGGAATAAGTCTCTAATCGGTATGAAATGAGTGACTTGGTAAGGCGATCAACAATTACCCAAATAGCGTCGTAACCTCCCGATGTCTTAGGAAGTTTCGTAACAAAGTCCATAATGTCGTTCCCATTTCCATTGAGAATTTACGGTTGTTGGAGCAATCTGACGGCTACGGTATTCGACTTTTACCTTAGCACAGGTAAGACATTTGCTAACGTCGTGGCAATCTCCGCTTTCATGTTCGGCCACCAATAAAGCTTCTTAAGATCTTGATACATCTTATCCGATCTGGATGAATAGAATACTTTGACTTATCGACTCATGCATAATCAATTCTCGTATTCCGCCATACAATGGAACCGCATTCTATCTTTGAAACATAGTACTCCATCGCTCTCTTCACAAAACCATTTGCGCTTTCGGGCATGCCATAAAGCTTTTCACTTGGTCGGTTTTCCTCCTTAAGTGCTTGACTTGTGCTTCATGGATTTTCGATGGTAAAGGAGAAACAATTGTCATTCCCAATGATCGAACTCTTAAAGGTTTAGGCCTCTCTTTCCGACTAAGAGCATCGGCCACAACATTGGCTTTTCCGGGTGATACTTGATTTCACAATCATAGTCATTGAGTAACTCCAACCAACGGCGTTGCCTCATGTTAAGCTCCTTCGATCAAGAATGTATTGCAAACTCTTGTGGTCGGTAAACACTTGTGCACTTGGTACCATAGAGGTAGTGTCTCCAAATCTTGAGCGCAAAAACAACGGCTCCTAACTCGAGATCATGTGTGGTGTAATTCTTCTCATGCGTCTTAAGTTGTCGAGAAGCATCGCAATCACCTTCTCATTTTGCATTAAAACAGCCCCAAGTCCTTTGTGCGAGCGTCGCAATATACAACAAAGTTCTCAATGCCTTGGGTAGTGCCAAAATCGGTATGCTTGCAAAGCTTTTGCTTCAACAATGAAAGCGGTTTCTTGTTTCTTTCCCACTCGTACTTCTTGTTTTTCGTGTCAACTTGGTCAAAGGTCTCGCTATCTTGAAAAACCTTGATGAACCTTCGGTAATACCGGCTAGTCCTAGAAATTGTCAATTTCCGTAGGATTCGTCGGAGTAGCCCAATCTTTCACGGCTTCAATCTTTGCGGGATCAACTTGTAGTCCTTGACTATCAATGATATGACCAAGAAATTGCACTTTGTGGTTCCAAAATCACACTTGAAAACTTAGCATACAACTTCTCATTCTTGAGTAGCCTTAAAATCGTCCTTAAGTGCTCTTCATGCTCTTCTTTGCTCTTGGAGTAGATCAAGATGTCGTCGATGAACACAATAACAAACTTGTCCAAATCGACACATACTCTATTCATAAGATCCATGAATACCGCGGTGCATTAGTCAATCAAGCGGCATCACTTGAAACTCGTAATGACCGTAGCGTGTTCTAAGCGAGTTTTAGGAATATCCTCTTCCGAACTCGAAGGCGATGATAACCCGAGCGAAGATCAATCTTGGAATAAATACTAGAACCTTGCGGTGATCGAACAAATCGTCAATTCTAGGGGTGGATAACGATTCTTCACCGTTAACTTGTTCAATTCCGATAATCTATGCACATTCGGAAGGATCCATCCTTCTTCTTCACAAACAAGACCGGTGCTCCCAGGCGATGAACTCGGCCTAATGAATCCTTTGTCTAGAAGCTCTTGCAATTGATTAGACAACTCTTGCATTTCGGATGGCGCTAAGCGATGCGGTGCTCGTGCAATCGGTGCGACTCGGGCACTAAGTCAATTTGAAACTCTACTTGTCGTGCGGTGGAAGTCGGGTAAATCCTCGGAAATACCTCGGAAAATTCACGGACAATAGGAACATCTTCAAGTCGCTTCTCCTCCGACTTTTCTCCGTTACATGAGCTAAGAAAGCAAGACAACCTTTCTTAATGTACTTCTCCGTTTGATACTCGATATGATACTAATTCGAGTTCCACCGTTCCCACGAATAATCAAAGTTTCGCCATTGTAGGGAAGATGTACAACTTTCTCATCACAAATGATCTTTCGCGATGCTTAGATAACCAATCCATGCCGATGACGACGTCAAAACTACCAAGCTCTACGGGCATGAGGTCTATGTTGAAGGATGATTAAGAAAATTGAATGTGCAACCGCGAACAATGGTGTTGGTGCAAACTACGCTACCATTAGCTAATTCGACGTTGTATGATATGTCTAGTGTAGTTGGTTTAATGTTGAGCAAAGGTGCAAATGCGAGACACAAAACTTTTATCGGCACCGAATCAAATAAAGCGAAGCATAACGATTATTAAGAAGGAGCGTACCGTAATGACATTCGGGTCCTCCTTATCTTCTCCGCCTCAATAACATAAACCCTTCCATGTGCCATACCCCTTGATTCGGATTAAGCTTGATTCTTTCCCTTCTTGCAATCCCTCTTGTAGTGTCCAATTTCCCGCAACCAAAACACGTGGCGGTGGTGCATTGCAATCCCTAATCGGTGACCAATCTTCTTGCACTTTCACACGGATCGGGACATCGACCGGATTGTGGTGACTCAAACACTTGTTACACTTGGCAAAACCCCGAATATCCTTTTCCTTCTTTTGACCCGCGGCATAAACCTTAGCAACTTCTTGCCTTTTGGGCGGTTGTTGAGTAGCATTCCTACCCCTTGTGTTATCCCACTTGCGCTTGTTGCTATTGTTGTTGTAGTTGCCTCGGTTGTTGTTGTTGAAGCGGTTCTTGGTTGTTGTTGTTGTTTCGATTAGTGGTGGTGTACTTGCCTCGCTTCACCACTTGTGCCATCAACTTTTGAGTAACTCGAATAGCTTCTTCGATTGTTTGCGGATCGAAGATGTCACATCTCCTTGAATCACGGAAGTCCTCGATAAAGCCTCTAGCAACTTTTCATTATCGAAACCATTGATGGGCATAAGCGGCTAATTCACGGAACCTTGAATGTATGTGTCAATGTCATAGCCAATCGTGACCAATTCATAGAACTCCGTCTCTAACTTCTTGATTTCTGTTCGAGGACAAAACTTCTTAGTCACCAAGCTCTTGAATTCTTCCACGTATGCTTAAAAGCATTCTCCATACCAATTGGTTGCGTATGAATTCCACCATGACAACGCTCCATCGAGTAAAGTGCTTGTAGCATACTTAACCTTCTTGTCATCCGGACGGTTACAAAGCAAAAATACCGATTCAACTTTTCAAACCATCTAACCATTCTTTGTTGCTCCTCGGTACCTCGGAACTTAGTGGGTTCACCACTTTTGAAATCTTTGTCGAGCATTTCTTAACCCCGGATCCTCGGCATTACCGGTTCGTAGCTAGCCTTGCGGCTCGGCGTGACGGCAACAGCGGCGGACATGCATTTCTCTTTCGACTCTAAGTGCATTAGCAATGCTATCATTCACCAACCACGAATTCTTTGCTTGACTCATCTCAACTGTAGCTTTCTTGATTGCCATAACTCTTCAAAATCACAAGATGAAACAATCATGAGAACTCGTAAGTAGAAACAACCATCATACAAATATATCCACAACCACAACATGCATAAAGATAAATGGAATCTGGCGGAACAATAATGAAATATCACAATATAATCACAACACACGTGGATAATATACATGAAAATTTCGGCCTACATGGACCGATATCATAGATAATAATAACCATTCCTACATAGTAGAGTCAATACTTGATAATTTGTTTGTACAACAACCAAAATACAACAAGTTCTTTAAACTACGTCACACACCCCGTGACTAGGATAATAATGGTCAAAACTATACAATGACAAAAGTCTACATAAGGCACCTCATGGTGCTCACCGCCCTATCACGGAGATCGCGAACACGAAGAACCAAACTATCAATCAAACTCCTCATCTCATCCATCGACCCTCCAATGTAACAATACGCTCACGAGCTAAAACTAACTCTGTGAATGACTGAAACTCATCACGAGTCATCTCGGCTCGATCAAACAACTCGGGCATCTCACGCCTCAACTCCGTGATGTGCCCTCTATCCTCAATCAGCCGGTCTTGAAGACCACGAAACTCTAAGTCAATACTAACCACGCCTAATATCAAACCCTCGACCTCCTCGGCGATGGGCTCAATCTGTCAACCGATAGCTCCCTAGCGTCGAGTCAAACTATCAATCAGCTGCTTTGTGCATCGATCACGGGCACCTAATGCCTCGTGGAAGGGCGTCGTGCGGCATTGCTCTAGAACTCTCGCCTATCTCAAATCTAGCAGGCGGCTCGGGCTCGGTCGGCGGTGGTGCGGGGATATCGAAGCGCGCACGCTTTTGGGCGGCAAGTCCGATCTTGGTGCGGGATCTCTAAGAAAGTATGGCGATGATGGTGATGATGGTGTAGTAAGTGGTCTTGGTGGTGGTGATGGTGCAAGCAATGGGTTAGGCGGGCTAACGTGAGGTGTAGGTGCGACTTCACCCTCCTCGAAGGGTTCGGTCTCGGTGTCGGTCATGATCGGTGGAAAGGCTGCGGTGGATCCGATAGAAGATACAATCTCGGTGGAATGTGATGGATCATCATCCGATGATATGGTAATAGGGTGAGAATCGAAGACATGTGCGTGACAACCGATATGAAATAAATGTAAATAATCTCGAACAAAGTGTAAGTGAATCCGCATGAAAACAATGAACATGTACAATGATGAAATGATGAGATGCTATGATAATGTAGCTATAGTCTAGGGTCAATGATGCAACCTAGTTCTCTATAACGTAGCTCGGTACCAATCATCACACCCCAATTTACATTTTGCGTGGAATGGAATTCACAGGGCAACGATGTCATAGCACCACATCACAGTTATATTGAGCGACCTAAAGTGTCGTTTAAAAACACATCGTTGGATATTTCATAAAACATAATCAGTACAACATCGGTCCCAAAAGGTT
The DNA here is from genome assembly GCA_022545495.1 of Chrysanthemum lavandulifolium. Lineage (NCBI taxonomy): Eukaryota > Viridiplantae > Streptophyta > Magnoliopsida > Asterales > Asteraceae > Chrysanthemum > Chrysanthemum lavandulifolium. The sequence continues at coordinate 22,766,636 of CM040246.1, forward strand.
TTACAAGTTTGCCAAAATACAAATATGTTACAATCAAACGATGTTTTGAAGATAAAGCCATAATGTACATAATGTAAGTCGGCCGTGACTCAAAATATAGGTCCTAACCATGTCATGATGCACGTGCCTCGGTTACACGAAAATACATTGCTAAAACGTCAACAATAATGTTGGTGAGAAATCATAGGTTTATGTAAATGTTTTATACGACTACACAAGTATAGACCATGCATGACAATCAAGTCACGTAAAAATAATGTTACAATTGCTCTAAGCCCATGACCCCGAAACTAGACTGTTCAATAATGTATGCCCTGCAGAGTGTTTGCGAGACAACTCCGTAATGTAATCAAATGAAATGCATCCGTTCACTTGGTTGGGATTCACCAACCGGATGGGCGTCACCCTCGATAGATCTATCCACTCATCCTCGCTCTCAAAGATTAACGGTTCATGTTCATGTCTTGGGGACTTTCAAATTGGCAAATGTGGTAACTTAAGCAATGTAATGAATTTAACATACTTGGTATCGTACAAAAAAAATGTAGTGCAATGTATTCTCCCGTGGGTTTGAAATAATCGAAAGCATGTAAAAGCGGGGCTATGAAAACTCACTTGGATAAAATGGAAATAACGGCAATAGTGAGTACACCGAGGTTTATAATGATCGTCAACGGGACCTATTATCAATGATATGATATGTCATGAATTGCAATGTAATGCTATGCATGCGCCGTATGTTATTTATACCATTTACGGGTTTTTGAAAATGTTATACGTCGTCGAAAAATACTCTTTTGACGTCTTGACCAACCAAAAATGACTTTACATGTTTTTACGTCAAAATGTCATCCTACTATGGTTTTATAATGATTTTTGGTGAAATTACCACTTTTCGTCGCAAAACAATGTCGTCGGAAAATCATGAAATCAACAAAAGTGGCTCCGGAAAAGTGGTCGTAAAACGGTGTACGTCGATCGTTAGAGAACGAACTCGACTGTTTTGGAAAGTTTGTATCGATATCTAAAAGTTTTAGTTCAGGAGTTTTCGTCCAAAAGGTCTCGATCATAAAGATATCCAAGGCTTAAGATGGTGGTTTTTGTGAGTTGTGTGCAGAAAATGAGTTTCGGCCAATCTTTGAACATCCGTAAATAAATAACCATAACTCCGCTTGACAAAGCGGCTTTTGTTTTGAAAAATATGGCCGATGAACTTGATTTTACTAGAAGACACTTTGTCATAAAAGTTTTGCATCATGGTTAAAAGCGCATAAACATGGACGATATAGCTAATGAATTACTTGTTACGTCAAAATAATAAAATTTTCGAAATTAATACTTTACGGCAACTTTATGAAAATGGCCATAGATTTGTCGTTTAACTCCGTTTTCTCGTAAAATATGTCCTTAGCCGTATCGAAGTAAACTAATATATTTTTGAGAAGTCGAAATAATTTGTGAAGCTTAAGGCTCATTTTGACCCGAAACACTCAAAACAACAAGCTGTCAATTTCAGAAAATAATACTTGTCGGTGTCAAACTTTAAAAATTCACCACGGCCGTTATAACTCCGTTTTATCCGTTCAAAAGGCCACGGATTCGTTTTAAAGTATATTTTCTAAAAATCAAGGCCAAAGGGTCGTACCATCAGTGGGTTTTCCAGAATTCGTTTTAAGGACAGATTACAAAATAAAGTTTACGAAAATAGTTTTCACGGACAAAACCTATTCTAATCCCTTCAAATCAACTCCAAAGCTAACTAAATCCTACCATACACCTTCTTAGGGTGTCATGGGTTCCTAATCACCATCAAGACCAAAGATTAACTTGGGGATAATTATAGGATGACTATTAAGTATATAAAACCTTAAAAATCAAGAATAAATGGTATAAACTACAATACATGCATATGAGCTTCAAAATGATAAGAAGCATATAAAATGATAAGGAAACATAAGGATGATAAAAACATGCTTACTAGTGATATGAAGAGGTGTAGGTAACAAAGGTTTATCTTAGATATCCTTGGTTTTATTTCAAAACCACAAAGAGGATATGTTCTAGGTTGTAAATAACACTTGAAGTTGAAAAATTTTCTTGATCCTTTGGATTGCTTGATGAGGCGGTTATGGGAGCCAAAGAAAGAGAGGATGAAATTTTTTACACACTTGAACTATGAGAAAAATAGGTACATGAATGAGGTAAAAGAAATATCAAGTAAGACTTTTGAGACTTGTGAATTATTAGTAGACAATGTAATAAGAGAACCATACCAATCAATTAAGACCTCCTCTAGGTGGCGGTTTTGGGGACTATTGTCTCCCAAAATATATTTTTTTTTTTAAAATCTAGTTACTTGTAGATATTTGTACTTAATTTGTAAGATTTTGTATAAATGTGTAAGTAAATACTCTTGTAAGGTAAAAGGTAAAATTTTGATGCAAGTAGGTTTTTGTTAGATCAAAATACAATGTAATGGGTTGATAAAAATTGTAAAAATACTTTCCTCGTCAAAATCGGGTAATAAAATAATTATCGTAAGATTTTAAGAAAAACGACGTAATAATTATACGTTAACGATTTAAAATACCAAATAAATGTGAAACACTAGGAAAACTAAAATATAGTTTTTATAAACCAAATGTGAGTTTAAAAATACCTCGGGATCATTTTTGAAAGTAACGGGTTAATAATCAAAATAAAACTCACGCGATAAAAATTATAAATATAAAAATCACGCGTTGAAGGGTGAAATGAAATGTCGTGCATGAACTAATGAAATGCACATGATGTCAATGAAATGTAGACTAATCATAGTCCATATGAAATGTACGTGAATGTCATGATCATGAATTCGCCGCTAAACCTACTAAAATGTTGAAATAATGAGACATGAACAGTTCGAGAAATGTAATTTGAAACAAGTAAACCAAGTTTACTAAAATGTTGAAATAATGAGACATGAGCGGTACGATCGATTTTTAGAAATGACTTTTAGAGAGAAAACTAGGGAAAGTACGGATTGTCACAAAAAGTCAATTTCTTTGTAGTGTCAAATCTGTGGACTTTCACAAATTCAATTAAAATTTGAATTGGTTATATAACAATACCACATCATGCCATGCTTTGAATAAAGAATTGCTTATTAATTTTGCTAGCTTATTTGTTCTGTGCTAAATGTCCATATTTGAATTCATATTAGTTTGACATTGACATTGATACCGATACCTTAAGCTAGCAAATATGATCCATACTTAACATGCTTTTCTTTTAACATATTCATTTGTTAAGTTTTACACGTATATTATTCTATGACTATATCCCAGCTTTCCATGAAAGCTTGGAGTAAAGAAATGTAGTAGTGTGGGGTGAGGGAAGCAGTAATTTATTAATTATCTTGGCTAGATACATCACCTAAAACCTATCCAGTTTTATATACATCTATATCATTATTATTATAATGTATATAAAGAAGCAACAGCACACCCCAATCTTACCAGCAAAAAGAGGCTAGTCTACCATATATTATTCCAACTCTAACCTTATATAACCAAAATAGGCACACTGTTGGGAAGTTGGCAATAACTAGGCTTTCCCATTTTTAAACATATACTTCTGCTCATACTACTTATCCATGTGCAACTGCCTGCCCTATCTACACCTTTTGTTTTGAATAAAATAGGTACTAGACTAATTTTTTATCTTTAAAAGACATGTATATGAAGGTTAAATCTCTCTACTGGTTCTTTAATGAATTGCTGTTTAAAGAACTAAACACAAAGTTTTAAATCAAACTGAAAACAGCATGAAACTATCTAGATAAATAAACTCACTGCAGATTCAACTGGTTACCGAGCTGACCTAGTGGTTAGCGTCCTGCTGTCTTCGCAAGAAGTATTAAGTTCAAACTTCAGAAACTGTCACCCAAATATGTCCCGTACATCTGAGTAAAAGACTCATGCTGCCATATAACTAGAAAACCTCATCCGTTTAACCTTATGCAAGTCAAAAAGAATTACTAGCAAATTTTTGCCAAACAAACCTAATGTATCTAACCAAAAGTTTGAATGTTTATAAGAATGATTTATGGATTCGAACAAAGAGAACAAAGTCGCATAACATATAAGGTAGGTAAATAAAAGCTAGCTAGGCTATATATGTGGTCAAAAAAGGCAAATCATATCAGAAGCACGCACACATGAGACGATTTAAAAATGATAGACATGAAAGCAAACGCTAGACTTTAGACCGCACTTCAAAAACTAGGGATTACATGCCTCTATTCATCACTTTTTTGTAACTTTTTAAAATCTTAGAAAAATACTGTGACATAATAAAATAAAATAATAATATAAAAAGGGGTGACTGGAAATGGAATGTGAAAGAGGGAGGACAGAAACATGAATGCTACAGTGAAATAACAGAGCAGCAATATATGATCAGGTTGCTTTTAATTTTATGAACAAAAGTCCAAATATCGTTATTGTTGTCTGCATGCCATTGTTACTGCTCATTACAAGTCATGATCAGTTGCAACCAAATATATAGTGCTGGATATGTACTTGGTACCTTTTTCATTAATGTTGCAACTTTTCCATTCACACCTTTTATCGTTAATTTTTCTTGAGCTAGAAATACTCAAACACATCTCTATACTTAACTCAGAAGTTACAACACTTCATTAATAAGACACTCTTAATTTTTTCCTCTAAAACAAAGTTAATTAGACAAAAACGAGAACCGAAAGCAATTAGCTACATACAAAAAGCCTAACTGATTTGGTGTATATACAAGCAACAACAACAACGAAAACAACGAAAACAACAAAAATACTCAATCACGTTCAAGCAGAGAATGAAGGCGGTAAGATATAGAAAGTCGTACACCTCTAAGGTAGAAAGACTATTTCCGGAAAAACTATATATGCAACAATTTACTCTTAATCGATGTCTCTAATCCAAATGCACGTGGTTGTGCTTATATCTGATTTAAACTTAAGATCTAGTATAAGTTATTCTTCAATAACAACTACTTATGGATTGGATTTGTATATATCTTATCTGTAAGTTATACTCCAATAAGCAAAAAATTGTGAGTTGAGTATGTATATCTATAAGAGTATAAAATGGAAGATGGCTGTTTAAATCCACCAGCGGCTTTTTGCTTGAATAGTAAGTAGTACCACCACCTAAGACCTAGACCTAGCAAGCCTATGCTAGATGCTTTCTTTCTTTCTTTAAACTCGTAGAATGGGCCCCAGTCTCACGTCTTACATACTCATCATCATACAACCCAGCCTTGGTTGTCCCTCTTGTACCTTTCCTGGTTATTATTATTATACATTACAATATGGCCCCTTTTGTATACACCTACCAATTCTCAATATCTTTTCATAAAAACAAGAAAAGCAAAATATAAGTTTTCATCGTTATGAACACGTTTAAGTTGATGAAGACCAAAAGGATGGAGAACTATAAATATACGTAATAAGGATTAAGCTTTATATTGTTTCATACTTTCCACACTTGCTTCCTTAACAATGATACAAAGGTGCAAAACTGTATATAAATAGACTCATAGCCGAATAGCTAAGATAAGGACCCATCTATCTTGATCTTTGTACTTTTATCAGCTACTTTAAAGTTTAAATCATGTCATTTCTTGGGGCTTTGAGTTTTATGCATAGCAGATGAAATTGATGAAAGCTAAATTGTTGTGGACCATTGTTTTGGATGCTCCCATAATGCATCTTCACACAAATCTATTGCATATAATTATGTACTTAAGACCCGACATAATAAGGCTCCCAAGATCGAGTCTTTAGCCAAGGAGGATGCGTCCTCCTTGTTACGGAGGTCCTCCAAGACGCGTCTAACTTGAGAGAAATGCAAGACTCGGTCGTGTGCAAGAACGAGTCATGGGAGGAAGAAAATGAGGCCAACGGTAAAAACAAAAAAGTAGCCGTTTGGCACTTTTTTAGAAAAACAAAAAAGAAATCTTTTAAATTTTTTATTAATTTTATCTCTATAAATACCTTAATATTCTTTCACTTTCAAACACATTCTTTCTTATACACTCTACAATTCTCATCTAGAATAAACGGATTCGAACAATTTTGTTTACATCCTCGGATGTAGAAGAAGAAGTTAGTAGTATCAAACTAGAGTTTTAAAAGAGGCGATGACATACTATATGAATTATCAAGCTTCCACCTCTAGAATCCCAAAACCTCGACACTACGAAACACGATACCTAGAGATTGTTACGGTGCTTATGATCGTTTAGTTGCCGCTTACTTCTCTCAAATCTCAATGTATGATAAAAAAATATTTTGTAAGCGGTTCCAAATGACCTATCACTATTCACATGCATTGTTTGGTAAATGACTGATAATTCACCTTATTTTTAACAAAGTAGTGATTGTTCGAGAAGAGTTGGCATTTCCCCATTTATGAAGTGTACCTCTGCAATTCGTCAACTGACATACGACGCTAATCCTGACGCTCTAGACAAATATCCGCAAATGGTGAGAAAACTTCCCGTGATGCTCTCCAAACTATTTGTAAGGCTATTACGGACTTATATCAAGACGAGGTTTTGCGAAGACCTACTTATACTAATGTCAAAAAACTCTATGCTTATCAAGAGGAGAAACATGAGTTTCTTGAGATGTTTGGAATCATTGTTGTGCGGGTTGGCGTGGAATAATTGCCCAATGCATATCGTGCTCAATATTGTAGGGGTGATCACTGGCCACATCCATTCATTTTATTAGATGCGGTTGCCTCACAAGACTTATGAATTTGTCATGCGTTCTTTGGTGTTTTCGGGGCGAACAACGATGTCAACATTATATGTGAATCGCCTATTTTCAACGGTCTCAAAGACGGAAAAACACCAAAGGTTCCGTTTGTGGCTAACAACTTGATTATAAATGACGATATTATCTTACTGACAGGATATATTCGGAATGGTATGTTCTTGTTAATTCTATCTCACGGCCATGAAGCAACAAGAAAAGATGTGGAACGAGCATTTGGCGTGCTAAAGAAAAAGTAAAATATAATAAAAAATATCGCAAGCCCAATGAATCTTAAGAAGAAACGGATATGATGTACACATGCATCATATTATATAATATGATTATAAAATAAAAAGATAGAAATCTCTCCGACTTTTATCCTAAGGAGCAATATCGTGAAGATGATCTTCTACGAACACATGAAAAAACACTACAAGTTGTTAGCGATTTAGTCAACGAGAAAACTCATTTATGCATTAAAGTCGATTTAGTGCAACAAATTTGACGCCGAACAAATGCACAATAATTTGTAGTTTCATTTAATTTGAATGTTATTTATTTTAATTGTAAACGATATTTTAATTCTTAACTTGGTAAAGTATATTAATGATCAACGATTTTATTTATTTATTTATTTTTCGTAAAAGGGTTACCCCCGATAAAATATTGTTACTCCAAATTTTTTTTAAGAACAACGGGTGTAGATGAGTCCCACACCTTTGCCCAAAAAGGCAAATCAAAAACGCCTAGAGTGTTTAAGACCTAAAACAAGCATAAGAAATGACATGCCATATTTATGTAAAATAAAAAAAGACGAACATATTTAAGCTGACCACGGTTAATGTCATATGCATTAGAAAACTTCAATTGTGCATCAGTCAGACCACAATCATCAAACTCATCATCATTATAAGGGTTTTGGTCATAAGTGTCATCCTTCTATTGGTCCAATAAGCTCTTCATGCTCACTCCACTACCACTTTTAGAACCGTCAAATGCCATAAAACTTGTGGTTTCATTGTAGCCATCAAGAACTTCATCATTATCACTATCACTATCCAAAATAACTAAATTCCCAACCTTAGAAAATGGATTACCAACCGTTTTCCATTTTTAACCATGTCGTGTACTTTTGAAGTAGGAGTACCATTAGACTAACTAGAGATGCTTTCATTGTTTTTCACGTGTCCTCCATCAAGATTAGTAGCAAAATTACCATTAGATGCTACATTAATAGTAGCACCTTAATCGAAATCAACAATAGGCATATTGAATTACTACTTGGTTGAACATTTTCATAGTAGAATCATTTATCTCATCAAGAGCACCAAACGCATTAGAAGTACTAACCACATTACAATCTTTAGTAGGTTGTTTAGAATTAGACGCCATGTTGGTTGAAGTGTTCTCTACTTTTGCGACCTTCGTTGGTTGTCTAGATGTAGATGCCTCTTTTGTGTTATCTTTAGTAGGATACGTCCTGGTATCGTTAGGAGAAACCGGTCGATACTCAAACTTGTTCATTTGAATAGCATTGAACTTTTTAGTATTACCACCTCTCCACTTCACAACACTAAATCCATCATTAGACAGCTTCTTAGATATACCCGAATGAATATCTTTGCTTTTACCCATCCCATTCACCACATGAAATTTTAATTTTAGTGTTTACAGAAAATGTAAATGAAAAACAACAAAAGTTGGTGGTGAAATTGGTCGTGTTACACTAAGTTGGTGATGAAATTGATTGTATAAAGTGAAAACTGATATAGCGCTGATATGACGGAGGTGAATACGATCTTTGATCGAGTCTTCTTATTACATCTAGCCTGAACTTAGAAAATAATTAATGGACTTTAAGCAAGATATGGTGTTGGATGATAATGGAAGTTGAAAAGTTACTTTGTTCATTTTAATTGTCTATACACGCGCACACAAACACATTATCTCATCTTGTGGCATGGCCGGTTTGTACATGGTACATATATATTGTGAGCTTTACACAAAAATATATATTGTGAGCTGTAATTAGTTGATGTATACTTATATGAAACATAAGAGGGTGCATGCATGTTTCAAATCTCTTGTTATTGAACGTAAATCATGGTTTGTCTAGATGGGAACAGCTAGCTATATGTCGTTCCATTGTAATATCAGTAGTCGTTCCTAGTATCTATCCCTTTCCTTATGTAGACTGTACAATTACCACATTGCTATTTTTTTACCACATTGATGATGCGCCCGTGGCAGCCAAGCATTCAAGGTTCCTTGACGTCGTGGCTCAAACTACAATTTGGTGCTTATGGAATTTTAGGAACAAGACGACTTTCTCCATAATGCGGCCAAGTAAAGATCTTCTCTTCAATAACATTAACCTATTGTCTTTAAATTGGATTTGTACTAAATGTAGATCATCATCGTTAAATTAGATAGAGTGGTTTAACCACCCCTGTAACGTTCTATCCCCATTTTATAACAATTCTAGCTCCTTTCTAGTTTCTAATCTAATCGACGTTCAAAAAGATAGCAGGAACGATGAAGATTAAACACTTTTTCTAACGATTACTGACCAACTTGGTTTGGATCATAGTGTAATGACTAATATGGATATAAAGTACCATGTTGCTATTTAATCAGTGACATTACCTTAATTTACTTGTGATTTACTCAAACACAGTGCTATTAACTGATACAAACACATATGCATGTAAATTTTCATCCAGAAAATGTATGATACGAACTCGCTTGCAAACATACTATATCTTCATTTGATTTACGAGTAATTTTTATTCTCCTTCTAGCCATGAGTGTAAGAACAATCTTATTCTCTAGTATGAAAGGTGTTGATTACTCTCTAGTTGTATTTCATGGAAGAATGAGACCAAGTAACAGAGGGAGCAAGAAATGGGAATTTCAAAAGATCTTGATACAAGGAACCCCTACAAATATTTCGATTAATTAAAGAAACATGATCTATCTAGTAAACAAAGAAACCTGATAAAGAACAGGGTTATTGAGACTAATTTGTAATTGTTTCCCCTAGCGTCTCTCCGCTGCTTTATTGAGTTTCCGCCATTAGAAAAAAGAACATCATCTACTCGATATATCCAAATCAGACCAAATATTGTGAAGGTTCCACATGCTCACTTATATCTAAACCTTCAACTTATGCATATAGGTCTTGCTTTTGTTTCCAAATATCACAATAATAATAAACTTGTCCAACTTGTAAAGCATAGATCAAACGACAATTTATTTTAAAAAACGCCTTAGCATTTCAGGAGCTAGCTAGGACTCAAGGATTAAAAAGAAGAGGATGGGGATATATAAGGCATTGATTAAAAAGAAGAGGACGGGGATATATAAGGCATTACGAGGGTCGTCATTGAACCACTCAATCCAATTGAGGGTTGGTTGTTTACATATGTAAGAGATAACCAATTCGAGTTACATGAGTCTTGTTACAAGTATAATCATCTATATGTAAAGAGCACTAATCTCATATTTCAGTAAAGATATAATTGTTGAACTAAGGTTAACTCTTTCAAAAGTTAAAAAAGGAGAAGGTATTAAAGTGCAAAAGGATAGGACAGACATACATCTTGGAGTTGCTCTCAAGAGGCTGTATATGGTTTCTGATATAATCCTAAGCTCTGTCATCTTACTTAAAAGAGAAAGAATAGAATTCAATTACACCTATATGTCATATATAGACACCATATGCATATTAGTTCTCAGTGGGCCTCTATGATATACATGCTTATATACATACATTATACATTTATACATACACATCATACATACATGTAGACTAGCTGCATTCACGAGAATTTACGTTAACTTTAGCTTTTGTTTTACAATTTTTAGATGAAAAGGAAAGTAGTAAAAGATATAGAATATAAGGATGAGACTCAATGCTATTAAATTAAATTACTCATTCACTTCCACAATTGCATTCATTAACAATAACAATGTGTGACGTATTCTGGATGTGGTAGTGTATAGTGTAGATAACAAAGGGAGGGATGCTAACAATTATTCATGAACATCTCAAGGTCGATTATCATGTCTCTAACTAAAGAAAGAAGTAGCTGCAGCTTTGTATACACTTTTCTGGAACACAAAATATTATTTATAATAATGTAACGTGTATGCAAATACCTAAGCCTAGACCATTTCAAATTGTTGGAAAGGTAGAGATCGATTAAACTTGACGCGATAGACTGGGTAAATTAGTAAATACCTTGAATAACAACAATTAGTTCCAAGCAATTAACTTCTATACATTTTGTTTCTTGATCTGACCATTCATTACATAATGAATGTTAAAAGAATGAACTTCAAGTCGCATATATGGGAGACCTTTATAGCTAGGTCTTTGATATTAATTCAGTAATCTCAAATTCTCATCAGTCATATATACACTTCAGTATTCATGAGGTCTAAGTTGATTTTTTAACGACGTATGCATGTAAGCTAACAAAGTACACATTAAGTATTTTAATTAGAACGACAACCCTAGCTTCATTTCAAATTTACTCTCTATCATTCTAGTCCCTAGCTTCGATCCCTTCGAATCATATTTAAAACGTTTTCCATGACCAATAATTAAGAACATAAGTTATCACAAACTATCAATGATGCATGTTTTATACATAGCTAGGTAATATACTATCAAGTTTACCTTATATGCAATCAGTTGAAGATTAATGAGTACTAAGCTAGTAATGCTCCTAGAGATTTTATAAGTACTCATGCAAAATCTTTCCACTATGAGATATTAGTACAAACAATACACAACCAAGTTTTATCATTACAGAAAATGTACCATCCGGGACAACGAAAGAATCAAGTTTTATTTTGAAAACAAAATACGAAAAACATTCAGCTTAGGTATGTATGAGGTAGGATTAAATGAGAAATTTAATTAAGATGAGAAGGATGAGAAGAAACCACAACCACAAATATTAGATGATCCATAAAAATAGATGTATCTCCTATTATTTCTTTTTCTTTATTAGAAGTATGTGGTACAATTTTTTCTCACTCTTCCATTCAAATAATATTTCTCATTAGATCCATACTCAGGTATGTATATATAACTAAAACATATATAGCAGTTAATGTTTAGTTTGGTCAAATTAATGTCCATGAGAAAGTAGAAACAAGAATGTTACACAAAATAAGAACAAAGATGTCAATTCGTGTATTACATGAGTAAATGAATAATAATGTCATTACTTCTTGTACATGTATATATCACTATCAGTTTGGTTAAATAATGAAATTTAGTAGATGCTAGAGCTAGCTTCCAAATTGGTAATTTCTTATAAAAATAAATGCACACAAATATGGGTGCATGTGTAATTATGCACCATCACTTAATTAATTTAGTCAAGATGTGTTACATTCATATACAAATGCATGTAACATGAAATGTGTGTGTATATATAGTTATATACATGTAAATCATCTAACAACAGAAGAAACAATAAATAAAGCAATTAGCAATATATGTGATAGTTAAAGATGCAACATGAAATGTAAAGTCTGATAAAGAGATGGAAGAAGTACTGCAAAAAAGAAAAAGAAAACACAAAGAAGGGGACCTAGCTAGCTATGAAGTTATAAATTAAGACTGATCTTAAACCAAACCAAAGGACATATATGTATGTATTTATGAAAAATGTAGTATGTGAATAAGATATGGAGAAAACAGGTAGCAAGAATTAATGATAACATTTCTTGAGAGATAGATGTCTAGTAACAAGCAACATGCATACACAAAGCAAACCTTTTATGTGTGTGTTTTCACTGTGTGTATTCTTGGAGAAGAAAAGTACCTGCAGAGAGTAATACCCAAATGAAGGAAGGCGTGGCAACTTGCAGCAACAAGAGCAACAAACCTACAAAAGGTAATAAAACAAAACAGAAGAAGTAACAGAGAAAGAAATCCAAACTCTTCCTCTTTGATTCTATTTTCTTAAATTTTTAAATTCATCAAAGGTATAACAAGATAAAAAATGAATGCATACAATATATACATAAGTACATAACATATGATCAAAACACACAAGATAACCCTATATAATTAGCAATGCTTAGTGATAATCGCGTAGTAATATTAATATCAAAGGTGTAAATGAATTTATAGCTGGAAAATTGTACATTAGACTAATTAAATTAAGTAGCTGAAAACTAAAAATCAAATTTTCCATTAGTTTGCAGCAAATCACTATATATATAGCACTCTCCAAACACCTTCTGTTTCGATCAATTCATCCATCGTCAACGACCGCAGCTAATTAATTACCGGGGAATTTGACTCATTGGATTTATGATTCCATCTTTTGGATTGATTTGTTGCAGCTGATTCAAGATTGACCATATCAAATCAAAATTATATAATTAAACCACTCCATATGAAATCCTCGTCTATTAATGTTCGTATCTTCTGATAAGCCACATGAGTAGTAGCAACGATGTCAGTATGATCTCTTACTTGTATACTCATATATCCAAATCCAAGGACATATGAGAGGCTGATGACTTTGAGACTTTATTGAAGGGATCAGTAGATGAAGTTGTAGTTTGATGGAATTGTGTTTCACCTCCATAAGGCCTCAATTGTAGGTATGGTATGGTAGAAGAAGATTGTGGTGCATGATGATGAGGCGGATAATGTTCATGATGGTAATTGGTATGATTGTAAGAGATAGAATTTGTAGCAGAAGCTGTGGTGGGGGACAATTCACTTGCGGGGTCATAATCTTGATCGTCGTCATCTGAAATGGGACAATCCATGTTAACCCCAAACAAACGTAGTCGCTTAGCTGCTGCTTTCCCATGGACCACAGGCACCGATTCAAACACTACATCTTGTGGAGGTGGTGGTGGTGGTGGTAGGGCTGGTGGATCCATTCCAACCCCAATTCTTTGATGCATTTGCATCATATCCACATGTTGTTGCTGACCTGATCTGAAATAAATTACGGATCCTGATCCCGAACCACCTTGATTCACATTAACTACACTGCCTGTGCCTATGTTGTGGTAAGGGCCTCCACCGGCCCCATAGCGGTACGAAGAGGGCTGTAGCATCAAGTTAGAGTGACTCCTTGATGGTGCTGGTTGTGATTGCAAGAAAAGTGGATTCCAAGGATGGATATTTCTGTTGTGGAAAGAAAACTGGTGATTTGGTAGTGGAAAAGATAGATTTGATGATAATTGGTAAGGGGGAGCTGGTGCATCGGGACGGTGCCTCCAATCTATGAACAATCGATCTTTAGCCGAACCACCAACACCACGCTGGAACGAGACTATATCTCCAGCATCAAGCTTTTTATCTTTGACAAAACGACTCCAGCCCTTGGTCATCACATAACTTTGGCTGCTGTTCCAATAGGAGTACCTAAACCTCCATGGTTTTCCATTTCTATCTTCAAAATTCAGCAAAAGACCCTTGTCGTTTGTCGAGGAATCAAGGGGGAAATACCTCTCGGCGTGTTGTTTAGGAATTACGAGACGATTGAGCTTCCCTACATCACTTGGGGTCACTACTTTATCAAACATGTGCTCTCTTCTACTACCATCATCATTCCTCTTTCTTGTTGGTGCTCTTCATCATTTTTTTCGGTTGTAGCTGCAGCCGGGGCTGGGCGTAGTCCATCATCATGGCGTCAGTTACCCGTGCTGAAGGCTCGCCTCCTTGCTGGCTGCTTGTTCTGTCAAACACCCAACCACCTCGAGGGTTCTGTTGGTGGTAGGGTGCTTGAGGAAAGAAGGATTGTTGTTGTTGATGATGATGAGAAGAAGATGGAGAAGATGAAGAAGAAGATGGGAATAACTGACCTGTTGGTCCCGTGTTTTGTCTTTCTTCTTCGTCTTCTTCGCCTCCACCTTGTTGTTGTTGTGGCTGTTGTCTTTACTACTACTGCTACTACCGCTATCACCACCACCACCGGTACTCTTACCCATAAAATTCATGATGTTTTTCGTGTTTGCGAATCACCTCCAAGATCAAGCTAGCTCTCTAGTCTTGATCATGTAGTAACATGAATGGAACAAGAAATAAAATTGAGAGAGATCTAGCTAATGGAGTGTTAAAGAAATTGATGCTAAAGATAAAATATTGATGATGCTGATCTTAGAGAGGGTATGTGGGGGTGTAAGTACTGTTGATGTGTTGGCTTTTTTGGAGGGTTTTATTCACTTATGGTAATCAAACATCTAGGCTAGCTAGGGTTGACATATAACAAGAATTATTGGAAAAAGATTGGGAACTAACTCATTCCATTAATTCCAAAATTACCACTCAACTCAACTAAATATTATTCCATTCCACTTGTTTCATACCATATCTTCAAAACCCTTAAATCAATATATATTCAGTCTGCTGGCAGACAGTTTAATTTCTTGTATTGTATTTTGACTTTAACCAGCTTGATTGACTTCATGATCTCTGTGCAAAGTCAGAAAGAGAAACAAGTAGATATTATTTGTGAAGTATATATGTTAAGTTATGATATGGTATGGGGTTTGGGGGTAGGGATTCCACTGCTTACCTGGAACCTTCTCCCATGATATATTTTGCCCTTTCAATTCTTACTTTTGCATTAGTTAATATTACATTTATTAAAAGATAGGTGTAGTATAATAATTGTTATACGTAGTAGTAATTATTATTCTAATTATCTAATCTATTAGTACTGGACTACCGGTGCATATGTGCTTCTTTATATGCCGCACAATTCTAATAGTAGTGTTCACATGACTAATTATTTTGTTCTTCCATATAAACTGTATTTCTACACTCATATATAAAGTAATCATCTAATGAAAACAAATACTATATATCTAAGAGTTGGGTATTTAAAATGTAAACCAGTCCGTTTTAATGATAGTACAAACTTTCCTAGCTAAAAGCTAGCTACTAGATACTAAAGTCAATAGTATGAATACTTTGTAGTACCTCAAACTTTGAGTATCAAAGTTTCTACATTTCTTTCAACTCATAAGCTCCAAGTTCATTTTATCTCTATTCTTTTCAGCATTTCTTGGATCTTTACTTAACCAGATTTGTAAAATGTTGATTCAAAATATGAAATATAAAGAATGAAGGAGGGTCCAGAAGTTATCTGGTTGGCTTCATGTGAGGTTGCCACTGTCAAATGGTCCTCAACCTGCATAGGGCCGTGTGTATACCTTCCTAGCTACTAATTTTTTTTCAACTTCCCATCCCCTCAGCCAGTTGTTTCCTATTTCAACACACCTGCCTTCTAATTACGTTCCTTATTAAATGTATTAATTGGTGTTATCCTATCTTAATACGAGTAGCTAACAATTATTTGTAGCTCAACATGTATAATCTAATCCTATCCCTAGTGTTTTGAATAGTAATACTAATAATTTGGCCACATGTAACCAGACATCAATGACTGTGTGTTATTCTATTCATATTCACCTATCCTGTCAGTTTGTCCTGTACGGATTCATGTATCTTAGTAATATAATATTTTATATGTATGGTTTTTTCCTTTTGGACGGTTTTTGTGACTTGGTTTTATTATATATGATTAAAATATATGTTTTCTTGGTTAAGGTTCAGTCACACACTCCTAACTTGAAGGTTAGAAAGTCCCAAGACTTGGAGCCCAACCACCCAAATTATAATACTATTGTGGTCCTCCTATTTTATCCTACGTTGATAATTATTCTCCACAATCTTTTATTTTTTCTTCAAGGTAGAAATTATTTTGTTTATTATTATGATGATAGCAAAAAACTCTATCACATCATTCCCTTCCTTGATGATTCCCAGATCTAGCGAAAAGGTAAGATTTATATGCCTGTGGTAGCTAGTATGATGAAGCGACTCCATCAAATAAAGATTTCAATTCCCAAATCTTAAATAACTTGATATTCATACTGAACTAGAGAGGAATAATTAATTAGCGTGGGTTCTATTCTGAGCGCGACTATATAACGACCCTTTTGAAAGGAATGCATGTCTATTTGTGTATGTTTGGTAAGGGTGTGTGATAGGTTTACTTAGCTAATTAAAACCATTCATGTGCTTTGAACATCAGATTATTAAAGTTGAATGGAACCAAACCCTGGTTACATAAAGTTATTACCTTTCTTGATTATGTTTGGCGTTGTGTACATATTCTTTGAGTAAATGGAATATATATTTTGGTATGTAACTTTAAAACGTGGATTAAATAGGGCCGTCCTGATCTTTTGGTCTGCATTGCATGTCTCCAAACGTTGATGGATCATCAGCTGGACAATGTTTAACTTATTAGGTAGAGGAAGAGGACCACCTAGTTTTCAGGCCATGCTCTTGCTTGCTTGCTTGATTGCTTTGATTTATATTTCCATTCATATTATGCTACACATTCTCATTTTCATTTATGCCTTCAATATGATCTAGTACAATTATTATCTTCCATTACCTTACTATTGCAACGCCCTCTTTTAAAAAAATAACATGTGTATAGAACTATAGATATTTATGAGAGAAATAATAATGGTAATAGTATTTCTGGTCCCCAAACAGCATAACCAAGGCCATACAGTTTCGTTTTGTATTATTGAATAGAGAATAGAATATGGTGTCATCCTCTTGGTGTTAGTACAGTCTTCTAGAGGCCGACAAATCATAAAACCAGAAATTCGATGTCTAATTTGTTAATTCTACATTTTGCTTTATAACATATTATGAGTTTTGATTTAATACAGTTAGGGTTTTGCCCTATATAAAGTGCATAGAAAGTATGGAGCGAGACATAGCTAGACTTGCTAGAGTTGTTAAATACCGACCGAATGAGTCGGTCTGCCGCTTGATTTCATAATAGAGCCGTTATTCCCGTGCCAGGTTACGCGGCATGGATTCGTCGATTGACGAAGTAGATCTTGGCTCGAGGCCGGGCTTTTAAAGATGACGCTTTTTGGCGAAGCCAAGTCAATTTCATTTTTTTTTTTTTTTTTTTTTTAAACTATATTACTTTAAAGAATCCAAGTTTGAACTTACTTAATTCAGGTATTACGACACAAGGAATTAGTAGAATGTGCAATCACTGAGCAGTATGATTCAAATTTCTTAGAAATTTCGTTGTCTAAAATAAAAGTATTGAAGCAACGAGGAAATACCATAAGTAGAAAACAAAGCCTTTCCTGATGTAGTCGTTCATACAACAACTTCTTGTATTATATGGGGTTTTCGGAGTAACTTTGCTTTGACTTATTACCTCCAAGAAAATATTCATTTTTTGATGGAATCGAAACTCTTTCCTATAGATGGATTATGATTAGAAGTAGGAACGTTTGTTTAACTTGGTTGGAACATTTGTATATAACTTTTTTTGAATGGCAGAAATTTTATTTGGAACTAGCAAGTAACTAAAGATACAACAAACATAAAGAAGACCTAAAGAACATGGATCACCTAAATTGAAACGATTAACCAAGCTATAAAACTAACCATTCCAAAAATACACCCCAACGAAAGCAATTCAACAAAGACACCAAACTGAAAAACTAACATAGAGATGCCAACACCACAACTTAATTATAATCTCTCTCCATCCTAACCGAAATACAAAATATATGAAATAAATCACGTAGCCCTTTGAATAATTTCACATAGCCGAAGAAGAACCCTAAATGAGCCTTTTGAACAACCTTCGACACCTATTAATAATGACATATGAATCTGAATCACAATCTAACCATTCGTCTTCTTCATTAAAAGATGCTAGGGCCCTCCTTCAGTTTTCCAAGCACCCACAACGAAATCGCAATAATTGATCTCGACAGGAACTATTTTGTCACCCCAACTATTTTCAAAGCTTGTAACATTTGTTGTAATTCCTTTTAACTTCTTAAAAGGGGTTTTAAACGAGGATTTGAAGCTCACACGTTGCGACGGGGCATCTGAGTACGATAGTAATTTTGTGATACAATTTGTGCAACAAAAAAAATTAATAAAAATTAGTGAGCCGCAGTGTGCATAGGCCAGGTTTTTTTGGGTAAGAGGTCAAAACGACCCGGTCATAGGCAAGGTTAACCATGCTAGATTTGAAAACAAAGGGTAGTTAAGCAACAAATAATCTAAGTACGACATTTAATAATATGAGAGTATAGGCATAACTAATGTATACGCATTTTTTATCAATAAAAAAAATTGTTAAAGCAACTAAAACAACTAAAAATAACAATATAAGGATTTAGGTTGCTTCCTTCCTTTTTCTTAGTTTTTCATCGCTCGAGTTTTTTGATGTTCAGTTTTCAGCACAGAAAAAATACATGGTCAAAATATTTTATCTTACAGAAGGTATGATTGACTTTAATTTTGAGTTAATTTCGGTATTGTTTCTTGATGGTCTCCTCGTCAACATTGCTTTCAAGTTGGAGGATTTTGTATACACGGGTTCTGTACCGTGTATCTTTTTTGGCTGAACACTGAGCGTCACAAACAGGTAGCAATTGGATATATTATCCGGCTGAGAAAAGAGCATAGGAACCACTTTCGAAATGTATATATTGCACTGACTTGTTTAGGTATTGTATGATCTTCGAGAGAAGAAATTGTTGCAGAACTTGTTTCAACAGTAGCAACTGTAGGCATATTCCTTATCATCCCATCTTTAAACGATTAAAAGAAACTCACAGCTACAACAGTCACTAAGTGCTAAAATTAATGAGAATTAAAATATAATTCAAACTGAAAGGTAGGAAATTTTTCCGCTAATACGTATTGCAATCCTTACTTACATTGACTTGTTACGTCGACTTCTTTTTTTTTTTTTTTTGGGTAAAGGTCGAGGCCAGTAAATATATTACTCCAAAAGCGTTTAAGTCTGAAGGATATAGGTGAATCCATATCTCATTAGATTACATAGGCGAAAACTACGTAAAAGATACTTATTCTTTATATAAGAAAATAAACCACTACTCAAAATATAAAATTAGACTCCTATGGAGATAAAATTAATTTCTACCAAGTCTTGAAGCGATACCATACGATGTCATAATAGGCATCCAAATTTCACGGAATATCGTAAACCGATCCGCATAGTTATCATAATCATAGTTATCATATTCATCTTCGCGATCATGACCACCACCAAATAGATTACTCGCCTCATCAAAGTGTTCTCAACCTCTTCATCATCACTATCGAATCTACAATCTCACCTACGTTAGTGAATGGGTTAACCTCTTAGTAAAAGAAGTAGCGGAAATCCTTATTATAACCACGATAATCAACCTTTTAATAGGATTATCATTATCATAAAAAGAGTAGCTTTCCCATCAATAAAGCCTTTCAAATTCCCGATTTTCTCAACAATAGTGGTAGGACCAACTAGCGTTAGCTCTTATTGAATCACTCACAAGCGAATCTTGTGATACATTACTGTCTCGAGAGACCCAACCTCCTTTGCTTCCATTGTATTACGAAACCTCTACATCACTAGGATTGCCACATTCGTCGAATCGATCGTCTTTAGTGCGTGAAAAGGATTAGATGTAGCAATCATCGTCCCACTGCGTACTAGCCGCATCGGTTGGTCTGTCTTCGCACTATCCACCTTCTTGGGTTCGGAGGAGGCGCTTTAGGTTTATACCTAAATTTAGGACCCACTTTAGTAAAACCTCCTTACTGGAACACTTGGACCACCATTCCTACCCTTATTCTTGTTAGTGACGGTTTGATAACCATCATTCTTGATCTGTTTGGTGAGTAGGAAGTGGAACAAATTTAGGACAATCAATCGACAGATGACCAAACAATTTACACGTATCACACCAAGGCGATTTCCATTCGTATTCCACGAATCTTTTCAATAGTAGATCTGTCCCATCAAGTAATGGTATCTCAACGATGATGCTCTCCTAAGAACACAGTGCGCTTAACTTCAATCAAGCACCTAGCAAAACTACTTGACCCATGATTCCAAGCACATTTGACTAGTATAAGAATCTAACATTTTGGCGTACCAATTAATGTAGCTAGGAGGCTGAGACCATCATCAAAAACATAGCAAGGGCGCATCATGGAATTTAACCCATACCGGAATATTAGTCAAATCCTCTTTAAGCGATTAGTATTCAAATTCCACGTTTTAAGAATAATTGTCACATTCCTAATCATCCACGGTCAATTTTCAAGCACATCATCAACACCTTTACGAGTGGAAAACTTAAAGAAAAAGAACCCTTCGCATTCATCATAACCTTTTGAATACCATACTTGGCCCATGTATTACTGAGCGTAATAATCAACAATAGGAAAAGCAATACGTTTACCAAGGAAATAACCATAAAGGGTATTCTCAAATTTAGAGTTTACCTCTCAGCGACTTTCTTAGGAATGCAGAGATCCACCCCATTAGACTTTTACTACACTCCAACCTCACGAAAATTAGATTTGCGCTTCGTCGAATCAATTGACGTAGCACCATTAACATTAGCATAATTCGTACCACTTGTAGCACCAACATACGACATAGGTAATGTATTAACCCCAACAGATTGAATAATTGGCGTAGCACCGGTTAATTTGTCCTTAGGTGAAGAAGCATAACTTGTATGCAAAGGAGAAACATGTACCCTTCCAGCTTTAGGAGCTACACTAATACCATCACCACTAGGCAGATTAGCCCCCCTAGTGGTGCCCTCGACACTGTAAACTGTATATGGGAAATCTTGCATATTCAAGGTACTTGTAACACCAAGTGGCCCTGCATCCCAAAACACCGAATCATCAATAGTCTCAGTCCGTTCACTAGGCGCATGTGAAACCGGCTTCACGACCTCATTGGCATTCATATCCCCTTGACAAGCAGAAACAGTAGGATTTACATCATGTGGAACCGGCTCCACGTTAGGATGTTCAATGTTCCCCACCTTTATCCCGCTTCTCGTAACCACCATCAAGAACAAATCACGCAAGTCGACCTCGAACCACCGCCCGGTGCAACCCAAAACTTAGCGTCGACAAGGACTGGGTTTTATATATTGGAGATCGAATATAAAACTATGGTCAAATAACTCGAGCAATCGACCTCGCAACAAAACAAAGATAATGAAATATACGGCACCCTGGTTGGTTGTATAATTAAATATTGAAGGCACATGCAAATCGTATAATATCTTACCAATACGAAACCAAAAGCGAATACATGTAACACACCGACCCACGATTAAAACAAACCAGTAAAATTTAACCGACCAGCGTGAATGGATAGTCAAGAATTAAAGGTTTGAGATGGGATCGTGAAAGTGTTTATCGAAGTTTAGGGATTCGCTTTTTCGCTAGAGAGTTTGACTTTACGTCGACTTCTTTGGGTAATGTATGATGTTTAAGAAGAAGGGTATTTGAAATCCATTTGAACATTAGGAGAAATTTCCAAATTGAGACTAAGTTAGAGTTTCATTTTCTATGCAAGTGTGTGCATCTTACACATATGAAACTCTAACTCGATTACGGTTTGAAATCTCATAATACTTTCGCTATTGTAGATTGGCATCACCATCTCTTTTCCCGGACATGAAATTGCTTAGATGCATACCATGAGATAAACATATATAACGCCTTTGGATGATATGTGATTAATGAGCTTTGGAACTTTAAAGACAATCGAAAATCTACACCAAAGTTAGTGTGGGGAAATGTGACGAGGTCTACTGTTCACAAGTTATTATAAAAAAGTGAAAAACATGTAAAATCAAAATGAGCTAGATAAATTAGAAAAACATAATTTTGAGGCTCACATGTAAACAATCCAAAAAAGAGGATACATCTACCATGGGCTTAAGGTAAGTAATTGGATTAGAACAAGATTTGAGTTTATCATGTTTGTATATGTGTTATGTGTTAGGTGAATTTTTGTGATTAAGGTTTAAGACTAGTGTACTTGGTTTAAGATTAAGATGAAGCTAGTTGATTAAACTAGCTAATTTTGCTTTCCATAGTTGATATACAATTAAAGGTATGTCAAGCTTAAGAGTTGATTGAAATTAGTTGATGTGTACCTAGCAAAGATGTGGATAGCCTAGTTGTGAAACTAGCAAAGCATGTGGAGTTTATATGTATGTGAATGAATGATTGATTAAATGAAGTTTATGAAGCAAATTATGATTAATGATATATAATAGCTTTTTAGGTCTATTACTTACTAAGAGTAAGCTTACGGTTTTGTTTTTTAACCGTTTTGTAGGTTCATTGGCGAAGAAAGTAAGGCATTAGTAAAGGCTTATGACTGGGCACGGGCTAGATGCATGTAAGCGTTAGTATAGATGCCGAGCTCAATAATGGTTGAACCCGGTCGTTGTAAATGTGTTTAATTATTGTTTTGAAGTGTCCAAGTCCGGTCTTGTATATTGAGTAAATGGTTATGTAAGTTGTGTAAGAATTGCATATGCAAATGTCTTAAAATAGGTGTTTGGCAAAAAACCCATACGTGTTGTAAAGTATGTTCGTGGGCTGTTTAGACCACATATGTTATCAATATGATATATTATAATGTTTAAATGATTTCTAGAAGTTATTAAAAGTGTCGGGTCCATAAGGCCCAGTATGGGCCAAATAGGCAAGTCGGGAATCGATGGTGCGGATCGAGGCTTGTAGCCGTGAGATGAGGACCCATATAGCGATGTGGAGTGGCGAGGCCTCCAGCCATGGTGGAGTTTCAGTCGTCTTCTTTGCGGGCGGTTCGACCGGTCATTTCGTAAAATTCGTATAAAATCAACTGTAAGTCGTTAGAAGTCGTGTCACCTGTCGTTTTGAAGGTATTTGAGTCTAGTTTCATTTGAAAACATCTTCAAGGGCTGGTCTGTATTAGAATTTATCAGTTTAGTAAAGAGTAACAGAAGGTTCGTTATAGTTGAGTCATTTTCGCGAATTTTATTATTTTTGGTCAAATCGAGAAAGGGGCGTTTCATAAATCCACCATGGTTGTAAACTTAATAAGTTTCCTCGACAAGACGCAGATAATCTCAACTTTACTCGATTCAGATACTATCATCATAGCCTCTTATAATCCATCTCATAATCATTTATACGCAGCTTATAAAACTAGCACTTACTAAGCTCTGAAACTTCAAAGCCAATCTAAAAGCTACATTGAAGTAAGTTATTAGCTACCTCTTAAAGAATATCAAGAACCTTGAGCGTAAAATATTGTAACGTTGGTATGTTGCGTACTTAACTAAATGGATGTTGGCCATACTCGCCATGTGTATATGAAATAAGCGCTTACGACCACAGTTTATACACACCTTATAGCACTTATGAAATCAGTAGCAGTTTACACACTTATGACTACAACTTATACACAACTTATAAAATCGGCACTTATTGAGCTTCGGAACATCAAAGACAATCTAAAAGCTACATTAAAGGAAGTTATTAGCTACATCTTGAAGAATACCAAGAATTTTATCATAAATAATCGAAAGGGTGGTATGTTGAATATTAGACTAAATGGATGTTGGCCATACTCGCCATGTGTATATGAAATCAACACTTATGACCACAACTTATACACAACTTAAAGCACTTATAAAATCAGTGCTTATGATCACAGCTTGTACATAATTTATACACTTATGACCACAACTTTCAAAATCAATACTTATGAGCACAACTTATACAGTTTAAGCACTTATGAAACAAGTGGGATTCATTTGCTTCAACTTGGCTTATGAACATTGCCGACCCACACACAAACATCGACTTATGAACAGTGTTTCTCCCGGATTCTCTCACAAACATCGACTTATGAATAGTAAACATAATATTTTAGTCATAAATTGATGAACAGTAATCCCCCTCATATTTTCCCCCATAACTTATACACAGTTTAAGCAGTTGTGACCACAGCTTATACACAGCTTAATTTTGATTATCAATTGCTATTGAGAATGAATAGGCTGATATGACATGGGAACGGGTGGGATATTTTATTAATTTGTTTACAACACGGCTTATGGCCACAACTTGTAGACTTATGACGATAACTTACATATGGCATCTAGTTCTTGGCATGCCAAAATTATGACTCACTGGGTGGCCGAATCATCGTAACCATGTAAGCATTATCCAAATTAGATCAACAAACCACCACCATAAACCACATATTCAAATACAGGTGGGTTCAAACCATAAATACGAATACATACCCATAAATCCACTAATAAATACACATATCTATAACGCATCGCAATTGATACATAAAATCCATCCACATTGCTTTAAACCGTAACTAAATAAATCCAAAAAATCAAATGAAAAATTAATTGTACTTAGAATATTTATGCCATGGCTCAGATATCGTACTAGGAACAAAACGCGGTTACATTTTATGCCTTCCAGTTTTTGCCTCGCCAAAATCTCAACTCATCGGGTGACAAATCATCATAGCCAAGCTAGTACTATCTAAATCTAATCTACAAAAAAAACAGCATATGAAGTATATGGGAAACTGTATTACCACATAATGTTTGATAAAAATTTTGGTTACTGTTCATAAGATGAAATTTGTGAGAGGAGTCGGGTATCAAAACCTCCTCACATTAAGGGGGCTCGGAAGCTCAAATTTGTATACAATCAAAAAAAAGGATCAATCCGCCATTCTTTGAAAACTTAGTAAGTTGCACGCCAAGACGCATATAATCTCAACTTCACTTGATTCAAACTCTATTAGAAAAATAGGATACATCCGCCATGGTCGCAAACTTAGCAAGCTTGACGCACCATGATCCGAAAATAATCTTACCTTTGTTTGAATGCACTCAGAAGCATTCAAACTCTATCATCACAGCCTCTTGCATTCTTATTCTTATCTCTCACGCTCAATAAACTATTTGAAAAGCAACTAGATGGTTTAACATTTGTGTCGAAAAAAACACTCAACCTATCTCAGTGACTCATCCAACCCATTTTATGCAGTCATACATTATCCCTAGATACTAATATTGGGTTGAGGAGAATGGAAGAAATTGATATAACGGTTCTCTATGATGCCTGCGAGAAGATGTTTAGTATGGCAAACATGAAAATAATATTTTGTATTTCAGAGCCAAAACAGCAACCAAACACCCATAAATATACGAATGAACAAAGATTTTTCGACTTTGAACTCGCTGAATCATACCTTCTTATTGGTAAAAAAGACGCAGCGCGCTAATAGAAGGCCACCAGTATTAACTACATAACACATGGTTTGTCGATTTTTCCCATACTCCTCCCCAATATTAATATGTCCACTTGACGTATTTTGTATGCCCTAAATACAAAATAAACAATCTCTTAGTTATCTTTTTTTAAAATGAGCTAGTGTACATGATGTAGGAAATGATAGATGAGAATGATATAATGAAAAAAGAAATCTAAAGAAGAGTGGGGGACTGACATTTTCGATGCAATGGTTGCTGCATTTAAAGAACTGAATGAATACAACGCTAGTGGAGCATATGTGGTTAGTGAGCTTTGAAACTTCAAAGATAATCAAAAAGCTACATTTAAGGAAATTATTAGCTACATCGTGAAGAGTATCAAGAATCTAAGCGCTCAATATCGTAAGGCTTGTATGTTGTACAATATCTCATGTTAGAAAATTTTAAATTCCTATTTTTTCCTATCGAAGTATAGAAAAGATTCTAATAAGCTTAGCTCACTAATATTGATCATATTATGACTTAACCAAATGTATTATGGCAATGGTTGATGTGGATGTCATGTTATACACAAGATTCTACCAATGACATGTCAAAATATAGGGTTAAAGGAGAAAGCAAACAATATGCTTCAATCTTGTGTTTTGGATCTAAAGGTTATTTGGTTTAGATAGATATAATAGATGGCATCTTATATGTTGAGTTTGATGTGTGTACTTTACATATGATTTGATCATCTAATACCAAGATATGTGTTTATGTGTGATGATGAAATATTTCAAATTAAGAGCATTTTTTATAATACTCTTTGGATTGTTATCCAACAATAATCTAAATGAGGTTACTTACCTCAATAGATATTGTGTATTATTTAGAAATGAACAATGTGTATGTTTTAACCTTAAATATGTGCAAGGCTAAAATACACATGTGGGAGTAAGATCACCATTGATCGAGGGTTTGGTTATAAGCAAGGTTTGGTTATGATGCAAGTTTTAAAGGAAATAGATAAAAATTTGTATCTTTCAACAAATAACCTTATCTAATGGGATCATGCTTATTAATGATTGTGGAAGTAGGTAAAAATTAAAAGGAGCATCATGCTCATTTGGTGAGGTGAGAAGTGGATATCAAAGATTGTTATGACCTTTGGATCTCTCCCGATGCAAGGTAGTTGAGTTCGAATTTGAACAAGAAAAGTTACATATGTTGTGCATTTGCTTGTATTTGTTTTTTTGGTTATGATGATTTACCAGTTTCATTCCAAAGTAAATATTTGGGAACTCGGATGAGTATTCTAAATTGTCAAGGCTACTTTATTGTAAAACCCATAAAATCTGAACCAATTTGAACCTTACTTATCTGAACCTTAATCTATGATATTATTTGAACCCTGATTAATTGAACCTTTATCTGTAATTTATCTCATAACCTAATCTATATAATAGATGCATTTGGGACCCTATATAATGAAAACTATACATTAAACCTAACCTAAACTAAATTAAATACATTTTACTTAATCAAAACTACCTTAAGCCCATTCTAGTCTTTGTATAACCAAATGTAAGCCCACCCCATTCTTTTGGTCGGCTATTCACAAGATAACACCAAATATTTACAAACTTGGAAACCAGATTTCGTGCTTCTTATCCTCTTGAAAATACGCGTTTTCCTACTCAGCTCCACATACACGTTCTACTCATATATCCGTTTGTCTCCCCATAATATCTATACCTAAAATCAAAATCTATACACATACACAAAGAACGTATCATCTGCTGCTACGAGAAGGAAGAAAGAAGAAGGAGGAGGAGCCATTTTGAAGCTGTGTAACCGAGCTTTCTGTGTTCCAAACAGTCCGACATCCATTTTATTTTCGACGACGGGTTCCATGATCCTCCTTTGTTAGGAATTAGAAAATTCCATAGTGAAGAGTCGGTCACCCCAAATATTATCTAGCATAAGTTAGCTCGTAGACATATCGTTAGTTACGTTATTTACTTGTTTTATTAGTTAGTTATTAGTCTAGTTTAGCATAGTGCAACACCGTGGAGGAAGGACGGGTCTTTACCCATCAGTATACACGATCCACGGCCGATAGGAGGTCGTGTGATACGTAACTATAAATACCCTTCCATCCATGGAAGGGTGTGGCTCTTTGAATCTAACCTTTCATTTTACATAGCAACTCTCTTTCAAGAACCTCCTCTCAACTCTCTTCATCTATCTAAAATGGCTTTCTTATTTAATCATTGTCCTAGACCACCCGAATCATCAAACAACATAAATATTGGATCCTAACAATTGGCATCAGAGCCAGGTTGTGTTGTTTTGATGATTTACATGGTTTGTAGTTGGCGGTTTGATGCGGTTTGATTCGTTTTGGTGTTGTTTAAATGAGTTTGACATGATCTTGGTGTAGTTTGTTGTTGTATTTATTTGGTTTTAAAGCTATGGTTGTAATGCTTTTTTTACAAACTTATTCTTGGTTTTGAATGTTTATTCATTTAAGCGAGTTGGTTTTGAATGGTTATTGATACAATCATTTACGGTTTTAAGTGTTTCATCATGTCACTTGTTCCTTATGATTTCACATAACTCTCAATCATGGTCTAAACTTTACTTGGTTTTGGGTCTAATCTGGTCATATTATTGAAAGCGAGTAGGGTTAAGCCGGATGCGAGTTGCGACTTGCTATTGAGCGAGTTGTCTAATCTGCTAATAATGCGAGTTGAGATCTTGTCGAGTTCAAGGAACTGATGCGAGTTAATGTACTCGCATATTTGTATCCGAGTTGTGTTCTCGCATTTTTTAATGCGAGTTGTTAATATATGATGAACAAAAGCGAGTTGGGTACTGGTTCAGCTTCATGCGAGTTACTTAACTTGCATTTGGTTTTAATTGCTCACACTTTTGAGCGAGTTGCTGTTGTGCGAGTTGGAGATGATGCGAGTTGACTCATGACTTGACAAGACAGAAAAGATGAAGAAGAATGCAGACCACGACCACTAGACCAACAACAAATACCATATACCATAACTACAACATGACTCAACCTCAGGTTATTGCCATCATCGGTTTCGTTATCTATCACCAACAGATTTCATTACTCAACAACATCAAACTTAAATCCACGCCTACGACTCATCTACATCTAGTTCAAGACACAACTAAGTCTCAATGATCTCAGTTTTATTGTGTAAAATCTCATTTAATATTCGATTATTAAAGATCTTTCACACAAGATATTCCATCATCGATCCAACCTCTATCAAACAACTCAAAACATCTGGAAATATTCGAATCATTTAAAAAGGATGATAAACAATATGTACTTAAATCCTTTCATGAGATTCGGATGTTGGACTATTGTCAAAGTAAAGTAATTGGTGTGAAATGAATCAATCTCGATCTTACTTCTATTTGTGTGTGGTTCTCAAAAACACTTAGACCATACAAGATCTATACACAAATGAAGATTACATCACGATCATGAAACAAGACTCAAACCGAAAATTAAATATTTATAACTTCATGTTAATGTACGAAGGGTAAAGAAAGATCAAAACCATTCGGGTTTCATCCATTCTCTTGTTTCAATTGTAATGAAAACGTGAACAAAACCTCCAATATTACCTACGGAATATGTCCTTGTAGCCATGTCCTACACTCGAACCATCCACATGGCGAGGTGATCCTTCTCAGTTCGTAGGTGTTGATGCTGTTTATGGGTTTGATCGGGATGATGTGTGTTTGAATATGATTTGGATTGACTTTGGTAATATACATGTTCATCACGAAGATATACTTATTTGGTCACGGCTTTGAATTAATTATTGAACCGGTAAAGTTGACTACGAATGGGGGGTTGTTTGAGACGGTATTTCTTATTTGGATTTGAAGTGAATTGATGTTTTTTGACTACGGGGTTGCTTATACGGCGACTTTACTTATTTCGTCTTCTTTCTTTCTACCCTTCCGCGAAGATGACTTGTTTGAGCATTTATTGAGTGTGATAAAGACTTGGCTATTTAGTTACGGTTGTGATTCTTTCTCGCTTAACCCACAAGCGTAACTATCACTTGGTGTCTCACTGTTGAGGATACGTCAAGAGGTTTTGTACATTGGGTACACCGTTTCTTTTCACAAGGATTAGTACAAGTTTAAGTAACAAATGATCAAGGGAATTTTACTTCATGATCAAGTTTGGCATATCGGGTTTACTTCTCCATGTTGTCATCGCAATTGCTTTCTAGATGTTTGCTTATGACAAGAACTTTTCGTGCAAATGGCGTGAATGATGTTAGAAAGTTTACCAGTGTTGATTGGATGGTTGATGATGTTGTTGATATTGGATAATGAATGTTGTTGATGTTGATGAACGATGCATGTTCCCTAAAGCAGATATTCACGAAACCAAGGTTGTCATAACACATTCAAGGCGACATTGTTTACGGTTTTGTCTTGATTTTGTAAAATCCGCGAAAGAACCTATTTCTCGGTTTAAATCATAGACTTGTAAAATCCGTGACAATGGAAACATCTGGTAATAGTAAAGTGCATTTCGGATCTATCTTACGGTTTATTCTTGGTTTTGTAAAATCCATGAAAGAAACTATTTCTCGGTTTAAACCATAGAGTTGTAAAATCCGTAATGATGGAACCATCACGGAGAAAGGAAAGTGTATTTTGGGATCTTATTTGATCTTTGGTGCTACGGTTTCTACTTCAAAGAAGGGATAAAGGGTGTACTTCATGAATTGGATGTGTGTTTGGATATTCGTCATGGCGGTTTGGTTATTACATGGTTTTACGGGTTATGTGCTTTTAACCATGGTCGGGATGAAACCATTATCAAAGTTCACTTTAAATGTCAAAGAAGGCTAGATTTGAGCTTTTAACAAGAAGATGTGACAACGGCGTTAATTCAGTATTATTTATTTGAGGTTGAAGTGAAATATCACGGGCGAGTGTACTTAGTATCTGAAGGTATCGGGGATGGTTGGATGAAGATTCTTCATGATCCTTGTTCGAGCTTATTATCAAAAATGAAGACTTGGAAATCTAGTTATTGTTGGGTGTCTTTTACCTTTTCTTTTACCACTTGGGGGAATTGGGCTCATACCACCACAAAATAACTATCACTTTAAGGAGTTACGTTGTAGTGCTCAGTGTCACATTCAATTGTGGATTTTCAAGAGGTAATGTACGTCTTATACTTGATGGTTGGTTGGTTGAAGAGTATAGAGTACATAGAGAGTACTTAGAGATGCTAATGGAAATCGGCACCGCTCTTTGTTACATATGTGCAAGTATAAGTCACGAGTTCGGGTTAGTTTACTTGAGGTCAAATTCATCATATTGGGTTTTCTCCATCATTTGTCACGACAAAGAGCCTCTTGAATGATAATGGGGTTGATTACAAGTTTGCCAAGAGTGATGAAAAGAGAGATTATGACGTATGAACACAACGTTCATGCCTCGTACTCTAAAGAAAAGAAAAGGGCCTCGCTTTATCTTTAAGTGCGCTTTAAGAAGAGAAATCTTCTTATGACGTTTGAACACAACAGTTCAAGCCTCGTTCTCTAAAGAAAAGAAATGTGTGCGTGTCGATGCGCTTTATCTTTGCAAGAAGAGAAATCTTCTTATTATGACCATTCTCATCAACATGCTTCATACTTTTTCCATGCGCTTGGTCATCAAGTGAACCGGCTATTGTTGATTGTTTTTCTTATTCCACTTGCTCAACTATAATGACGATGGCGACATCATGTGCTAATTTTGGGGAGAAGTGTGAATAGACTACATTTGGAAGATGTTCACTTGTTTAATCAAGAATGGCATCTCCGTATGCAATTCTTGAGGGAGAAGAAGTGTGAATTTTTGCATTGTTGATTGATATTTGAGAATATAAATGGTCATACGGCTCTAAACTCATGTAAGAACCGAGCTTCTTCTTATCGGGTCATCTTCACATGGAGTTTTTCTCTTCTAAGAGCCGTTGGTTGACATCTTCACTCGGATTGATGAGTTTATCGACAAAGTGCTTCGGTTAATGCTTCACGTATACATCAACATGATGATTCGAACAATCTCTGTTCTTGTTTGATGTGATTGGTAGTTTGGTGTTACCATCTTGTGTGTTCGTTCGGCGGCTGATTCTTGATTTCCTTGATGAACATCTTTACGTTCTTGTTTGATTGGGAGGATTTTAGTTAAGGGATTTGCAAGATGTAAGTTAATTGGGATGCTTTTGGTGGGATGCTTTTGGTGTGAGTTGAAGATGTTAACTATCTATTCCCAATTGCACAATCTTGAAGAAGGTCGAGTCTGATCATTCTACATTTTACGCTACATGTTAGAAGACTAAAGGCGAGTTTCATTTAACGATCTAAAGACTTCTTCTTAATCGGGCATCTATCAAACAGTTGTCGGTTTAGGGAGAGCACTAATTGGGAGAGAGGTATAAGTCGATTCAATCCCAATTAGACTTGCTCATATTCTTTAGCGATGACTCCTCGAGGCGTTGTTATTGACTATTTCTCGTATTGGACATTTGACACAAGTTGATTACTTGAGTTAATCATTTATCACTTATTTGAGATTGAAGTTGACTTTCACAAAGGCGTGTTCTTATTTGATAACTTGCTCGGGCTTAAGAATTTGAGTTGAAGACTTGGTTTATCTAGTTACCGGTGATCGAGGTGGATGGTTGAAGACACGGTTAACTATCACTATTAGGAGTTACTTTGTTTTACTCGATGTCACACGCATATGACGGTGTGGATAATCGCAAGAGGTGTTAATGTCTCATACTTTGTTTGGGTTGTGAGTACTTAGAGATTTGCTTGAAGCATAAATTCTCTACACCGTTCTTCCATCATTAGGTGCAAGCTTAAGATACAAATGTGGGAAGTTGACTTGGTTTCAAGTAGGGTATATCGGTTTTCTTCATCGGTGGTCACTTCAAATTGTCTACATAAGGGTTGATAAAAATAGTCGAGAGAGTCTTGACAAGTTGATTCTCACAAGAGTTCAAGTGTTCTTCTCATAAAGATTTCAAGTATTTGGGCTTATTATTTGTTCTTGATTACAAGTAATAAAACCGAGAAAGGGCAAGAGACACACATCTAAACACAAAGCGAGTAAACTTGATGTACTTAATTCTTCTAAGTGATTGAAGATATCCGGGAAGACAAATGTTATTACATGAGAGAAACTCAAGGTTTGACTCATGGCGAGTAAACTTGATGAACTTAATTCTTCTAAGTGATTGAAGATATCCCGGAAAACAAATGTCATGACCGCAGAGAAACTCAAGGTTTTACTCATCAAGGCTTTTGTGTTATTAGTCCAACGGCGTGGGGAAGTGATGTAATAGAAAGTTTACGAAGATAAAAGAGGTACACAAGTGTGTGATTCATTGGGAGAGAGATTGTGTACATTGGGGATGCTCATTTGTTTCACTTGAGTGCTTAATCGGTGATTCGAGATATAATCACTTATCCGGAGTTGACATCGCAGAGATTGTCATCCGAGAGATAATCGGTGACTTGGCACGCTTCTTCAATGTTATCGATTATTAATTCCTTGTGTATTGGTATACTTGGATACTTGAGCTTCATACACGATCATCGGGGAAGAAAAATGTGAACACGGGGAGATGTTTTCATTCCCTCATGATGTGTATTCGGGAGAGCTCTTGGGTATTGGTGTACTTGGGTTCTTGAACTTCATACACGATCATCGGGGAAGAAAAATGTGAGCATGGGAGGTGTTTTCATTCCCTCATGATGTGTATTTGGGAGAGTTCATGAGCATTATACAAAGAGACCGACTACATCAATTCAACTACTTGGGAAGTGTTCTCTTGACACCTTTTGGAATGGATCGCTTTAGACTTGATGGTTATGAAATTTGAGAAGATTATTTATGAGTGGGATGATACGTTCTTTGTTCTATTGGATGATATAACCCGAACGAAGAATCTCGATTTTCGTTCTTAAAAGGAGCAGCGGGATTTATGATAATGGTGTGCTTCTCTGTGCACCTAGCTAAGGCAAGCTTGAAATAGAGCTTCGAATATGCTCATCACATGGATTTTCGGTTTGGGGGGAAGCTGCCAAAGTCTCACTTTCAAGTGGCTCAATTTCTTTCTTCAATGCAAGAGCCTCGGAAGCTTTGGTGGTGAAAGTTTTAGGGATGATGACTTCTTTCTTCTACAACGGGGCTGCTCGATATCCTTATCTCGGTACTCGTATCATCATCTTCTTAAACTATATCATCTATTCTATCTTTGTATATATTTATCCGAAAAACAAAATACAAAAATATAAAACCAACAAAAGAAAATAGAAAAATATAAAACCTTCAAAAACCCATAAAAATCGAAAATTAAAAAAAAAAAAAAAAAAAAAAAAAAAAAAATCCAAAATATGTTTTCCAAGACATGTCTTACGGTATCGATAACATCTACGGTCTTAGAAATGTCATTCAATAATGGCACGGGACTTTAGATGAAGTTCGAGCAGGAGGTGTAAATATTTCTTTCTAAACATGTCTCAAACTATGGCTTCTGATTATTTGATTGTAACCGGGCTTCAAAAATGGGATTATTTGATTGTAACCCGCGCTTCAACAAATGGCTTATAGTTACTTGATTGTGACCGTGCTTAAACTATGGTTTGCTATTATTTCGATAGCAACCCGTTCTTTAAAGAAGGAAAGTGTTGCGCTAAAACTATTTTCAAAATATTTCGTGCACTTATCCTAAAAACAAAACAAGGAAAGTATGTCGAAGGACTGCTTTGTTCCTACACAAATGTTTTTCCGTCTAAAATTCTTGAGAAAAATATTTGGTGTTTTCAAAATGGTGGTAAATGAGTTGCTTTAAAAACAATCGATTCGAGTTTTTGTAAAATTGAAAACTCAATCAATGACTTGTAGCTTTTAAACTTTTCATAAAATGAGTCATGGATTGAGGGGATAATGTTTTCAAATCTACATCATCTAACGGGCTTTCTTAATTATCCTAATATGCTTAATTAAAATGATGTTAACCTATGTTGAAGGACTAGGTGCCTAGGATATGATTGCTAGGATTAGATGATTAGAGTTTGATGAACACATTATTCCCATACATTTATATGATCGATTGATATGTTGCATTGACTTTTATTAGTCGATTTTTGTTTGGGTGATGTCGACCACCATATATTTGTATGTGTGTTCACTAACGTATGCGATATCATGGATATAAGAATGTTCCCGATCCGGATCCCACAATTGAAGATGATTGGATGCCGAAAGGAAAGGGTAACTATATCTTGGGTTGACAAATGAAGAAGCGAGCTTAATTGGACTTCTATGGAGAGTTGGCATAAATGCAACGTAAGAGGTCTCCTTGCATCGACAGATGGTTTTCTTCTAAGTGATTGAAGAAAGCGGAGCTTAATTTGACCTCGGTTGGCATTCAAAATGCAACGTAAGAAGAAGTCTCATTTGCATCTGCAGATGGTTTTCTTCCAAACCCTACAACAACAAAAAGCGGAAGCTTCTCAACCACCTAACGTATCTTTGTGCGGGATAATTGTGATTATACCATTTTCTTTAAACAATTTTAACTAATATTGTTTTGAAAATGGAAAAATTTGTTTTGAAAATAAATTGGACTTAATTTTGAAAATCACGGACTTCATTTTATCAAAACCTAAGTCACTCAATCAACGACTACGGTCATCGATTGAGGGAGAGTGATTTAAAATAAATTATTTTCAAACAATATTGCTTCATAAAAGTCCGGATTGTACAAAATAAGTGGTGATCTAAAGATTTAATGTTATGTCATGGTATGATTTTTCTTTAGAATCAAGGTCTTTCAAAATGAAATTTTTACATTCTTGTTTGATTGTGAAATTGTTTTGTTTTACTTAAAAGATCTCTTAAAACTATCATACGACACTAACAATCTTTAATGTCTTAAAATGGTCCTTATCATCATCTTTCAAAATTGAATCTTGCCACGTCTTTCCCAAAATTTTCTAAATGATTTAAATCGGTTGGGATCACAAATCTCAAATGGTTTGATATTTACGATCGGGGTAGAGATCGTGATTTAAATCTCAAATCTGTTTTAAATGGAATTGGTTTTAGTCCTTTAAAGGCACTCCTGCCTCCATGTGCCAAACGATTTCAATATACATAATGCACATGTTGAGGAGGAGGATTTATCCAAAACTAGATGAGTATTTAAACAAGGCCACATTTTCTCCCATGTTTTCTAAACCTAATTAAATCACTTGGGATCCAAAATCTCAAAGGGTTTGATATTTTTGATCGGGGAGAATTTGTGATTTAATAATGAAATTTGATAAAAGTTGATCGTTTGATTCGGTTGTGCAGGTTGCTCTCTCATATGTGCTAACGCTTTCGAATCTCGAAGCATATATTGAGGGGCATTTTAAAAGAAAAGAAACTATCGAGGTGCAAATGCTTTTATGTTTTAACATAAAGTACCTTGATTGAGTTTTCAAATGGTTTCTTAATGGCTTGTGTGATCGTAAATGTGCTTCAAAAGAACTCTTGCCTCTATGTGATAAAATGATTTCAAATATCCTATGCACATATTGAGGGGAGAATTTACCAAGAAAATCAAATGGCTTTTCTATGAAAATGTATGAAAATTGTGATCAAAGAAAATATTTCAAAGTCCTCTTGCCTCCATGTGCTAAACAATTTCTAAATCATATGCACATGTTGAGGGAGGTTTTCTAAATGATCAAAACTATTAAGGTACAAAATGCTTTGATCTCGTATCACAAGTACCTTGATTGTTTTTCCAAATGATTTTCAATTGGTTTTGAGAAAGAATGAACAATACCAAAAGACCGACCAATTTACTTTATGCATGGAGTTATAAGGATGGTTAGGTTAGGTATTTGTTCCACGATCCCGCCGAGCCGGAGGGATCTACCGAGGACAATCCACTAGATAGTGTAGAGTCCTTAGGTATGATGAAAAAAAGGAGAAAAATGAGAATATGGGAAGAGTGCGGATGAGGCGAGCTAGTCTTGGAATAAACCCAACAAGGTTCTAGTTATGAAGTCTCGGTAAGCTTGAAGGGGTTGAAGAATGAAAAAGAAATGAATGTGAAAAGGGTGAAAAGAAATAGCCTCCAATAATTCAACCTTAGGCGAAACCGGGTTCAATACATATGCTACTGGTGGTTACTAAGGTAACGTTGGTATTGAAGACAAGGCGTCATGGACCCGATGTGACGCCTTGCACTAAACTTCCCAAGCTACTCAAGTTCCTCTTAAAGGGCTTGTTTCATTCTCACGGGAACCGACATAATCTATCGACTTTCTCTTAGAGATTGTTGATATTGAAGAAGGAGACCCTCTCCCTAGTCTCTGACATAGGAACCAAATATGCACAATTGAGTCTAGAGCCAAGAGATCATCCACAATATCTCGTTAGGACACTAAATTAATGAAGACTTGCTGTTTCACACAATGTGGAAAGTAAGTATATATTAAGAGTCCTCGCATTATCCTTGTGGTATTGCCGAACATCCGAGTGATATGTAAAAATATTCACGATGAAGATGGAAATCCTTCTAGAGCCAACATCAAACAAGCTCTTGGTGGGTGACATGTGAGATCTTTCTAAAGATCAAGCTTGTGACAAGCGGATAGAAGCGATGGGGCGATTCATTCTTGAATCAACCTTGGTCGAGAAATGAATTGACGAATACTTTTGGAAAAACCGTTCGATGTGCAAACCTTCTTTTCTCTAGCACGTCGAATGTGTGCTCATTTCAAACACAAAAGTATCTCGATTGAAAAATACTTTTAGAAAAACCGTTCGATGTGCGAATCTCTTCTTTTCGCTAGCACGTCGAATGTGTACTCATTTTCAAATACAAAAGTATTTTGATTGAAAATTGATCTTTCTCATAAAACCTTCGTCGTATTGCAAAACTCTTTCTTCAAGCAATACGATTGTTTTCAAATCAATTTTCATCAATCGGTGAATCTCAATTCTTTGGTTCACTCACTCCGTGTTGTCTTCTTTGAGGCGTTCGGTTTGAGAACGACTAGAACATTGCGAAACCCTGTCAAGGAGATTCTTAGGAATCCTACGATCACAGGCGATACTTGTCTTGATCAGCGAGGAACCGTGGGCGTGTACCTCAATTCAACGAAAGTGATCAAAGACACTTTCGTGTGTTTTATTGCTAGCTTGTTGTTTGCGGTACATTTGGACGGTTGCGGTGATCGAATTGAGGAGTCAATCCAAAGCCGCATGCTCGAGCATCCACACTTAATTGAAGAAATCATGGTGGTGCATATCTACAAAACACGGCTCGATATTTTTATACTATGTCTACGCTACTGCTGCGCAAATATCATGAGCCGATAAAGCTTCCGCTACTACGATGGAAAGATGTCATGATCCAGAAAGTGTGAGCATGTCGGTCCAAAAGTCACAACTTCACATGATGGCAACACAATAAAGGGTGATCCGAGATTTCTTGTGGTGATGATCTCAATGAAAGCTCGAAGATCATCAAAGATGTGGATCGATTAAAGGCCTCCACTAAAAGTACAAAACTATGCGGACTTTGAAGTTGCCGCTTATGCACAAAGATTGCGGAATTGAAGAATTGAAGTCTCGAGCTCAAGAACAAAGTCAAGAATAGAATGCTAGGAGTCGAAATGTAAAACATGGGGTGACCTCCCTTAGGGGGAGACTGTTAGGAATTAGAAAATTCCATAGTGAAGAGTCGGTCACCCCAAATATTATCTAGCATAAGTTAGCTCGTAGACATATCGTTAGTTACGTTATTTACTGTTTTATTAGTTAGTTATTAGTCTAGTTTAGCATAGTGCAACACCGTGGAGGAAGGACGGGTCTTTACCCACTGTATACCTGATCCACAGGCCGATAGGAGGTTGTGTAAGTTGTAAGTATAAATACCCCTTCCATCCATGGAAGGGTGTGGCTCTTTGAATCTAACCTTTCATTTTTTAAGCAACTCTCTTTCAAGAACCTCCTCTCAACTCTCTTCATCTATCTAAAATGGCTTTCTTATTTAATCATTGTCCTAGACCACCGAATCATCAAACAACATAAATATTAAGATCCATCAACATTTTACAATAAACCCTAATTGTGTTAAGATGGTTAATAATAAGAAATAAAACCCGTTATGACATTAACGAACTAATAAGTATATTACGAACCTAAATTCATGTAGATTCATTGAAGAAAAGGTGGCGTGTTTTTGGCTTACTGATGGATTTGTAATTACGAGCATTCAAGTGAGTTTTCATGTGCTTTTTAAATTGGGTTGCACTTTTATTTGGAATAGTATCATGCAAACTTGTTTAAATGATCTTTAAGCGCTACGTGTTTGGATTCTTCGATAATATGCGAAAGTTGTGAAATTTGCTATATTTACATGTTTAGATATATAAATGTTGAATAAGTAAATCGTGATATGTTAAATTATGAAATGTGAAATCTTGAATCGTGAACCGTATAAATGTTGAATTGTGAATCGTGGAAATAAAGAAAGTTAAAACCGTTGAACCGAACGGAAATAAGAAAGTTGAAACCGTTGAACCGAATGGAAATAAAGAAAGTTGGAACCGTTGAACCGAACGGAAAATAATGAATAATTGGTATATATGGTTTTGGTGATATGTGTTGAATCGTTTATTTTGTTTAGTGTTGATATGTATTGAGAATATGTGATCACCGAATAGTAATTAAATGATATTTGAGCAAATTACATGATTGTTTTACAAGTTTGATGTTATTGTAAAAGTGTTTGATATTATAAGAATTGTTTTATACGTTAAAACCATAAATTCTCACTAGGCCTTTGGTGACCCAAAACTCTTTTAAAATTTGTGCAACCGGATGAGTTGCTTAGGAATCGTGAGATTATTTGAGTTTGACTAAGAGTAGATGCTTCCGATATAAGGTAATTTGAGGTTTTAATGCTTGAAAAGGCGGGTGTTACATTTGTTGTGTATATTGATCAAACTTATTAATATAATGCTTGGAAGAGGTCTTTGTTATTAATAAGTGAAAAGCTAACGAAAGAGGAAGTTATAAGGATTTTGAGCATGAGACCTACGGATCCCTTTTGCGAAGGAAGGCAGATCCCTTTCAAAAGGATTCGTGGGATCATGTGGCACTGATGTTTGAAAACCGGTTTAAAGGAAAATTTAACCTAATAGCATATTATTAGAATCCATTAATTTCAATGAATAAAGCAATACTGAGTAGTGGATAAATAACAAATACATATAAGCCTAAGAAAATATAATTCTCTATGAAAGAGTTTGAGCGAGGGTAAATTAGCATAATCAGTGAGATGACGATGATGACCAAAACCGGGCTGACCATTCTTGAAAACTTCTTTTAGCAAAAACTTGATTTAAGAAGGATGATAATTTGTTTTGTGAGAAATGTGGATTGGTGGATTTGAATATATAGCAAAAATATAAATGTTGTAACACTATGTACGAGCGTTGCCACGGTTGACTCACGGATCCCTTTTCTATCATGAGACATATCCCTTTGGAGGGTACCATGGTCGGTGACCAAACATAGTTTAAAATTTTCAACTATTTTGAATCGGGTTTAATGTGTAGAATCTATGATATTTAATGATGGTTGGTTCAATCCGATTTATTTTAGATTTGAGGAAGGTGAATATACCCATCCTCAAGGAGTGTATACTCACAAGAGGATCAAAGGAACTACGGATACTTATGCAAGAACTCGAGTCCTTTGTTACCCGAAGGTCAATTTTAGCCGAGTTAGGTTTGGATAAGCGTTTTAACATATGTTGTTAAAATGCTTGAGTGTTAATTTTTTGGATGACTTTCAATGACTACAAACGTAATTTGAATATACTTGAATATTTTGGATGAAATATTTAAGTTTTCAATCCTAATTTGTTGAAAAAGTATTTTTTGACCAAAATGAGGAACATATTCATTTGAACAAGTAGACTCAATATGTCATCCTCATTGCAAGTGTAAGTTACAATCCAATAAATATTCTTATCATCTTTTAAAAGAGCTTGTAATTTAGTGTTTTAATCAAGTGTGATTTAAACACGTAGATTTTGGACAATATCTTTGGTTACGTTTTTTGATATTTCCGTAACCTAGATAAATTATGAGTTTTATTTCTTGTTCATATTTAAAGCGGTAATTGAATCGAATTATGATGTAACCATAATTTGAATAATGTATTGACTTCACACTCGATATCCGCTTAAACCTTTACGTACTCTCGTTAAAAGAAAACAAAAATGTCTTGAATGTATTACAACAAGACTATCCTTTTATTTAGTGTGAAAAATAAAGGCGATAAGTAAATCTTACTTCTCTAAGAATGTCATCTAAATTGTTTGTTAAAAATACTTTGTTATTATGCTATTTTATATGTATAAAGATTATTTTAACCATTTGTATATCCTACAAACATCTTGTGTAAAACACGACATCTAATTGTGTGTTTATAAAACAAATGCGGACAAAACAATATCACAACGAAGTGCAAGAAATCTAGCATAAGTCCTAATATGCATATCATGAAATTAACAACACAAGTAGAATAACATCGCAAGGTTGACATTTATGTGTCACAAATAAACAAGCACACCACAAATTGCAATAAGCAAACAAAAGATAGGCAAACTATAAAAGCGAGTAGTCATTTAGCATAGTATCCGAAAATACTCTTCCTCACTTTGCATTAAATATGACAATGTATACCAATCTTGATTAGTTACTTTTATATTTATAAATATGTCTAAATCCTTTAGTTTTAAAAGAAAATATATCAATATTTAAAGGATACCAACTTAAATTCGCTGTCTCAAAGTTTGAGTTTTATATTAAAAGAAACTTAATATTTTGAACATTCGTAATATTTTGCTAATTTGACTTATTTAGACTTGGAATTAGAATCGTAACTATTTTTATTAGAATGTAGACCCAATTACCTTTAAAATGATTGGTGACACTACTCCAACGAACTTATAGTTAATTAAATGCGAATTTTTGAAGTTAGCCAAAAACACAGATACAATACCTAAGGATCCGACGAATCCCTTTCAGGGATCCGTCCTTCATAAGTGAAGGATCCGTACCTCATCGTCCGAGCGATTTTATGCTAAAACATGTATTTTAACGTAACAAAAATGTGTAGGATTAACTCGACTTGATAGTAAACATATAATACACATATTAAACATCATTTTAAGGAAACCTTCAAGCAAGTATGACGAAGTGTATTAACAAAACTAAAAGACAATGAACCACTTTTCATATTACATCCCGCTTCATTGGTAATCGATACATGGATCGTACTTCATTTTAAAACCATTTGTTTTGAAAATAAGAGTCACGTAACTGATACCAATTGTGGAAAACATGGGGGGACGAACATATTCTGTTTTAAAACTTAAATCTTTTGTATCAAACAACCGATCAAGTGTGACGTAATATGAAAGTATACAATAATAATTAATAAGAATATTAGAGCATAAAATAAAACATGTCACCACAACACAATCATATCACAAAGCCAAAAACATAAGTATAAAGGAAATATAAATGTAAAGAGATACATAAAGTGAAGAAAGCGCAAATCGAACACGAGAATTTATAGTGATTCGCCGTGAAGCTCCTCTTCGCCTCCTCCACTCCCGAGTACCCAACTCGAGTTACTTCACTCGATTATCAACCTCCCTAAACCGTGAAGAAAGCCTTACAACGTCGCTTACACTTTTTCGGTACAAAGCTAAATACCGAGTTCTAGTTCGAGGTAGAACCAACCTAAGATCTAACCAATCTCTACTCTGTAAAGGTGTATATATGGTGCTGATACAATGATGTGTACAATGATGATCCAAGACACAAATGTCTAATGGATATGAATACCTAATCTAAATTAACTTATTATATAAGAAGTTTACAATGAATGAAGATGACAAATGCCCTGAATCTTCATATGTGGATGTGCTTTGGTGGATGTAGATGGCAAGATCTTTAAACTTACTTTTGTAGATCATCATGAAACTATGCTTACAATAAAATGAAAGTTAGAAGCATTATGATCATGTAGGCAAATACTTGGTGTTAATTGGTGACTACATATATGAAAATAGTGTGAGAAAATGTGTGTGAAATGGATGATTAAAATGTCTTGCAAGTGCTGGCTATTTATAGCAAAAAATGTGTATGGTGTCACCAATAGACTTGATGTGATAAGACAGAAAAGTCAACTACTAGATCTTCCTGGATATGTGAAGATTCGATATGACATTTCATGAAAGTAA
Organism: Chrysanthemum lavandulifolium; assembly: GCA_022545495.1. Classification (NCBI taxonomy): domain Eukaryota; kingdom Viridiplantae; phylum Streptophyta; class Magnoliopsida; order Asterales; family Asteraceae; genus Chrysanthemum; species Chrysanthemum lavandulifolium. The sequence continues at coordinate 22,809,997 of CM040246.1, forward strand.
ACTCTTGGTTGATGTCATGCATGAGGTAAAAATATTTTGGATATTCATTAAATAGAAAGTGAACTTGTATATGTTAAAAAAGTTAATGGCATCTAACGATAACACACTTTCTCAAATATTCACTTATCGATAATGTACCAAATAAAATACCACAATACCCATTAAACTTTAAAATTTTAGTTCAATATCATCGTTTATGTCTTCTCTTTGCGTCGTTAGTCCTTTTGGCTATGGCCGCTTGTAATTAACTCAAAATTATGTTTTGTTTTCTTTTCTAAATTTTTTTAATTTTTTTTTTTTTTAAGTTTTTGATTTTTATATGCTCTTTTATCGTTTTAAAAATGACTTGTTTTTATATATATTTTATACATTTTAGATACGTTTTATACACATTTTTATATCCGTTTTTACATCGTTCTTTTATTAAAACGGATAAAAACGTATATAAACACGTATAAAAACAAATATAAAAACGGAGTGTATAAAAACGTATATAAAAAAATGTATATAATTTATACATTTTTATATATTTTTTATACGTTTTTATACATTTTATATACGTTTTATACATTTTATCCATTTTATATAAAACATATATAAAACGGATATTAAAACGTATATAAAAGCATATAAAGCGATATAAAAGTATCTATAAAACGTATAAATTCAGTTTTAAAACATATTAAATAGTATATGAAAGCGAATAAAACCATATATAGAAAATCAAAAAATTTAAATAAAAGAAAATTTTAAAATAATTAAAAGAAAATGAAAACATATTTTTATGTTAATTACAAACGGCCGTTAGCCACAAATCTTGACGATGCAAAGAGATGACACTAAAACGTATGATATTGAACTAATTTGAAAGTTTGATGGATATTGTGGTATTATATTGCGTACACTCTTGAAATATGAACATTTGAGAAAGTTTGTTGCTATTGGATGCCATTAACCATTTAGAAAACTTAAGTAACCTTTGTAAAATAAAATGTCTAGTTAAGTGCTTGTTAAAATAAAATATATTTTGTCAAATGTGCAAGTAATCTTTATACTTGCAAAAAAAAAAAATCTAGTTATATACTTGCAAAAACAAAGTATATTTAGCAAGTGTTTAAGTAAACTTTTGTACTTGCAAAATAATAACTCTAGTTGTATGCTTGTAAAAATAAAATGTATTTTAGCAAGTGTGCAAGTAAACTTTATTGCTAAAAGAAAAATAGAGTTTGTTTACTTGTTCAAATTAAATATATATTTGAACGTAAACTTTAGTGTAAAAATAAGAGTGATACGTTTGTATAAAAATATTTGTAAATGCAAAATGTAAAGTGAGTTTCAAAAAAGAATGATTAAGGTTTTAAATACTTAATGACTCTAAAAATTATTTTAAGCATTGTTAATGGGTTTGATCATAATGCAACATAACAAACATATTTGAACTGTGTTGTAATATACGAGGACTCGAGACGTTGAGAGGTGTAGATAATTGTATGTTGAGACAGAATATGATTATGAGTAACTTGTACATTTTACATTATGTATTACAAGTTACATGTTTGTCATCAATAAAACATACAAGATTGTGTAGATTAAATATCGAAATATTTACACTAAAAATATTCAACCACTATATACATTTACAAAATAATAGGCATCAGAAAATGCCTTATTTGATGAGGCTCAAATTTGTAAACAATCAAAAAAGGATGATCAATCCTTCATGGCTGTAAAGTTACTAAATTAACCCGTCAAGATGCATATAATCTCAACTTTGCTCAAATCTACAATCAAGAACATTTTTAATAACAAAACTAAAAGCCCACATAACAAAAAACCCATATCTTGGATTTTAGTAAAATCAAACACAAACTAATCTTCTATATATCTGCAAGCACTGAAGCCATATCCTTTTTTTCCCAAAACTTTTTTTCAACAAGAATCGAATCATTTTTTTCCCAAAGTGAAAAAAAAATCTACCAGATACTTGTTTATCGGTTGCAATTGAGAATGAATAGTCGATATGACATCGTTAATCAATGATGAAAGTGTTAAATTTGAGGACATATGATACACAAATAAGTAGATCGGCTTATGAAACAGGTGGGATTTATTTGCTTGACTTGGCTTATGAATAGTATCGACTTTACTCACAAAGATCGGCTTATGAACATTGTTTCACACCGACTCCTCTCACAAACATCAACTTATGAACAGAAACACAATAAATTGATAAATAGTAATCCCCTCACATCTCCCCCACAAATGTATATATATGAATAATTAAACTTGTCATTAAATAATCTAAGGGTTTATAGGCAGATAGGTTACCCAACTTTTCAATTTTATTCGCCAAGTTACTAAACTTTTTTGTGCAAACAGTTACTTAACTAAAAAATGCTACATTTAGGTTCTTGAATTTCTAAAATGCTACATTTAGGTTACTTAACTTACCTAAAAAATGCATTTGGGTTACTTTGATTACATCGAAAAATAGAGGTTGAATGCATAACTAAAGTTCGAAGAACTAAGTGAACAAAATGAAAGTTTGGTAACTTAGGCGAATAAAATTGAAAAGTTAGGTAACCTATCTGTCTATAAACCCATAATCTAAACTAAAGCATGCTTGAGAAAAAACATATACGAGTAACTAATTTCAAGTAATATTTTAAAAATCTTTTCGTCAATGAGTTGTTAGCAATAAATATTTCCTTTTACCGTTAGTGAAAAGGAGCATGTCATGTGCAAAAAGTATGATATCTATACATATATATGACTAAGCGACATCGTCACTATCTTGACCAAGACAATAATGTTGACATGGAACATCAATGATGATGTGGAAATGATTACATGGCACCATTCCCGTTAAATAAGTAAAAATTTGTGACTTGCATGGTTCGAACACTGGTCTATACAAACATACACCAGTGACTTAACCAATGGAGCAACCCAGTAATCATGATACAAATCTTCATCCATAATTGATATTTAGTACAAAAAATTACCATCTTCCATCATATAGCAAAACTATAACAAACTCCCTGCTCATTCGGCTCTACATTAATTTTTTGCTTCAATGCCGGTCAAACAATTACCATGTTTAAGTCCTATATTTTGGGTATGATTGTTTGATTTTAAAAATGGTATTTTAATACTTTGTTCATTCCCATAACCTAATTATAAACGAATGGTGATCCAAAATCAGAAATAAAGATTACAATCGAATTTCACCAGGTATCTTCAATAAAACAAAATCTTTAGTTAGTATTTTTATTTATTTTGATTGCTTTATTTTATACTGGAATGAATGATTGTGTTTGTTGCATTTAAAGGATATTTATGTTTGATTTTTTGTTGATTTGAAGTTAAACTTACAATATATGATTCAGGCATATTTTTTAAAGGTATCAAAGAAGATGTCTTCAAGCAGAAGATAAAACCACCCAAGAGGGTTCTGGCAAAGATATGGCAAGCAATGACTTTTGGAGATCATGCCCATTTTTTTATCATTTTCTGAACGTAATCCTTTCTATTGCGTGATTCATGATGATATAGTGTTGTTTTTGAAGACATTTTATCATTGTACTTTTAAAGGCATGAATGAACTTTTATAATTTTGGAACCATATTGGATCAAGTCTAGCTAACCTTTCACGGATATGCTCCATAAAGAGTTAAATTGAAGAAAAAAAGAGAGTCTAATTCTCAATATGTTGCTGATATACACATGTATTTGCTATTTTTTGTTGCAGATCCGGCAAGTCATCTATCCAAGAGTCATGGGCTAATAACGTGAGTTGCCATGAAGGTACTATACTAAACTATCAAACTCATTTGAAATAAAATATTGAACAACATAGCGAAATTACTAATGAGTTTGTATTCTCTGATGTTGACCAATGAGTTTTAATCATGATGATCAAACATCCAAACACCGACTGTGTCAAACATTAGTTTGTTTCTTGATTTTTTCTATAAAACGTGTAGATTGGACCGGTGATGCTGATTCTTTGGTCTTGGATGCCCCGGAACTCAAGCTAAATTCAGTTGCAATCAATGGCAATCACCTTATGGTATGTATTTAATACACCAAAATTTGTAACGATTTCACGTGCCGATACTAATTTTTACATTTATTTCAGGGGGTGATTTTCAGTTGGACTCATACATCTTATCTTAATGATTTTCAGATAAATCACCTCCAACTGGTAAGATCTTATTCCAAGCTTACTGAAACCAAAGTTAAGCAAATCATGGAAACTGTAAGTTCTTTTTTTAATGTTTTTATAAGTTGTCTATGCCTTATATCATTTTCATTTTAGCATAATTTAATGTTATACATTGTTTCAGGCTGATGTGAACGGGAATGGAACCGTCGATTAGTTGGATTGAATTTATAACTGCTACCATGTATAGGCACAAACTTGAAAAAGATGAACATATACACACAACCTTTTTCCATTTCGGTAGTACCGGGTCAGTTTCTTGTGTTTTTTCCTTTTAATGCACATATAGATTGAAATTACTCATGAAACAAAGAATTTATTGAATATTTACATCAAAGATTATAGGCATATAATATTACTGTAAGATTTTAGTGGCACTCTTGGTCTATGAAAGTGGCAACAATTTTAATTGTGTGATCTCATAAAAGTTTTTTATGTTGCCTTTTTGTCACTCTTAACTTAAGACTACATTCACTGAAATAGGCGTTTCGAAAAAATTCCATAAATTTATCGTCATCTTGATCTTCACGTTTCATAAAATACAAATCTTTAGCAGAATTATTTAAAATTTCCTCACCGGCTTCCTGAAACCCAGTTGACCATATCATACCAGTATGATCTTGTATTTGTACCTCAAGCATATATCGATTATCACATTCATCAAAAGTCTGATCACACTTATCACCTCGCCATTTTCCATCACTGTCATTCACAACTTTTTTACCGCATTTTTTGATAGACCATGTTTGGACATGCCGTGTAGCAAAAGTTATCAAGCTTCATATGCCAAATGATGGCATATTAACCGTTATCTAGCCATTTTCCATCATTGTCATTCACAACTTTTTTACCGCATTTTTTGATAGACCATGTTTGGACATGCTATGTAGCAAAAGTTATCAAGCTTCATATGCCAAATGATGGCATATTAACCGTTATCCAGCCGGGTTTTTCAAAAGTCCCAAGCTTTTCGTCTTTAATTTGGGATATTGTCTACAATCAATTTGTTTGGGCAACAAACTTACGGGATAAAGAAACTTAAGAGCATATTTCTTAATAGTATAAAACCATTCTTTAAGTTTATGAGCCTGTGAAACTCACGTTCTATTAATAGCTGCAATGAAAATGTTATCTCCCTACTTAAAATTAGGTCCATCACCAAGTACTCTTTATTATGTTTATCATAAAAAGTCTTAATAAGTTTCTAATCAATTTTTTGCCACTGTATGGAAGTTGGGATGCTTATCTTCAAGGTATGTTTTGTTTAAAGTACTAAATGATTTGTATTTAGTGGCTTAATTTGTCTTTGGATATTGCAATTCTTATTGAGAGAGTTTTTCTACGCTGTTGGTTTGGCACTCCAAATTGCGATCACATTATGGGCAACGCAATTTGTAGACAGGTAATCATGTCTTACTTATTATTAGTGGTGGTTTTGGTGAAAGACATGGGTATGAAACTAAGAAGAAAGTTAAAAAGAGCCATGTGAAATAGGTCGAACAAGGCCATTTGAAGTGTATTGAGGAGAATTATTGTGGCTGCTACAGTGTACTATTTATGGCAATATCTGAACATAATACTTATTGCTAATGAAGAGAGAATGCGTGTTGTGTTGACTCGTATATAATGGAACTCATCAAAAGTGTTTGAAGTTAAATAGTTTGCACAAGTCAGAAAAGTAGCCACTTAATGGAATGTTATGCATGGCTTGGCGTAGGTGGGTGGGTGTTTGGCTGTTGGTGGAGAATGATGCCTCCTTTGTTAACATACTTGCCTCATAATGTGAGGGATGTTCTGCATATTGGGTTTTGAATTGCTAATTTTGGATGGAAATGTGGTTTGGCCAAGTATTAAGACTTTTTTATGATAAACATAATAAAGAGTATTTACATTTACATTGTTCATTTTTTTGTTTGGCCAAGTATTCGTATTTACATTGTTCATTTTTTTGTTGCTACTTTATTCTACATTTTTGCTCCTTTTTCAGAATGGTTAATCTCTCTAAAAACATGATATACCTCTTTGAGAGATTTTTAAGCTGCAAGTTTAATAAATCAAAAGAGCACTGGCTATGCATTTACAAATTAAAATTCTTGAATTTACATAAAATATTTAATTAAATCAAAGATAGTTTATGTTTTGTTATGTTTCGCTATGACATTAACAAAAATCAAGAGCAAACATTTGCGTATGTTTTCTACAAATGTTAGCTTCTCACACGGACTTGAAGGTTATTTGTTGCGATAAAAACGGCAACTACACAAACTTCACAAGAAACATCGTTTACAAAGAAGTTTTATTTTGTATTTGAATAAGGATAGTAGACTTATATTATTTAACCAGCTTCATTATCTTATATATTAAACTAAAAACTTAGTTACTTATATTTTGTATGTTTGAAGGTTCTATGTTTTGAGAAAGACGGCGAACACAAAGTATACAACAAACGTTGTGTACGAAATAAATTCTATGTCCTCAATAAATAAGCACCATGTAATTTACATGTTCTCAAACTTTTAATTGTTCTTTTACATATCATACATGATCACTTTCTTTTTGTTTTCAATTTTTGTGTTTAAGATATTTGACGTTATTCACTATTTATTTACGCCAAATTAAACTTCGTCAAGTAATATAATGAAGCTAGCCCGCCCATTCACTATTCAGTTTTTATTAATGTAAGTTATATTTTGTCAAACGATAATATGAGTGAACCCGCCTATAGGCGGAGTTATAAGCTAGTGTTTATATATACACACATTACTTTTTTTCTACTTTCCATACGCAACCGTGTTCATCGTTTGATCATAAAACTATTGACCTATATATGTTAGAAAACATTCTAAACTAAGAGACTATGGTATAGAGAGTCCCTTTCATACGCCCGTGTTTAAGCCCTTCCAACACGTCAAATAAGCATGACTAAACCATGGTCTCATATAATTTTACATATTGATTAATTTTCTTTTTATTATTATTTTTTTTTTACATTCGAGTCGTTCGATCGTCAGGAATGACATCCAAGCCGCAGATGCCTTCCTCGAACCTTCGCTTTTGGAGAATAAACCCCATTCTTTTTTTCCTTTTTTTTCCAATTCGCCTAGGAAGAAAACCCCATTGGCAAGCATTGAACCCGAGACCTCCAAGGGAAACAAGATACTAGAATAGTTACAACTAGTGTAAACAGAATGAGATTGGATCATCGATCCATTCGATCCACTCCATGGATTTAATTTCCTACTCCTATGACATATCCAAGCTTATCACTTGGTGTTTACGTCAAATTTTGAAGCATAAGCGATTTGGGTTTCTTTGTTTGTGATTTTGGCGTTAGTCTGTATGCTGTTTTGAGGTCTTATTGTCGTGATTTATTCATGATGGGGTTACGAGAGAGGATAAAGGGGGAACGTTGGAACATGATTTTGGTGGTGCCGATGGTATACATGTCCGTGTCGTGTGTGATAAGAATGAGACTACTCCGGAAAAGGCTCCAGGTGTCGTTACTCCTGAAGTTGAGAGTCTTAGCATGGATACTAACGAGGGGAGTAGTTCTCGTACTGATGGACAAGTGGAGCCGATTTCACTTGGTTCGATCCCTCGTCATGATGCTCCTAGTCATGACACGCCTGAGGGTCATGATACTTTATTGAAAATTCGCGCTATTGAAAAACAAATCTTTGAGAGAAAACTTGTTCTTGTGGGTGACGATGGGCAACCATTAAAACCGATTGTGACAGTGGATGCTACTACTTCTACGGGGCTAATCCATTTGAGCATCTTAAGGTGCCGCGATCACGAAGGAGCTAGAGGAGATGCTTCGCTATTGGTTATTATTTGAAACCTCCTCAAGATACAGTGGTCATATGGCTTCTAATGTTATTGCTACTAGTAGTCCTAATAATGTTAATGATAAGGTCGATACTGAATGCATGGGCGGTTGGTATTGAGAAGGTTGGTGTTTTGAAACAACCTTCTACATCGTATCTTGGTGTTACTTCATGAACTTAAGAAACACACGTCAAACTTTCGTAGGTTGGAGTGTAATAAAAAGCTAATGGTGTGGATCTTTACGTCACGATGGAAGTGGTCAAGAGGTGAACACTAGGTTTGAAAATACTTTGTATGGGTATTTCCTTGGTCAACGACTTGCTTTTCCCGTTGTTGATTACTTTATACGCAATGCGTGGGCTAAGTTTGGTATACAAAGGTAATGATGAATGCAAAGGGTTTTTCCTTTTAAGTTCAATTCGAAGAAAGGTGTTGATGACGTTCTTGAAAACGGTCCTTGGTTGATTAGAAATGTACCTATTATTCTTAAACCATGAACATTGAACACCAACTTACTTAAAGAGGATTTGACCAACATCCGGTGTGGGTTAAATTCCATGATGTTCCTCTTGCTATGTTTTCGGCGATGGCCTTAGTCTCCTTGCCACATTGATAGGCACGCCAAAAGGTTAGATGCTTTCACTAGCCAAATGTGCAAGGACTCGTGGGGCAGTAGCAGTTTGCTAGATGCATGATTGAAGTGAAGTCGGATGAGGTGCTTAGGGACGACCTTCATGTTGAGATACCGTTCTTGGATGGGTCGGGTTTGACTATTGAGAAGATACGGGTTGAATATGAGTGGAAACCACCTCATTGTGATAAATGTAAGATTTTGGTCATACCCTTATTGAATGTCCTAAAGTTGTTGAACCTCCGCTTCGACCTTCTAAGCGTGTTAATGATGGTTTCAAGACGGTTAATAACAAGAAGAAGGGAAAGCAAGGTGGGTCTACTATTCCGGTCAAGCGGGTTTACTAAACTGTTGTGGGTAGCGTTTCAATATCAACCCAAAAGACTCCCCCTGAACCTAAGAAAGTGGAAGTCACTAAGAAGAATGCTTCTGATGTGGCTAGTTCGAGTGGAACAAAGATATCTACATCTAACCAGTTTGATGCTCTTAATATGGAATATACGGATACGTTTGGTATTCCTTCTAATAACACCAACGAGGATGTGGATTCTGGTCGTACAATGGAAGTTAATGAAGATAAGTCTACTAAGACAGTACGACATCACAAGAACCCTCATGAGTGATTTGAAAGAGATGGAGTCGGTGTGGCTCCTATTACTAGTGATTCTTGTAATTCGCCCGCCTCTTCTACTAAAAGAGTTAATCCTTTTCTAAAGTGGGAGATATCGTGGTTTCGATTCGATGATGAGGTGGTTGCTAACCCATTTGATGAGTCCGCTAATCTATTCGGTGGTGGTGGCCAAGAGTTTGAAGGTGAGTATGATGACTATGATTACGATGACTATCTGAGCAGTTTATGATCTTCCCGGAATTTGGATGCCTTTAATGCCATGTATGGCACCAAGCTTCAAGGTCCTAGGAAGTAATTTTCTTCGTTATGTCCTATGTTATCATTTGAGTAGTGGTTTGTTTTCTTGTTTAGAAAATAGGAAGTATCTTGTTATGTAGCTTTATGCCTATGTAATCTGGTGAGATATGGGATTTCACTCATATCCATTGTACTTAAACGTTTCTTTGGTTTATATTTACCTGGTGCGGGATTACTCCCTTTACCCAAAAAAAAAAGACATGTCCAAGCATTGATAGATTACTGATATAAGGGGTTATTCATGGTGATATAATGATAGTGGAAGTGGCAAATTTTTGAACAGGGCAAGAACGTTCTTGAATGATTTTTATGAAGTGCAATTAGAACTTATCGTATGTTATTCGGACATACTATTAGGTTTCTTTGTCCCATCATTATAATCTTTGCTGTTTATAGAAGTATGCTGTTAAATTAAGGTATCCTCAAATACATTCACCAAGTATGTAGCATGCCTACTTGTCCATAAGTAGCCTACAGGATTTGATTCCACCGAGAATCTTTAAAAGTGCCAGGTCAAGTTCTTTAACCTAGCTAGTAATGTTCATTAATTAAGCATGGCTAAGCCTTTTCTTTAGGCCTACACAATAATGTATGATATCTACCACAAAATTTTGTAGCAACAAAGATACTACGCAAAGTATCTCAGTTAGTTTGCATACATATTAATCAAAGACTTTCACTTCTCAGATAATATGAACAGAAAAACCTTGTTCTTTTTATATTTTATATGTACACTACATTTTTTTTTTTTTTTTTTTGGTAAGGGAGTAATCCGCACAGTAAATATATTAACCAAATAAGCGTTTAAGTACAATGGATATGGTGAAATCCCATATCTCACCTAGATTACGTAGGCGTAAAGTTTACATAATGATTACTTCCAATTCTCTAAACAAGAAAACAAACCACTACTCGAATGATAACATATGACACAACAATAAAACTACTTCCTGGGACTGAAGCGTTGTGCCATACATGGCGTTAAAGGAATCCAAATTCCGGAAGATCACGAACTGTTTAGCGTAGTCGTCGAATTCATAGTCATCATACTCATCTTCAAATTCTTGGCCCCACAAAAATATTAGCAGACTCGTGAATGGGCAAGAACAACCTCATCTTCGAATCAGACAACTCAATCTCTCCCACTTAATAAGGGAGAGAATAGAAAAGAACGGTCGATGTTATTGCCTAGTTTGTGTAATCTTGATTGGTTATAAAGATTAGATTAACAAACTATGTTAACTATTTTAAAAGTTTTACTTTAAACAAGAATAATATAATCGTTTGGTATTTTGGTTAGTTTATCATGTGTCAGTTTAGGAGTTTAGTTCTAGTTTGGCTCTTGTTTTTGGCCTATGTGTTTTTTGTTGAACTCTTTGGTCCTCTTCCTTTTAATTTCTTGATTAATTGGGCGGGATGACTTTTTTTGTTTTTGTTTCCTTTTGTGTTTTATAATATTGTTGCCTTCAAAAAAAAAATACAATTTAGTTCTTATTACAGGCTAATTAAAGAATTACAAAGATTATTGCAAAATATAGTAAACCATAACAATGCTAGCTTAAAAATAAAAAAAAAAAAAAAAGTTGTGTTCTCTCTTTCACACGAACTAATCTAAGTTAAACTTTGAGTGTCAACTCATTTAGTTAAAAAAAGTCACCAAGTGTCAAACCCGTTGAATCTCGACAAGCGGGACATTGATCTCAACTCAACTCAATGTCCGGTCGTTTGTGATGATGAACTTTAAACTTCGTCCGCCTTTTTTTTTTTTTTTTTTTTAGCATCGCCAAAACAATTTGGGATTGGGTTTCCAATTGGTGGTGTTTTAATGATTATTCGAAAGAGTTTTTTAATCTCATATTGTGGGTCCATTCAACAAATGTTAGTGGCATTACGATAACTTGTTTAGAAGCGGTTATCCAAACCACGATGTGGCTACTATGGAGATTTCGAACCCAAGCCTACTTTGGCATCAAAAGTCTGAGAAGAGAAACGATAGGGAATGAGATCGTGATCACTCTCACGCTTGGATTTCTATTAGGAATAGCAAATATTACGCGGTTTGGTTGGATTGAATGCAAGTCCTAGATCTGTAAGAAATATTTCTTTGATAATCTCTTGTATGTTCTCTAGCTCTTTGCAAGATTGTTTTAATAAAATTCCGCCATTCAAAAATCCTTGAGTTCCAAAAGAAAAGATTAAAACTTAATGGTGAACAGAATTCAAAATCTAAAACCAAAATGTGCTCACCCTGAGTACACATAATGAAGGGCAATAAAGATAGTTGGTGCATTAGTCCCCTCTTAAACTTTTGTAGTTAATGAAGTCATCATGAAGATCCATTAAAGAAATAATTTCTACCTTTCGCCAAATTAATACTGTAGGTAAATTCTGTCCCCAGTTTGTAGATCTCGTGCATGCCACCATTATTAATTTCATTTAAACTATTTTCATGAGATTTTAGCTTAGTTAATTAATTATATAGCTTATATTGTTAGACAAGTGTAACCTAAAATATGATAATTAATTAAATGAGTTTATGCTAAATAAATGAAATGATACATCACGCCTTATGCAAATTTGGGTTTCAATTTAAGTAGTGATGAAAAAGTGAACAAAATTATTTTGTCGCTTTAAAGAATTATTTTTAGCATGTAATCATGTGAGCCGAATTAAGATAGATCAAGATGAATTGGTGACGCAGTCAGACTGTGTTATAGTGACGTAATTTAAAATTTGAGCACTTTTTTATTTTAACAGTAAAAACTAGCTAGACTAAAGCTCTAACTTATTTCACATTTATGAATGACATCTCACAAATAGCGAGATTTTAATCCATATTGGTAGGTAGATGTACAATTGATACAAAATTGTTCAAGCCTCAATACATTTTTGTTTTGGGTGTATTATGAAAATTAATATTAAAGATTTGTTATGGTTCTCTATGATGACAAATTTTATGTAATCCTAGATTCTAGTATTGATCGTAAAAGATCAATCGATAATATCGATATATATTTTACATAATTTAAAGAACATGGTCCCCATATACAAGCCAAATTTTGGCCATCGCTATTATTGTAAGCTGAATCAGACTTTGTCAATAAATTATGTTTATAGATTACTTGTATGCATGGTCAATAATTTATATTTCAACATAATACAACTTTTTATAACCTAGTTACTCTAATCATTATTAATACAAGTATTATTCTTTTCATAGAGATGCTAAATTTTGTGTTAGCTCATGCACAATAAGACCAAGCTAGTTAGCATTTCAAGAAGTGGGCCATAATAATAGTCAGATTATTTTAAACTAATAAGATTTGATTAATTACAGGGTAGAGCATCTAAAAGTTACGAGTGTTTTGTACCAACTTTTATAATATCTATTATACTCACCTGTCAACGAATGTATCTAGCTAGCTTGACATGTTGTCATATTTTGACCAAAGGAAAGAGAGGTTGATAACTTCATAATAATAGTATATTGCTACAGGTGATATTCGACTAAGTAATCTTTGTTTATCACTGCGCTTAATAATAGTATATTGCTACAGATGATATTCGACCAAGTAATCTTTGTTTATCGCTGGGCTTTTTTCGGGTGGCTCATTCCTCCACCATAAACGTCCAGTTAACTGGTTCCAGATAACTTTGAAGAAATAGGTCACGAGTTCAATTGCAACTTTTGACAAAAGATTACTGAAACATGTGACTTGGTCTAATGAGAAGGGTCGCAGGCTTGCAGCACCCAAAACATTGTAGGAGATCAATGTTTCTCGCCGTTTTAAACCTTTAGAGTAATACTTTCTATAGTTAGAGCTTATAATAATTAGGAGTTTATTTCATTCTGTATTTTAACATTCAATATGATTCTAATCCCTTTCTAGATCACATGGTGAGACTATAAATAATGATTCTTTTAGACCGTCCCAACATATGCCATAGAATATTAACACATGAATCCAAGTTGGTAAAAGAACGTAGCTCTCATTATTTATTGTTAATCCAGTTGTATTTTGTTTAATTAATCTTAAAACTACAAACTTTAATGTTTATTTTAAGAGAGGCATGATAAAATATTAGTGTAGCTAGTTTAAGAACATATATTCTTGTGTCCCGAGTTTCAGAGACATGTTCGCATATACAGTGATTGTTACATACAGAAAGATTGCATGTGATAATGAAAGTTGAGTCAATAATTGTTGATCCCTCAATGTAGCGAAAGAACAAACAAATCAATGAGGATATTTTCTAGTTAACCAATCATTCGGACCATGTACATACGTTGACCCTTTAGGAATCATGACAAATGATCCAGATACGACGTGTAACGTTAGATTAACTCGTTGAATCGTGTTCTGTCCATTTATTTTGATAAGCGAACATCAATTCATTATCATTCCTACTTGAGTACAGAAACAATGAGAGAGATATGCTCTATGGCTTTTTCTTTCTTGTTTCTTGAAATATGAACAGGCGGAGTATCAAGCACAAAACTTTCTATTTCAGTGATGATATCAAGCAACAAACAAAGGATTGTTTGTTATTTTACAACTTATGATATGTTAATTGGTGGGGTTTTGATCATTATTCGAAAGAGCTTTCTAATCTCATCTCGTTGGCCGTAGCTACAAATGTTAGTGGCATTAGGATAACTTGTTTCGACACGTTATCCAAACCACGTTGTGACTGCTATGGAGATTTTGCCATTTTGGAACCAAACCTGGTTTGGCATCAAACGTCCAAGAAGAGACACAATGGGGAATAAGATCATGATTCACTCTCACGCTCAAATTTCTAAGAGGATAGCAAAATTCATCCGGTTTGGTTGTAAATCATAGATCCGCTTGTAATATTTCTTTGTAAATCTTGTGTACGCGCTATAGCTCCTCACTAGTTTGTTTTAATATAATTTCGCCAAACCAAAAAGTTTTAAAAGAAAATATTACTGTAGAAACTTAATGGGAACAGAATTCAAAATCTTAAAAACCAAAATGTGCTCACCCCTGAGTACACATAATGACGGGCAATAAAGATAGTTGGTCCATTAGTCCCTCTCAAACTTTTGTAGTTATTGAAGTCATGAAGATCATAGAAATAATTTCTACCTTTCGCAAAATTATTCTGTCCCAGTTTGTAGATCTCGTGCCACCATTATTTATTTATTTCATTTAACAATTTTGATATAAGAAACAATGGAAGCATCCCTAACTCGTCTAACGCCGCTTTTATGTTACTTAATGTTGGAAAATGAGTTTTGCAAATGAGTTTTGCAAATTTTGGACACCTTTAATATATGATATATGTTATATATATTTATGTTTCTTGGTAACTGCGTTCTCTCTCGACGAGAGTCAGAACGAGTAAAGTATGTCAAAATGGAGTTGAAATGAATGAGATATCGTGTCTCCAGTGAAAGTGACTGAAACAAAAATTTGGAAAATGGGAGTATCCCACATCGCCCAAAACAAGAAGTGAAACCTTGTTTATATAGAAATCTTGATATGAATCTTCAAATTGATTTGTTGGTTTTACTCCAACACCTACGTGCGTCTTGTGAGGGGTCAGATTCGATTTCGGGCCAAAATGAGTTGAAGCTTCGAACTCATGCGAGCCACGCGACCATGGACACTGAATGCGAAATCTCGCATACCGATAGAAGATTTAGAAACCGTGTTTAATAATTAATGATTTGCGTGTATGTGTATTTCTGACGAATATCTTTTCTTGGTGACCAAGATAGGTTTAGCCTATATATTAAACACATCTCATTCGGTTTTAGACACGTAAAAACGCACTCATTACCACATACGAGTTCCACGGTTCTTTGCTCGAAACACACGAGTCTTTCGTGCAAGTGGTCTAGTCAGGTCAGACAACAATTGACGTCGTCGTTGTCTGCGGGAAAGCAGATTACTAACTGCTTTTAAGGAATCGTATTCAATACGAGCCTCGTGCAATTCTTTTCTCGCTTTCGTTTAATTACATTGAATAGTGTCGTCTTCTCGCTTCTACTCAATTACATCATTTAATTTACTTTTTTTACTTTACTGTTAATTTATTTATTGTCATTATAATCTGATTTTAAAAATAAAGTGTACACAGTTTCCCACAAATACAACACATCTGATATGGTTAAAGATAAAAAAAAAATGGCTAAAACCTTTTAAAGCACTATTCTTGTCAAGAATGTCAGTTCTGCTTAGCGAACTAAAAAAATAACTATTTTAGACATTAAAGTTGACATTTTTGTCTCTCTTTAAGTATTATGACCATTTTACCCTTCGAAAAATATTTGACATTTAATGTCTAAAGAGTTATTTTCTGATAGTGATAGTGATGATGAAAAAGTTCTTAAGGACTACAATGAAACTTCTAGTTATATGGCATTTGACGGTGCTAAAAGTGGTAGTTGAGCGGGCATGAAAAGTTTATATAAGCAATGAAATGAGGACACCTATGATTAAGACCCTTATGATGATGATACATTTGATGACTATGGTTTGACTAGTGCTCAAATGAAGTATGACAACACATATGACATTAATCTTCGTGGTCAAATTAGATAGATGTTTGTTTTATTTTGCATAAGCATGGCTTGTCATTTCTTATGCTAGTTTAGGTCTTAAGCAGTGTAAGTATGTATGATTTGCCTTTTTTAGTTGACGTGTGGGACTCGCCCACACTGTTGTACTTAATTATTTTTTTTAGATAATAATATTTTACCGAAAGTAACCCTTTTATCAAAAAGAAATTGATATGATAAACTAGATATATATGTACGCTTTATCACATTACTAGCTAAAAGCCGTGAATTTTACGGGTATTTAAAACTAATTGAATAATGTTGATAGATTGTGTAAGATTCACTACTCGAGTCACGACTCATGACAATGAAACAATAATCCCAAATAAACAGGCTAATACAAAAACTAAAGACTAAAATACACGGTTGGTCCTTAAACTTGGCAAAACGCATCGCGTTGGGACAAAACTCGACCTTTTCATCGTTGGGGGTCCCTATTTCAAGTTTTATACTCGCTACAGGTCCTTTGACCATATTGCCGTTAGCTAAGGACATGTTATGGCGTTAGATTTGTCTTTAGTCCAAGGGTACATTTGTCAATTCCATATTTCAATTTAAAATTTCTTAATTTTTGCCACATGTAATGAACCTCTTCCCACCCCAATAAACACATAGTCTCAGATTATTATTCATCCCGGATCTTTCGTTACAAGAATTATCAGAATTCACAAACCCTAATTGCATGTCACAAAACCCCTGTTTATCAACCATAAAACCGAAACATGGACTTTACTCTATGGAAAGTAAGAAGACATCCAGGTTATCCAGTTGATGATACCGTCCTATACGACTCTGCTAAGAAGAAATACGATACTATTTTTTTTTATTATAGTCATTGGAATTTGTAATTAGGTATTTATTGTTTCCCAATTAAGTTTTTAGAATGCTTTAAACATATATTGACATGTTTTCAGGTGGTAGATCTAATATGTTTAGCATGAGGGTTCATCACAATGGTGTCTTTAAATACTGGTTTGGTAGAATATACGTTGGAGGTATGGAAACTTTAGTTGATTTGGTTGATGTTGATAGTGTGTCAGTTGAAGAGTTAGATGTTCTTATGTATGAATTGGGTTATGAGCTTGGTTCAAAAAATTACTATTACTTTGTTAAGCCTGGTAGTAATTTAGATGATGGTTTGTATAGCTTAAGTGAGAGTGCTAATTTAGAAATATTGAAAGATCTTGTTGATGACCATAAGATGATAGTGGTTTATGTTGAAAATGGTAAGACAACATTGGATGTTGATCAAATGTCACCAAAGTCAATTAGGACAGTTTTTGATGATGTGGATGCAACAAAGAAAAAGGCAGCTCTTGCTATTGTTCCATATTGCTCAAATAAATTGTTCTTAGAAAACATTGTTAATAAATTTGTGGTAGAGGATATATGTGAGGTTACACATCAACCTTTGGAAGTCAATACTTTGGTACAATCTAGTCGGATGCGAAACAAAACCCTTGTTTCCATCTCAGAGGTCTGTCGGGATCGAAGATGTTGTAGGTGATGTCAACCAAGCATATAGATAAACATGTTGAGCATATCCAAATAGATAGTCTCAAGAGGTATGTCAAAATGATCAAGAGTTAGGTCATCATGAGGAGGAAACATGTAATCCCGTGGATCATATCTAAAAGGTAAATTTGTATGTGTAAGTGAAATCGATGAACCTTTAAGTGATGACAATGTGAGTGAGACAGGAGCGGTTATATGAGTGGCGATGATGATATTCGTAACAATGGTGATGGAAACACAGTTGTCGATGAGGCTAATACTTTTGAGGAGCCCGATTTTGATGTTAATCTGTTCAAAGTGATCGAGACTACAGATTTACCATCCTGTAGGTACCACCACCTACCACATGATTTTTAAGAAAAATGAGTTGGATCATTAGATGATAATGATTTTGCAAGTGGTTACGAGAATGAGGATGAGTATGTTATTAGGAGGAACAAATTGAGGGCATACAAGAAACAAAAAGTTAAGTGAGCAAAGACAAACAGAGGACGAAATATTTTTTTCTTTGGTCAAAGTTTTATAGCTGCAAAGAAGTGAAAGATAGGATCTACACCTTTCAATAAAGACTAGGAGAAAATTGCAACTAATTAAGAATGACAAGCGGAGAATTAGGGTTAGGTGTCTTGGACAAATACATGTTTGTGGAATAACCAAGGATCGTGGTGGGAAAAGCCCCAAAGAGGAAAAATGGTCGATAACTAGAGGCCTTGGTAAGGATGTATATTTGCGAACACGCAAGGAGCAAGCAAAGATTGTCCATGGTTGTTATATGTAGCCAAAAAATACACTAAAGATGTATGGATTGTTCGAACTTTCAGGATGAACACAAATGTTTGCAATCAAGAGACATTAAAGCTGTGACTACAAGTTTCTTTCAAGCAAATAGTTGACCAAGTTCAAGTCAATCCGATATTCCAATCAAGGTTGTTCAAGATCAGCTCAGTAAACAGTTTCACGTTTCTCGAGAACCAGAACCGGAAACCATAACGGAAGTGGTGGAAATTGCTAGCTCTCAGAGCACACCACTTGTCCCACCTCCGGATTTTTCAAAATGTTCTTCGAGTCTTGATAGTCATTCGGATTACCATGTTGGTTTTGTTGATACCTTGAATGAACTGATTCCTTCTCATAACTCTCAAATGCAATCGTTTATTCCTTGTGTCGGTTGTGGTGAGCCTCTTTTTGGTTCACCTTGTCGTTGGTGTACATGTGTACAATGTGGTAATGATATTCATAATGGGAGTTGTTTGTTTTGTGGTTCGAGGAATTCATTTGATTATGATCCTAATCCGAACTCATTTAACGACTCCTCAAATTTTTTCAATTACCACCCACAGCCCGACTTATCTTCATATGATCAACATTACTGCTGTGAATCTTGTGGAGGTCCTCACCAAGGATTTGAGTGTCAATCCGGAAACACGTTTGTCTATGAACAGTTTTCGGTGATGCTCGAGTTTTGGTTATGACAAAATCCATATGATTCACCATTCCGCACTCAACAGTTTCTTGTTGTGAGTCTGTGGAGGTCCCCATTCACTCGATTGTCAAATAGGGAACCCAGTTCCTTGTAACAATCATGACTCTTACTTGTTTGACAATTTCCAACCTCCACAAAGACCATACGGTTCAAACTCCACCGAGCGTTATCTCAAGAAATCTCCCAAGATTTTGAAACCACAATGAAAACACTTGATGATATGATTAGTAACTTTAAGAATCAAGTGAGTGGTGAAAACCATAGGAGAATTCTTGGTCAAGAAGCGAAGCTCGCAAATCTAGGGAAGAATTATTAATCCTAGAGCAAGCGGCTCTAAGACGTTCCCAATTTCTCAAGGCGCTCTTTATGACGATGATGAGGAGAGTTTTATCCTTTAGAGATAATATTTCTCAACTCCTCGATCGGTTGATATCCCAGCTTGAGATTCCATCTCAAACAACCGCTATCACACCCGAGGCTCCCACTCACTCTCTCGAACATGGGGACGAGCATCTCGATTCTTGTTCTAAAAGGAATCGACAATTCATAAAGTCTAGTGTTGAGGACCTTGTCCCAATCCCAAGAGAGTCACAGGAATTCTTGATCATGTGTGTGATATCCTCCTCCTCTTGTCTTCCAAAATGATCATGTTGAGATGTTCTCCGATTCGATGATGATAATTCGTTATCTTGTGGAGACATCATCTATGTGGAAGATTCACCTTCCGAGCTTGTTAGCTTAGAAGAGAGAATGATGAAGTTACGACATGAAATCAAAGATGAAGCTCTTAGAGCAACATTATTGAATGTCGGTCTTCTCATTTCTAAAATCGAGGCTTTCAAAGGAAACCTATTTCATCCCCTATCCCATTAAGGATAGTGACATTCTTTCCGATGATTCTATTCCGAAATGAAAGCCTTCGTGTTGATAATACGGGAGAGAAGATTAGTGGCGTACCACTTTTCATTCTCATAATTCTCTCCTCGATCATGAATCATTTACTTTTGAGGAGTTTGCGGTGAACCCACTCATATCAATTACGAATATGATTCATTCACCTTCATGGAGTTCTCGATGAACTCACTCATATCATATCTCCCGGAGTATGATAATTTCTACTTTGATCTAGACACTCTCATAATATGTCTTGATCAAGCAAGCTTAACCGATGAGATTCATGAAACTATGAATTCTCCTATTGAGGACGAAGAGTTAGTCATGATTTCTATCATGATTTTCTTTCTTTTCTTCATATATTCTATCACTTCTCCTGTTCTTCACTCCTTGGGAATGAAGACATTATCTTTGATCCCGGCATTTTCATGTACCATTTGTGAGCGGTTCTATGTATATCTCATCGGTGTGGAACTTTCACGCACTTCAATGTTTATCCAAACATCTTGAATGAAAGTCCGATGGAGATTGTTTCTTCCACTTTGCTTCCCATGAACCAATGAATTGGGGTCGAGTCAAGCTAGCGACTCGGTAATCAAAAACAATAGCTAAACATGGGTTTTCACCGTGTGTCCCACCTAGTGTGGGGAGTTACCCCATGTTTATATATATATATATATATATATATATATATATATATATATATATATATATATATATATATATATAAGTTAAAAAAAAAAAAATCATCTTTCTAAATAATGGCCGCATATTTCCTTTTTCGTTCTATGTTTTGGCATAATAGTAGGTACTTTGAATATTGAGGCAATATTCATTTCTAAGTGTGGGGAGAATTCTCACGAATTTCATGTATTATCTACCCAATTCCCGTTTTTTGGCCAAAATTTTTTTGGAGTAAGTGTTTACACTTACTCGATTGGTTATCGATCCGCCTTGTCTAATAAACTAAAGGATTGGCTAATCCAGAGCAAACGGCTCTCGGTAAAGATATCTCAAATCCGTTGACGACTTGCAATTTGCCCAAAATTGTATGGTATTATTTCACCATATCCTAAAAAGTGAAGAGTTGGCTAGCCATGCAAGTTTATGGCTTGTGGTAAAGGCGATGGAAAAACCATAATTGGTAATCAGCTCACCAAAGATAATATTGATAATTTATCTAAGAGTTGGCTAGTCCGAGCAAGCGCTTCGGTAAAGACAAATCAAAACCGTTGAAAGTCGGTGGTTTGCTCAAAATCACATGGTTATCGGTGTACCATGGTTCTTACTTGAACTCGAAACATTTGGCTACTCGAAGTAATGGCTTTTGGTAAAGAGTTTCAAATCCATTAAGTTTTCTCAAAAGATTGCTAGGGACTAGCAATAGTTTAGTGTGGGGATTGATGAGTGTGTAAATACTCATCATTTTGGTTTATTCTCAATCGCAAAACGTTTGAAAATGCTCGAAATGCATCAAAATCTCGAAAATATTCCAAAATTGCATTTATATGTTTCGGATGCAAAATGTTTAAAATCGATGAAAATGAGCAAAGTTTGCATAATTGGCGGTTTCGGTCCCAAGTTTCTAAAATTGTCGAAATAGTCCACGAGTCAAAATTTCAAAAGAAAAATCGCCAAAGGTCCTTTTAAAATCATAACTTGTCAAATTTAGTCCTTTGGTGAAAAATATCAAAAGTTTGAGAAAATTACAAAATGGTCCTTGAGTTTGAAATTTGGCAAAAATGGCCTGGAAAATTGGAAAATGTCAAGATTGGTCCTTGCATTATTGAACTTTGTCACTTTTAGTCCTTGGAGCAACTTTGTTGAATTGGCATCCTAGGTCCTTCTAATTTCAGAATTTACACATTTAGTCCTTGTGTAATTAAGACCTTTTACACATTTTTGGACCTTGAACCCTTTGGACCCCTGTCAATTAACCATTTTGACCTCCCCTGCCTATTACTAAAACCCTGGTCAAATCCCAAAGTCAAACAGACACCCCCTTTCCCTCCTTTTTCACTTTCTTCTTCACTTGTCTGCAAAACCGCAGACACTCCCTCCTACCGACCTCCCTACTCCACTCTTTGTTCCCCCTCCTCAACAACCCTTCCAAAGGGCATTAAATGCACCTCTCTTCACACTCAACCTACAATGTCAAATACTTGTTTTCCTTAAAATGAAATCAAGGGCCAAGATCTTTTAAAGCCATCCATGGTCGGGAAAAATGGTGGGAGCTGCTTATTTTGGAGAGAAAGCTTATGGTGTATAAAAGGAAGGAGGAGAAGCAGTGAAAAGGGGTAGCTAGTTTTCAATAATTTTCCTTAAATGTCGTTTTTAAATTAATGTTGTAGTTTAAATCAAATTGTTGTAATTTCAGTTTTTCTGTATCAAATTTAAGTTATAACATCTTTGTAATGTGTTTTGAACATTAATCCAAGTCTTTCATCTAAGTTCCAAGTTTAATGCTTACTGTTGCAGTTTTCAGTTTCAAACTTTTATGAGCAAGTTCTTAGAATTCTATTTTTAAGCTAAATCAAGCTTATGCAAGCTTATTAAAGCTTCTTTGTAGCTTACATTTCATTTTCAAACAAATTTGGTATATGGTCAATAAAAGTCAACTGTGGCTCAAATTGGAATGGAAGCGATAATGGGTGTTGAGAGGTTTATTTGGATTGGATTTAGTTAGGTTAGAGTAGTGTTAGTTACGGTTTTAGCACGCAAACAATTTGGACCTATGTGAGTTTATATTTCACTTTTCATTTTCAAGCAAATTTGCAATTTGCATTTGTATATGTATCTGTAGTTATCACTAGTTTAATTTTGTCTATTTAATGATAATTAGAGTATTTAAAACCATTTTGAGTATTGATGCGTGCCAACAGTCAAGCTAAATCACACAAGCCCGCCACTTGTGATGGCGGACCGTAACGATTTAAACCGCTAACACGAATGCAATGAAGATCTGGGAGTATAGGGTTTCCCGGGTCGTTAAGTCCGAGTGAGTTGTGCAATGGATTATCAAACGCAGTGATCGAGAATTTGAGCGGGAAAAGGATCGATTATGATTATAACTACAACAAAACCCAACAACTAACAACGGCTTAAATGCAAATTAAAGAAGATTAAAAGATAAAATCTATTAAATAAACGCTATCACTATATTTAAAGTGATGAGCGTTTAAAACCTAAAACGACGTTTAAATTAAAATTACGTAGCGTACAAAATAAAAGCAATATTAACCCTAAAATATGAAAATGATATTTTACAACCCTAATGATAAAAAAAAGTTTTAGAAAAGAAAATTATTTTTATGACTATTATTCTAATTATTATTAATTAAAACTATTTTAGCTATTAAATAATAGCTTAAAATACAAGAAATTAGGAAATAAAGCTAGAAAAATAAAATTATGACTTAGAAAATCTAAAATATTATAAAAGTTATTTTAAAACTGAAAATATATTTTTAGACTTTTTAAATAATTATTATTAATTAAAACTAATTTAAACTAATTAAAATTAAGAAAAATAACAAATGAACAGTAAAATTATGAAACTTTACGGAAAATCTAAAATATTATTCTAATCATGGGAAAAATATAAAAGTTAGATAAGCCTACTAATAAGCTGAATTGGGCAAATAAGCGGTTTGAATAAGCACTTGAAATAAGCTAAAAGCTAACTATAAGCTACCATAAGCTACTAAAGCCTAAATCTAACCTAAACGAGCTAATGCAACTGATTGGGAAGTAAAAGCACAAGCTACGAGAAAAAACTCGCTGACTGATTTTAATAACTATATGCCAAACTACTCTAAGGCCCTACTTTAAGCACTATATTAAGCTACCTAGAAAATCACAAAATAAACTAAAATACCTAGTCTGTAGATCACCAACCAAAGATCTTGTATCCCAAATTTCAGCTCAAATGGACTTATAAAGAATCATGAAAATTCCACAAAGTTTGGCAAAAACCGACTTGACACTTTGACGCAAGCGGATGGTTGATAGTGTTTTGTTGTGTTTGTGAGTGAAGGTCCTGAGTTCGATTCTGTGGTACCTTTTGCAAAATAATTTTTTTCTTGATTATCTTTTTAGAAGTTGAAAAGTACTTGAAAATACAACTTTTATGAAAACAAACTTTTCAAAGCTTAAAAATAAGTCGCTTATTGGTCGTTTCAAAGACGAGATGTGAAAAAAAAGGGCAGGTCTGTTTGGGAAAAGGGCGGTCAAGGGATAAAAGCTCGTAAAACTTCAATAAGCTACTAGAACAAATCAATGATTCGTATACGGTTTGAAGGCATTAATTTGGAGTGAAAGAAGCATTAAACAAGAATGGAGAAGCTAAAAGAAAGACCAAGCGATGCGTCTTTGTTGCTCTTGAATCGACCCACTATTGGGCTTTGGAGCTTATAAATAAGTCGACACCTAAAAAAAACGAAATGGACTCTAGCACTAGTCTTTACGAACTCCAGAACTCAAATCTAATTTGAAAACACTTTCAAGCTTATGATGGGCGATGAGGGGGTGCATTGTAGCAGTCCCAAAGCAAGCTAGGGGTGAGTTTTTTTTCTATGAAACTTATTGAACGAAAACTTGAGGATGAGCAGCTGGGATAAGCTATTCTAGTGGGAGATCCTAAAGCTAGATAAATGGAAAAAAAAAAAGCAACAAAGAGATTACCATTAAGCACTACCTAACTATTTAAAGGGAAATCCTAATCTAAATTTACTAGTAGCAATAAATCAAACTTAAGCAATCAAGATTGAATCAGTTAAATAAGCACAAGAAAAACAAAATGTTCCTTGATTTCTTTGTTTAGAGCGATTGGATGAGACGAGAACATAAAAAGGGTACAAGAGCAGTTTTTAAACTCTAAAACAAGCAAGTAATTAAGCTCCAATATCCAAATTAAGACCAGAAATATTAAATTCATTCTACTAACTAACTATAACATAAAAATCAAATTCTAATTCTAAAGATAACTTACCTAAAATGATGCTAAAAAAAAAGCAGTTGGGAGAGTTTGCACATGATTGTTGCAGCAGAACAGTTAAGACCAAAATGCATTCCAATTTATCCAACCCTAATCCAACCTCCACAACTGACTTGAACTTAAAGCTAATACCAAAGGCCACCTATGGGGAATAAAAGCGGTTTATACTAACCTAGACCTCAAAATGAGCACGATCCAGACACCACTTTAAGGGTAAAAGCAGAATTTTTGAAGTGAAATCACCTTGAGACCATAAAACTATTTCATAAAAGTTAATCATAGGCGACAAATGAGCTTATACAAACTTTTAAATATCCTCTAACAAGACTTTAAATGACGGATAAAGTATTTGAAAACTACATTAATTAGGAAATTAAAATTGCATTGAAAATTAAGGTTTACAATAAAAGTAAATGACAATGAAATTAAAATGGAGCTAGAACTAAAGTCTAGTGAAACTAATAAATTAAAACTAAGAAAAAAAACCAACTCTTGACTAAAGATTGACTACTCTTATACAATGGCTACAAGAGCTATTTATGCTACTCTCGATGTCTTCATCTCTCTCTTGTCTTGTCTCTTCTTGGTGTCTTCTTTTCCTTTTCTTTGCCTTTCTTGTGTGAGGTGAAAGTCAACGGGAGACAAGCATCTTTGGAGGTTGAGTGTGTCGGGATAAGGAAGAAAGGTTGAGTGTGGGAAATATGATGGGAAATGGCGAGTTTTTTTTTACTTGGGTTTGTGTGTTGTGGTGGGAAGCGAAGAAAGAAGAAAGAGATGGGGTTTAGGTTAACTTTTGACCGGGTTGTAGCTAGGTGGAAATGGGTAGAGATTGGATGGGTCGGGTAATATAGTATTGGGCTTGGGATTATTTTGGGCTAAGGATTAGAATTTGAACCCATTTGAAACATTAAGGACTAAACATGCCAAACCGAAACTCGAGGACCAAGCGAAAATTATGAACTTGTAGTCAAGGGTTGGTTTGACAATCTCCAAAATCCAAGGACCAAACTTGTCATTTTGCAATTTTCAGGGCCATTTCGCCAAATTTCAAAGTTGAAGGACTAAACTTGTAATTTTCTCAAACTTTTATATTTTTCACCAAAGGCTAAATTTGACAACTTATGATTTTAAAAGGACCTTTGGTTTTTTTTTAAATTATGAGCTCGAGGACTGCTTTTTGACAACTTTTGAAACTTGGGGACTAAAGCGCAATTTTGCAAATTTGATATGTTTTCATCGATTTTGATATTTTGCATTTAAAACACATAAAACACGATTTGTGGTATTTTGATCATTTTGATGTGTTTCGAGTGTTTCGAGATGATTTTGCGAGTTTATTTTGTACAAAATGATGAGTATTTAGACACTCATCAATCCCCCATATGAGATATTGCTAGTCCCTAGCAATGATTTGAGAAAACATAATGGATTTTAATCTCTTTACCAAAAGCCATTACTTCGGAGTAGCCAAATGTTTGAGTTCAGTAAGAACCATGGTACACCGATAACCATGTGATTTTGAGCAAACCACCGACTTCCAACGGTTTGATTTTGTCTTTACCGAAGCCGTACCTTTACGGACTAGCCAACTCTTAGATAAATTATCAATATTATCTTTGGTGAGTGATTACCAATTATGGATTTTCCTTGCCTTTACCACAAGCCATAATCTTGCGGGCTGTAACTCTTCACTTTTTAGGATATGGTGGTGAAAACCATACAATTTTGGGCAAATTGCAAGCCATATAAACGGATTTGAGAAATCTTTACCAAGAGCCGTTTGCTCTGGATTAGCCAATCCTTTAGTTTATCAAACATGGCGGATGATAACCATGAGAAAGTGTAAAACACTTACTCCAAAAAAAAATTTTGGCCAAAAGCAGGGAATTGGTATAATTATATGATAAAATTCGTGAAATTCCCCCACACTTAGAAATGAATATTGCCCTCAATATTCAAAGTACGGCAGTTATGCGAAACAAAAACGTAAAAGGAAATACTACGGCCATTATTTAGAAAGGATTTTTTTTTTTTTTTTTTTTTTTTAAAAAACTTATATATATATAACATGTGGGCAACTCCCCACACTAGGGTGGGACACGGGTGAAAAACCCATGTTAAGCTCTTGTTTTTGATTACCGAGTCGCTAGCTTGACTCGACCCGAATTCATTGGTTCATGGGAAGCAAAGTGGAAGAAACAATCTCCATCGGACTTTCATTAAAGATGTTTGGACAAACATTGAAATACGTGAAAGTTCCACACCGATGAGATATACATAGAACCGGCTCAAAATGATAAGTGTAAATGCGGGGTCAAGATAGTGTCTTCATTCCGAAGGAGTGAAGATGAAGAGAAATCACGAGATATTTGAGGAAAGGAAGAAAGACTTTGATAACAATCAAGATCCATTCTTCATCCTCAAATGTAGGCATATCGGGAGGAAGGGTGAAGGTAGTATCGTCAATAAGCAAACTCGTATGATAGAGTACACCTTCCTCCGAGCTAATATCATCCTCAAGATCAAAGTAGAAATGATCATGTTCCGAAGGAGATATATCATGAGAGAGTTCACCGGAGAACTCTTTATGAAGAGAATCATTCACATGAGGTGAATTTGTGAACTCTTGTTCCATTGTGGGCTCATCACTATCCTCAATCGAGCATCAAAGAGTGGATTCTCAAGAATTAGAGTGAATTGAGTCGAATTCAAGCAGGAGGATTAGTGAAAGTAGCTTTGAATGTTTCGGGAACAAAGTGATCAATATTCTCGATTGATTTGTTGGGATAAGAAGTGAGTGAGCGATCATTATCAATGAGATTTTCGGTCTCCCGATTGGCTTGAAATCAAAGAGTGGATTGATGTGAGTGAGTTCACGGAGAACTCCTTAAGAAGAGGATCGACATCGGTTGTGGAAGTGATGCCTCAGCGTACTCGATGTTTCCATAGGAAGCACAATCTTAGCTATAATTGGAGAAAGTTTCAAATTGATCATTTGAACACTCAGAGGAAAGAGAATCACACATATGATTAGAAGTTCCTGTGACTCTCTCGGGATTGGGACAAGGTCCTCAACACTAGACTTTATGAATTCGTCCGATTCCTTTTCGTGAACAGTGTCAAGATGCTCGTCCCCATGTTTAGAGAGTGAGTGGGAGCTTGGTGTGATAGCGCTTGTTTGAGATGGAATCTCAACTGCTGGAATATCATCGATGAACTTGATGAATATTTATAGAATTGGAGGATATCAAGTGTATCCTCATCATCACCATCATCGGGAATAAAGCGGAATCGAGAGCTAGATTTGGTACGCTTTTTGTATTTTAATTAATTCCTAATAGAGTTTTCACTTGCAATCTGGGAATCTAATTTAGCGACCCGTTCTTGACTAACAATTCTTCCATGGATTTTGATTTGGATTATCTTGGGGTGTTTACATTCCTTCAAATCTTTCACTAAATCCAAAGATTAAGGAGAAGATTTTGAGGAAGTGGGTCATTTGATCTTTGTAGAGGTTGGTCATGATACTGAAGAGTCGTAATTGTTACAAGGAAATGGATTCCTCGTTTGACAATCCGAGCTAGAGTGAGGACCTCCACAATACTCACAATGATAAAACCGATGTGGTCATGAGTCATATGTGTTCAGTCATAATTGTTATCGGGAACACGCTCATAGACAAGCGTGTTTCCGATTGACAATCGAGGCGGAGTGTGAACCACCACGGTACTCACAATGATAAAAGCTAGCCGAGTATCACGATGTGGTAGGCGATGGAATAAATCGGTTGTGTTATGGTAAGAATAGGGATCTTGGTTATGACGGACCCGTTTCGACTCCACCATGCTACAAGCGGGGCAATTGCCACCATTATAAGGACTACCACACCATTGATAATCAAGAGGGTGAGGGTAAGACATAGAAAGAATCAAAGGTTTTCGGAGGGGTAGGGATGAAGAATCAAAGATTTGAGAGGTAAAGATGGATATTTTGGTATTTTTGAAAACATTTTGCAAAAACAAAGGATGAAAATCTTTTGGGTTTTGATTTTATAAGAAAATACAAACATATCTGAGATGGATGGTATGAACAAAGTGAATATCCAAATCACTAACTGCTAGCGGAAGATAAGCCGCCTGACTCAAGCGTGGCGCCAAAAAATTTGATGCGTGCAAACAGGTCAAGCTAAATCACACAAGCCCGCCACTTGTGAATGGCGGACGTAACCACTTAAAAGCGCTTAAGCACGAATGCAATGAAGATCCGGGAGTATAGGGTTTCCCGGTCGTTAAGTCCCAGCCGAGTTGTGCGATGGATTATCAAAGCGCTTAGTGATCGAGGAATTTGAGCGGAAAAGGATCGATTATGATTATAACTACAACAAAACCCAACAACTAACAACGGCTTAAATGCAAATTAAAGAAGATTAAAAGATAAAATCTATTAAATAAACGCTATCACTATATTTAAAGTGATGAGCGTTTAAAACCTAAAACGACGTTTAAATTAAAAATTACGTAGCGTACAAAATAAAAGCAATATTAACCCTAAAAATATGAAAATGATATTTTTACAACCCTAATGATAAAAAAAAGTTTTAGAAAAGAAAATTATTTTATGACTATTATTCTAATTATTATTAATTAAAACTATTTTTAGCTATTAAATAATAGCTTAAAATACAAGAAATTAGGAAATAAAGCTATAAAAATAAAATTATGACTTAGAAAATCTAAAATATTATAAAAGTTATTTTAAAACTGAAAATATATTTTTAGACTTTTAAATAATTATTATTAATTAAAACTAATTTAAACTAATTAAAATTAAGAAAAATAACAAATGAACAGTAAAAATTATGAAACTTTACAGGAAAATCTAAAATATTATTCTAATCATGGGAAAAATATAAAAGTTAGATAAGCCTACTAATAAGCTGAATTGGGCAAATAAGCGGTTTGAATAAACACTTGAAATAAGCTAAAAGCTAACTATAAGCTACCATAAGCTACTAAAGCCTAAATCTAACCTAAAACGAGCTAATGCAACTGATTGGGAAGTAAAAGCACAAGCTACAAAAAAAACTCATGACGATTTTAATAACTATATGCCAAACTCTAAGGCCCTACTTTAAGCACTATATTAAGCTACCTAGAAAAATCACAAAAATAAACTAAAATACCTAGTCAGAGATCACCAACCAAAGATCTTGTATCCCAAATTTCAGCTCAAATGGACTTATAACGAATCTGTGAAAATTCCACAAAGTTTGGCAAAACCGACTTGACACTTTGACGCGAGATGGTTGATAGTGTTTTGTTGTGTTTGTGGTGAAGGTCGAGTTCGATTCTGTGGTACCTTTTGCAAAATTATTTTTTTCTTGATTATCTTTTTAGAAGTTGAAAAGTACTTGAAAATACAACTTTTATGAAAACAAACTTTTCAAAAGCTTAAAAATAAGTCGCTTATTGGGTCGCTTGCGAGATGTGAAAAAAGGGCAGATACATTTGGGAAAAGGGCGGTCAAGGGATAAAAGCTCGTAAAAACTTCAATAAGCTACTAGAACAAATCAATGATTCGTATACGGGTTTGAAGGCATTAATTTGGAGTGAAAGAAGCATTAAACAAGAATGGAGAAGCTAAAGAAAAGACCAGGCGATGCGTCTTGTTGCTCTTGAATCACCCACTATTGGGCTTTTGGAGCTTATAAATAGTGACACCTAAAAAAGCTGAAATGGACTCTAGCACTAGTCTTACGAACTCGAACTCAAATCTAATTTGAAAACACTTTCAAGCTTATGATGGTGATGAGGTGCATTGTAGCGATCCCAAAGCAAGCTAGGGGTGAGTTTTTTCTATGAAACTTATTGAGCGAAAACTTGAGGATGAGCGGTGGGATAAGCTATTCTAGTGGGAGATCCTAAAGCTAGATAAATGGAAAAAAAGCAACAAAGAGATTACCATTAAGCACTACCTAACTATTTAAAGGAAATCCTAATCTAAATTTACTAGTAGCAATAAATCAAACTTAAGCAATCAAGATTGAATCATTAAATAAGCACAAGAAAAACAAAATGTTCCACCGATTTCTTTGTTTAGAACGATTAATGTGAGACGAGAACATAAAAAGGGTACAAGAGCGGTTTTAAACTCTAAAACAAGCAAGTAATTAAGCTCAATATCCAAATTAAGACCGAAATATTAAATTCATTCTACTAACTAACTATAACATAAAAATCAAATTCTAATTCTAAAGATAACTTACCTAAATGATGCTAAAAAAAGCGGGTTGGGAGAGTTTGCACATGATTGTTCGTGAGCAGTTAAGACCAAAATGCATTCCAATTTATCCAACCCTAATCCAACCTCCACAACTGACTTGAACTTAAAGCTAATACCAAAGGCCACCTAAGGGGAATAAAAGCGATTTATACTAACCTAGACCTCCAAATGAGCGATCCAGACACCACTTTAAGGGTAAAATGAATTTTTGAAGTGAAATCACCTTGAGACCATAAAAACTATTTCATAAAGTTAATCATAGGCGACAAATGAGCTTATACAAACTTTTAAATATCCTCTAACAAGACTTTAAATGCAGATAAAGTATTTGAAAACTACATTAATTAGGAAATTAAAATTGCATTGAAAATTAAGGTTTACAATAAAGTAAATGACAATGAAATTAAAATGGAGCTAGAACTAAAGTCTAGTGAAACTAATAAATTAAAACTAAGAAAAAACCAACTCTTGACTAAAGATTGACTACTCTTATACAATGGCTACAAGAGCTATTTATGCTACTCTCGATGTCTTCATCTCTCTTGTCTTGTCTCTTCTTGGTGTCTTCTTTTCCTTTTTTTGCCTTTCTTGTGTGAGGTGAAAGTCAATGGGGAGACAAGCATCCTGGAGGTTGAGTGTGTCGGGATAAGGAAGAAAGGTTGAGTGTGGGAAATATGATGGGGAAATGGCAGGTTTTTTTTTTACTTGGGTTTGTGTGTTGTGGTGGGAAACGAAGAAAGAAGAAAGAGATGGGGTTTAGGTTAACTTTTGACCGGGTTGTAGCTAGGTGGAAATGGGTAGAGATTGGTGGGTCGGGTAATATAGTATTGGGCTTGGGATTATTTTGGGCTAAGGATTAGAATTTGAACCCATTTGAAACATTAAGGACTAAACATGCCAAACCGAAACTCGAGGACCAAAGCGAAAATTATGAACTTGTAGTCCAAGGGTTGGTTTTGACAATCTCCAAAATCCAAGGACCAAACTTGTCATTTGAAATTTTCCAGGGGCCATTTACGCCAAATTTCAAAGTTGAAGGACTAAACTTGTAATTTTCTCAAACTTTTATATTTTTCATCAAAGGGCTAAATTTGACAACTTATGATTTTAAAAGGACCTTTGGTGATTTTTCTTTTGAAATTATGAGCTCGGGGACCTTTTGACAACTTTTGAAACTTGGGGACTAAAGCGCAATTTTGCAAATTTGATATGTTTTTCATCGATTTTGATATTTTGCATTTAAAACACATAAAACACCGATTTGTGGTATTTTGATCATTTTGATGTGTTTCGAGTGTTTTCAGATGATTTTGCAGTTTATTTTGTACAAAAATGATGAGTATTTAGACACTCATCAAGTATCTGCTATATCTATATCAGTAATTAGCTTGGTTAAATTGGTTTATAAGTTCATTTAAGTAGTGTTTGGAATTGCTGTTTGATCAGAGGTTTAGGGTAGTTCAGCACAAGATTCTTGTTGTTTCATGCTTAGTAACCTTATTTGAGTTTATATCAGTCTTATCTTGTGCCTACAAAGCTTCAAAGTCAAAATTCCCATTAAACCTGCCTTATGGCTTATCTGTTGTTATTTTGCCATATCAAAATCTGATTTTGTGTTTAAAATACCATACCCTAGATTGCAGTAGTCTTAGTTCATCAATATAGATCATAATCAATCCATAAATCAAGATCAAAGCTCAGAATAGTCAACAATTCAGTTTTGCTAAAAAGTCAAATTGCATAAACTCGGTTTGGGCTCAAATAGGGTGAATTTTCTTGGATTCATTTCGGGTCAAAATCAATGAAACTTATGGTTTTAAAATCTTCATTTGGTCTTGTTTCTTATTAGCAATTTTTCGATTTTTATCAAATTTTATAACCATCAAAGAAGCTTGTCAAAATGAGGTCAATTGTCTGTGCGGGCATCAAGTCCTGCAGGACTTGTCCAGTTTTGCTTGGATTGCACAAAGCTCATTTGAGCTCACTAGGTCGATTTTTGGCTTATGCATTCTCAACCAGGTCTTCTTTAAGTTTTAGCATTTGCTTTTAGTTTCTAGCTTATTCATGTGCTTATTTCTTTGTCCAAAGTAGCCCCCCTAGAATCTGTTTTTGTGCAAAGCTCATAATCATCAAATCTTGGTAAATTGTATTCCAGAGGTTATGGCTTGTTGATTTAAGTTGCTTTAGAGTAATTTTAGCTTATTGTTGCCTCTGTCTCAGTTTGGTACCTTTTGGTGTGCTTTTGGCTTATCCAAGTGCTTATTTATAAGCACTTGGCACACCGTTTCTAATTCCCCCACATAAGTACCTGTTTTTCCAATTTTCCTAGCTTCCTAATATTATTTTAGAGTTTCCCTGAAATTTTCAGATTTTTCTAAGTTGATTTGCTATTTTTCTTAATTTAAAGTAGTTTTTAAGCATTTTTAATTAGCTTTTAATACAAAAAATTAAGAAAAGCTTCAAAAAAATAATTTTTCATTTTTATTAAGTTAAGATAAATATAAAAAGAGAAAAAAAATATTTTTCTAGATTTTTCTTAGTAAACTTTGTATTTTAAATAATTTAATTAGTTTTAATAGTTTAAAATTCCTAGAAAATAGAAAATAATCGAGAAAAATACAAAATAGTTTTGAAAATTCTATTTTGATATTTTAGATTTTTCTAAGTCTTAATTTTATCTTTCTAGCTTTATTTCACCTTTTCTTGTATTTTAGGCTATTATTTAATAGTTAAAATTAGTTTTTAGCAATGTATCGTGGTTATCACTAGTTTAATTTTGTCTATTTAATGATAATTAGAGTATTTAAAACCATTTTGAGTATTGATGCGTGCCAAAGCAGTCAAGCTAAATCACACAAGCCCGCCACTTGTGAATGGCGGATCGTAACCGACTTAAAGCGCTTAAGCGAATGCAATGAAGATCACGGGAGTATAGGGTTTCCCGGGTCGTTAAGTCCAGTGATTATGCAATGGATTATCAAATCTTAGTGATCGAGGAATTTGAGCGGAAAAGGATCGATTATGATTATAACTACAACAAAACCCAACAACTAACAACGACTTAAATGCAAATTAAAGAAGATTAAAAGATAAAATCTATTAAATAAACGCTATCACTATATTTAAAGTGATGAGCGTTTAAAACCTAAAACATCGTTTAAATTAAAAATTACGTAGCGTACAAAATAAAAGCAATATTAACCTAAAATATGAAAATGATATTTTACAACCCTAATGATAAAAGAAAAGTTTTAGAAAAGAAAATTATTTTATGACTATTATTCTAATTATTATTAATTAAAAACTATTTTTAGCTATTAAATAATAGCTTAAAATACAAGAAATTAGGAAATAAAGCTAGAAAAATAAAATTATGACTTAGAAAAATCTAAAATATTATAAAAGTTATTTTAAAACTGAAAATATATTTTTAGACTTTTAAATAATTATTATTAATTAAAACTAATTTAAACTAATTAAAATTAAGAAAAATAACAAATGAACAGTAAAAATTATGAAACTTTACAGGAAAATCTAAAATATTATTCTAATCATGGGAAAAATATAAAAAGTTAGATAAGCCTACTAATAAGCTGAATTGGGCAAATAAGCAGTTTGAATAAGCACTTGAAATAAGCTAAAAGCTAACTATAAGCTACCATAAGCTACTAAAGCCTAAATCTAACCTAAAACGAGCTAATGCAACTGATTGGGAAGTAAAAAGCACAAGCTACGAGAAAAAAACACGCGACCGATTTTAATAACTATATCTTAGAAACTGACCTCTGAGCCCTACTTTAAGCACTATATTAAGCTACCTAGAAAAATCACAAAATAAACTAAAAATACCTAGCTGTAGATCACCAACCAAAGATCTTGTATCCCAAATTTCGACTCAAATGGACTTATAAAGAATCATGAAAATTCCACAAAGTTTGGCAAAAACCGACTTGACACTTTGACGAGGCGAGATGGTTGATAGTGTTTTGTTGTGTTTGTGAGTGAAGGTCCAGTTCGATTCTGTGGTACCTTTTGCAAAATTATTTTTTTCTTGATTATCTTTTTTAGAAGTTGAAAAGTACTTGAAAATACAACTTTTATGAAAACAAACTTTTCAAAGCTTAAAATAAAACGCTTATGGTACATTTTGCGGCGAGATGTGAAAAAAAGGCAGATCATTTGGGAAAAGGCGGTCAAGGGATAAAAGCTCGTAAAACTTCAATAAGCTACTAGAACAAATCAATGATTAGTACGGGTTTGAAGGCATTAATTTGGAGTGAAAGAAGCATTAAACAAGAATGGAGAAGCTAAAAGAAAAGACCAAGCGATGCGTCTTGTTGCTCTTGAATCGACCCACTATTGGGCTTTTGGAGCTTATAAATAAGTCGACTCTAAAAAAGCGAAATGGACTCTAGCACTAGTCTTCTGAACTCGAACTCAAATCTAATTTGAAAACACTTTCAAGCTTATGATGGGCGATGAGGGTGCATTGTAGCGATCCCAAAGCAAGCTAGGGTGAGTTTTTTCTATGAAACTTATTGAGCGAAAACTTGAGGATGAGCGGTGGGATAAGCTATTCTAGTGGGAGATCCTAAAGCTAGATAAATGGAAAAAAAAAGCAACAAAGAGATTACCATTAAGCACTACCTAACTATTTAAAGGAAATCCTAATCTAAATTTACTAGTAGCAATAAATCAAACTTAAGCAATCAAGATTGAATCATTAAATAAGCACAAGAAAAACAAAATGTTCCAACGATTTCTTTATTTAGAAACGATGGTGAGGCGAGAACATAAAAAGGGTACAAGAGCGGTTTTAAACTCTAAAACAAGCAAGTAATTAGCTCCAATATCAAATTAAGACCGAAATATTAAATTCATTCTACTAACTAACTATAACATAAAAATCAAATTCTAATTCTAAAGATAACTTACCTAAAATGATGCTAAAAAAAAGCGATTGGGAGAGTTTGCACATGATTGTTGCGGTGAGCAGTTAAGACCAAAATGCATTCAATTTATCCAACCTAATCCAACCTCCACAACCGACTTGAACTTAAAGCTAATACCAAAGGCCACCTAAGGGGAATAAAAGCGATTTTATACTAACCTAGACCTCCAAAATGAGCTGATCGAGACACCACTTTAAGGGTAAAAGCAAATTTTTGAAGTGAAATCACCTTGAGACCATAAAACTATTTATAAAGTTAATCATAAGCGACAAATGAGCTTATACAAACTTTTAAATATCCTCTAACAAGACTTTAAAATGAGATAAAGTATTTGAAAACTACATTAATTAGGAAATTAAAATTGCATTGAAAATTAAGGTTTACAATAAAAGTAAATGACAATGAAATTAAAATGGAGCTAGAACTAAAGTCTAGTGAAACTAATAAATTAAAACTAAGAAAAAAAACCAACTCTTGACTAAAGATTGACTACTCTTATACAATGGCTACAAGAGCTATTTATGCTACTCTCAATGTCTTCATCTCTCTCTTGTCTTGTCTCTTCTTGGTGTCTTCTTTTCCTTTTCTTTGCCTTTCTTGTGTGAGGTGAAAGTCATTTGGGAGACAAGCATCTTTGGAGGTTGAGTGTGTCGGGATAAGGAAGAAAGGTTGAGTGTGGGAAATATGATGGGAAATGGCGTTTTTTTTTACTTGGGTTTGTGTGTTGTGGTGGGAAGCGAAGAAAGAAGAAAGAGATGGGGTTTAGGTGCTTATTTCTTTGTCCAAAGTAGCCCCTAGAATACATTTTTGTCAAAGCTCATAATCATCAAATCTTGGTAAATTGTATTCGGAGGTTATGGCTTGTTGATTTCAGTTGCTTTAGAGTTATTTTAGCTTATTGTTGCCTCTGTCTCGGTTTGGTACCTTTTGGTGTGCTTTTGGCTTATCCAGTGCTTATTTATAAGCACTTGGCACATCGATTCTAATTCCCCACATAAGTACCTGTTTTCAAATTTTCCTAGCTTCCTAATATTATTTTAGAGTTTCCAGAAATTTTCAGATTTTCTAAGTTGATTTGCTATTTTCTTAATTTAAAGTAGTTTTTAAGCATTTTAATTAGCTTTTAATACAAAAATTAAGAAAAGCTTCAAAAAATAATTTTTCATTTTATTAAGTTAAGATAAATATAAAAGAGAAAAAAATATTTTCTAGATTTTTCTTAGTAAAATTTGTATTTTAAATAATTTAATTAGTTTTTAATAGTTTAAAATTCCTAGAAAATAGAAAATAATCGGAAAAATACAAAATAGTTTTGAAAATTCTATTTTGATATTTTAGATTTTTCTAAGTCTTAATTTTATCTTTCTAGCTTTATTTCACCTTTTCTTGTATTTTAGGCTATTATTTAATAGTTAAAATTAGTTTTAATTAATAATAATTAGATAATTAGTTATAAAATAATTTTCTTTTCTATATATTTTCTTTTATCATTAGGATTGTAAAATATCATTTCATATTTTTAGGGTTAATATCGTGTAAGTTTCACATTTCTATTTATGCGTCGCGTAGTTTTAATAAAACATAAAACAAAAACATCATTTTAAAAATAGTGATAGCGTTTATTTAATAGATTTTATCTTTTAATTTCCTTTAATTTGCATTTAAGCCATTTGTAATTTGTTGGCTTTTCCGTAGTTATAATCATTTTCAAATCTCCTTTTCCGATTCAAATCTGCGATCACTTTCGTTTGATAATCCATTGCATAGCTCATTGGGACATAACGACCGGGAGACCTATACTCTTGATCTTCATTGCATTTGTGCTGGCAGTTTAAGCGATTCTGATGCGCCATTCAGTGGCGGTGCTTGAGTGATTTAGCTTGACTGTTTGGGAGTGAATCAATTAATGTGAATTGATGTTTATTTGTGCGGTATCATTCCGCGTTAGCAGTATTCCCTAGTCTTTGAACACGATATTGTTTAAAGCACATCCATGATAATATGAAATTGCAATGGAATGCTAAAGCATACAAGGAACATTTGTGGAGATGTGCGTGACAACAACCGTCCAACAATTTGAGGCAGTCATGCTAGAATTCAAGAGGTTTAGCAAACTTGCCCATGCTTGGTTAAGTAAGATACCACCAACCCATTGGTCAAGGTCTCATTTTTCGGTACCTAACCAAATCTATGTCTACTTGTACATCGTATGTTATCGACATTTTGAGTACCTAACCAAACATGTTGTAGGGAGGCTCATTCGATGTGTTACTTAATAGCGACAAAGCTTTCTTCACCACAAAAAATGTTGGTTAAGCATATGAAAGCCAATGTTATCCATCGAATATGTATTCCCTAAACATTATTTCTTTGTGTTTAAACAATGTATGTTTCGAACTTTGTAGACTACAAAATTTTATGCATTTGAAATATATCCATTTGCGTTATGTATGAAATCATGTCATGTTAGTGTATGGGTTAAATTGTGTTTTTATTGTATTGTTTTTATAGAGTCTTCATACATCGTGTTTTGAGTTGGATCTTGTTATTCTATTATCACAAACACTAATGAAGGATCAAAGATGGATTAACAACACCATATCAGGTTTATGTTCATACTCGAAATGGTGTCGGTTCACTATCCTTGAGACTTCATACGTCTATGAATCTTGGATCATTGAACTTGGATATGTGTTTGAGTTGGCTCTGTTATTCTATCATCACAAGCAGAATGAAGGATCAAAGATGGATGAACAACACCATATCAAGTTTATGTTGAGACTCAAAAGTGGTGTCGGTCATCCATCTTTGAGACTTCATATGTCTATGAATCTAGGATCTGTTGAACTTGGATTTGTATTTTGAGTTTGATTCTTGTTATTCTATTATCATAAGCAGGGAATGAAGGATCAAAGATGGATGAACAATACCATATCAAGTTTATGTTGATACTCAAAAGTGGTGCCATACATCTATCTTTGAGACTTCATATGTCTATGAATCTAGGATCTTTTGAACTTGGATCTGGGTTTTGAGTTGGATACGGTTATTCTATCATCACAAACAGGAATGAAGGATCAAAGATGGATGAACAACACCATATCAAGTTTATGTTGATACTCAAAAGTGATGTCTGTTCATCCATCTCAGATCATTCATCCATCTTTGATACTTGTAGTTGTGTAATGAGTTTGATCATTTTACTAAAGTGTGGTTTGAAATGGATAATAATTGTGTGGCAACTGATGTGGGTTTGATCATTTATAAGGGGTAGGAGAAATTATTAAAGGCATAACACTCATAAGGACTAAAGCATAAAAGTAAAACTACTTATACTGTAGAAGGACCAAAGTACATCAAAACTTGACTTTTCAAAAGTCAACCATCGCCGCAAGTCTACTTACGAGACCATACATACCACCGACTCAAAGGCAAAACCCTCAGGACATTGGTAACCCACTAGATAAACCATATAAAGGCGACAACGATGGTATCCAGGAGAAAACATGAAGTTCCTTAGTCGTGAGTTTCTCCTTCTCGAAGGAGTTCGGCTAGGTATCTCGCTTGAGTAGCCTCTAGCTCATTTGCCACAGGCATTGCGTCTATAGTCTCCATGGTCTCGCCGATGAGGGCTTGTTGGCATTCTTGCAACGCCGCCTCGTTCGGTGGATGTGCCTTTGCAAGTAGAGGAACACCTCCCTTGCTCTGAGTCGTGCTGTGGTGATTCCAACCACCCATTGATGGGATACCTAGATCTCTAAAAATCGAAATCAAGCGTTTGAACACACTTAAAAGCGACTCCAAGATGAAACTATTAACTTAACATGTTAAATTAAAAATACAAGCATTATCATGTACAAGAATAGCCAACTGAATAGGACAAGCATAGTACGCTGCTAGGCGTTGACATTATTCGACAAGTTTTAACTACACCGACCTACCACAAGCACAACGAACCATTATTAGAAGTAGATCGGAAAAATTAAGGATAAGAAATTTTTTGGGGAGGAGACTATAGGGATGAGTGGTGAATATGATTAGATTTTATTGGCCCTAGTTATTGTAGCACCTACGAGAAAAAGTGTATCGAGCACGCTTAATTTAAATGTGGAAATGACAATTATGCCCTTGGACTAAAGACAAATCTAACGCCATCTCAAGTCCTTGACTAACGGCAATATGGTCAAAGGACACATAACAGTATAAAACTTGAAATAGGGACCCCAACGATGAAAAGGCCGAGTTTTGTCCCTTGCGAGCGTTTGCCAAGTTTAGGGACCAACGGTGTATTTTAGTCAAAACTAAAATAAAAACATGTAGGCAAAATGAAAATCCTTGTTTATTAAGTCATTCATATCTTAAAAATATTTTGACTTGTCGAGAAAACCCTAAAGACGATTCTCTCCACAGCGAATGTGGCGACTAAAACACAACCCCTAATCGTACTAAGTTTTTCTTCCTTATCGTTGAAATTACTTCATTAATTGTGTTTTGTCTTCTAATGCATGGTACTATCAACCTTGTTCTTTAACAGTGATATCGTGGGTCGGTTCATGCATACATTGAATTCATTACTTGGTATAATCCTCAATATTTGATCGCTAGCTCGTCTTGCTGATTTGTGTAGCTTTAATTCCATCCTTATCCTTTGAATTGATATATTTGTTATTCATGGGTTGATCTATCCTTGATTATGCATATAAACCCTGGTTTATTACTAGGGTTTAATTAATACGTAGCGATTACGTGGTTTGGTTCGGGTTGTTTTTTCTTGTTTTGATTGTGTTCTTTTGGTTAGGGTTTGTTTATTGTCTTATTGATGGAGGGTGTGCCTAAAGTTGATAAGGATGCCTTAATGGATTGCAGACAGCGTGAACCTCATGTGGAGCCGGTTCAACATGATGTAAATCCTACTGATTCTGCTTATCAAGGGGATGAATTAAACGATGATGAGCCTACTGTTAGTCTTGGTGAGTCGATTCTTCAATCGACAATGAACCCTAACAGTAGGATGATGAGTGTACTGGTATTGCTTCTGATTCTAGTTACGATGGACAAGTGGGCCGGTTTCACTTGGTTCAAGCCTAGTCATGGCCTAGTCATGACACTTTATTGAAAATCGTGCTATTAAAAACAAATCTTTGATGGAAAACTTGTTCTTGTGGGTGACGATGGGAAACCATTAAAACTCTTTGTGACAATGGATACTACTACTTCTACTAGTGATTCTTCTATTTACTTTGCCTCTTCTATTAAGAGAGTTAACCCTTTTCTAAAGTGGGAGATATCGTGGTGTCGACTACGAAGATGAGGTGGTTGCTAACCCATTTGATGAGTTGGCTAATATATTCGATGGTGGCCAAGAGTTTGAAGATGAGTATGATGACTATGACTATGATGACTATCTGAAGCGAGTTTGAGATCTTAGGAATTTGGATGCCTTTAATGCCATGTATGGCACCAAGCTTCAAGGACCTAGGAAGTAATTTTATTTTGTTATGTCCTATGTTATCATTTGAGTAGTGGTTTGTTTGTTTGTTTTCTTGTTTAGAAAATAAGTAGTATCTTGTTATGTAAGCTTTATGCCTATGTAACGGGCTGAGATATGGAATTTCACTCATATCCATTGTACTTAAACGTTTCTTTGGTTAATATATTTACCAGGGTGCAGGATTACTCCCCTTTACCCAAAAACTTGAAACTGTTGAGAAAAAGTTGATTGTGTGTTAATTTAAGCTAGTTACCCTATATAAAACTAATAATCAAATAAAAATGTATATTATAAGTTTTGAATAGACCCTATTACCTTTGATCATTTTATGTTGTAGCTCCGCCACTAATGAGGGTATGACGTGCATCTAGTTTCGGTAAATGCTTACGCCGTACCTCAACATATGGCAAAATTTATGATGAGTATAATGTTTTCGACTTCAAGATTGTTACAATCTTCAATTATAGTGTGTATTTATATTTAGCTTATGGCGTCGTAATTTATCATAATTGTCACTTGCACTTTTATATGTAACCAATAAAAAAGTTGCATATATGATTTTAAATTTGTTTTTAACATTGTTTGTGTATAGGTTAACCTCATACCCGGTAAAGCCGCGTTGGACGATTAACTTCCATGTTGGATGGAATTGTGTTGCCTTGTTGTCAAAGTAAACCCGACCCATATTTCACCGTTTTCAACCCTAATAACCGACACTATTCTCAATCATCATTTATTTTCCAACCCTAATAACACATCTTCTTCCCAATGCAAAAACCTAAAATGTACGTAGAAACTTAAAAGGGGGTTGAATCGTTTTATTTAAAATCTAAAAATATTTTGTATCAAATTCCCTATCGAGTGTGGCTAAATATGAATAGTGGTTACGACACTTATAACAAATATATATGTCACGTAATTACAAGTATGTTTACCAAACCAAGACTCACATATCATCAATACAAACATAAGTACGACATAAACAAGGTCACTCTGACGGTCCCAAATATATGGGCGGTCCCATATATATGGAGCTGTACATTGTTTATGGGACCGCCACCGGTGGCTTAGTTGAGACATGTAATGAAGTTTTCTTATATTTAGAATTTTTAAGTTAGCTAGTTAATCTCACAAGCATGATCACAATACAAGCAACATGTCACACAAACCTAAACACAATACAAGTATAAATGTAAAGCGATAAATGCAAAAATGAAATGTAAAGAGATAAGTAAAGAAAATGAAAACCGGACACGATGATTTATAGTGGTTCAGTCACAAAGCACCTCTTCGCCCTACTACACTCCTCGAGTACCCAACTCGAGAGTTACTTCACTAATCCACAAGCTCCCTTCTCGGCTGAAAAAAATATACACCGTAGCTTACACCGATTTATGACATTAAGCTAAATGTCGAGTTCTAATCTTAGCTAGAACCAATCCATACACACACTTCACGGATGAACACACCGTCCAAATCAACACACAACCACCCACGGACGTACACACCGACCTAATCTACATACAATTACCCACAAACGTACACACCGTCCTAATCTACACACAATCGTCCATGAACGTACACACCATTCTATATTACACACAATCACCCACGGATGTACACACCGTCCTAATATACACATAATCACCCAATGACGCGTACACCGTCTAATCTACACATGCAGTGGAAAACCGAATGGGGGTTGAATAGTTTTCTTGATTAAAACTTGTTTTAAACTATTTAGATCGACTTGTGTCAATCTATTTAAATGTGTGTCTTTGGATGTTGATAGATAAGCATATAAATAATTAAAGCAAAGATAAAGAGTAAGGCGACAAAACCACAAGCAGTATTTATAGTGGTTCGGCTACAAGGATACCTTCCTTACCCTACTCCCTCCCAGAGTCACCTACTCGAGTTCATAATCACTACACAACACAAACTCCTTGTGGCGGATAAGCCTTCACGGCGTCGCTTACTCTTTATCCGGACAAGGCTAGACATCGGGTTCTTCCACGAGGTAGAACCAAACCTATCACAGCGTTGCCTACACTTTATCGGTACAAGGCTAGATACCGAGTTCCATTACTAAGGAGGAACTACTACCCAATACAACACAACACCTATCCCAAAGGAGATCCACTCCTTATTACAACATCAACAACGATATCAATATCCTTTGACCCAAACTAATCTATCTTGTACATTGATGCACCATATCGAATGTACACCCTAGGCACCTTTCACTAATGCCTTTGACACAACACCTAGGCACCCTTTACAAATGCCTTTAACATGGACTTTCGGCACCCTTCACTAATGCCTTTGACACGGATCTTTGGCACCTTTCACTAATGCCTTCGACTTGACCCTTTAGACATCTTTCACCTATGTCTTCAACACAACACTATTATTAGAGAGGAAAGAGCTATCAACAAGATAACATCGAGAGTCTTGATGATGGCGAAGCTTGGCAACCATGGACTTGAGCTTGCTCGACTTCAAGAGGTAGTCATCTAGCCTTTAAGAGGAACCTAGAGAATCACACAAACATAAAACTACATAGAAAGATCCTTTGGATACGAGGTTAGAAAGTTTACAACACTAAGAGAGAATGTGTATGAAATGGGTGTGTTAGAATGAAGAAAT
Source organism: Chrysanthemum lavandulifolium (assembly GCA_022545495.1). Taxonomy (NCBI): domain Eukaryota; kingdom Viridiplantae; phylum Streptophyta; class Magnoliopsida; order Asterales; family Asteraceae; genus Chrysanthemum; species Chrysanthemum lavandulifolium. The sequence continues at coordinate 22,854,460 of CM040246.1, forward strand.
GGCTCACTATTTATAGATAAAAATCACTCTTGTCCACGGATCCTTGCTTGAGGATCGTCCTTTATATTCTCGGGATCCATGAGACGCTCCTCTAAATGGGTTACGGGTCATGGATCAAGAGTCATGGGTTATGGACTTTGGGTCATGGGTAACCACATAGATACAATGTATCTAGAAGATGCAATGCATCTAGTCAATGGGTCATGGGTTAGCTCCATGGGGTATGGGTCATGGACTTTGGGTTTTACCCAACTACATTCAATGTGTCTAGTTAATGGGTCAAGTACTTAGATTCTTACCCAATACATTACCCATTACACTACATACTAAATATGTATATATATACCCATTATGTAAACACTAGTTGTTATACATATGCATTACTATAACATGAAAACACTATTACTTGTTTAATATTTTATATGAAAATGTAAGTGTGTTAGTAAACTATTGGCTCAAACCATTTACGTATTTTATTTGTTTCGTTAAAATGATTTTACGTTTGTTATTGACAAAACATTAGAAAATCATAAAATATAAATAAGCGTTTTACGGCTTATTTGTATTAACAATCTCCCCTTTTGTTGATGACAAAACATATGATTATTTTAAGGAAAAACTAAAATTCGTAAAAAAGTTTGAATTGAGTTTTACTCTCTTCTCCCTTTTTGTCGAAACAAAAGAGCGTGAAAAAAAACTAACACGAGTTTAGAAGAAAGAACATGTAAAAAGTAAAATATGAAAAATAGAGAGTAATAGATGAGAAGAACTCTCGTCTTAGCTCCCTCTTGACGGGTGCTTCCCTTTGTTGAGGGCGTCAAGTAATTAGGAAGGCTAAACTAGTGTTTTGCAATATTGTTTGCCAATGGTTTCGTCTTTTAGACGAACATGCTCCCCCTTGACGAGTGCTCCTTTATGAGTAGGACGTCAAGTAGTAATGTAAACCTATGTGAAAGTATTGCAAATGGTTTTGCAATTGTTTTGCTGACAAGAAACTCCCCTTGTAGAGGTGTCAAAGTCTTCAAGTGTATATTGAAAATCTACAAAACAAGGTTAGAAAACAAGTATATGATGCATAATTTCACGCAAATAAGACTCAAATTAGTAAGAAAAATTGTTCTGTTGCACGGATCCCACAATTCCTTCCTTGGAGGGATCTGTCTAGGCTAAAATGAGGGATCCGTCTGCCTGCATACTTAAGACAGCAATATGGATGTAAAATGTGGTGTTAACATCAACAAGAGTTATGCATTAAGCCACCAAACATATTCTCAAGACCATATGGCATATAACATGTAATTTCATCTAATAAAAACTAGATAAATGAAGTACATAACTCTAAAAACTAAGAAAATCAGCAATACATGGATTAAGATTCCTAAACTATCTAATTTAAGACTAGGATACCACTTGAATCCTTAAGCTCAAGATTGTTTAGGTATGTTGACCTCATCGAAACGTTCGAGGAGGTGATGAAACATGAAACGTTGATCTTCACGTAGTTCATGTACCAAGCCTTCAACATGTTGACATTGATAACAATCTTTGTCATGGCTCGGAAATGGTGGTGGTAGAAATGGAATGGATTGAGATGGAAGGTTGGGTTAAGGCTCCACAAAAGTAGGAGGGATTTGTGGAGGCTTATTTGGAGGTAGTTCAACCAAGGATGGTGGTGGTGGAATATGTGTCGAGGATGGTGGTAGAGAGGTATCTACTTCCATGTGATCGGGTGGTTGACTTTGATGATTCCTCATAATCCAAAAGGGACTATTTGAGGGTGATGGAGAAACGGATACCGGTGCTAGTGTCGTTTTAACACCTTGGTTTTGTTGTTGCGCTATTCTCTCTATTGAGAAGAATGTGGGCAATGGTGGAGGATGAGATGGCCTAGAAGGCAAGTCCTCTAAGTTGTAGAGGTGTGGAGATGAAATTGGAGTGGTGAATGATAAGGCTCTAGGCACCAAAGGTGATGGTTTAGTTGAAATATGAGTGTTTAGTTTAGGAGGTATAGTAGTGTTTGGCAATGGTAGTTTTGTGGGAAAAATCCTTTTGGGGATTGGTTTGATTGGTTTAGTTGGTGGAGGGGAAATCCTAGCGTTTGTGGATTTGACAGGAGATGATTCGGTTGAAGAAATTTTGTGAACAACACGAGCAATTTCTTGGGTGGTCCTTTGGTGGATGAGTTAGCACTAGGAGCTTTCCTCATGATGAGATGATAAAAGGTTAGTGAGATAGAGGCTTCTAGTTGCTGAGAATTAAGTTGTAGATGGTGACTTAGAAGTCCTAACAAGATGGTTTATAAAGGGAATGATTTGGCAAGAGCATTCAAGGTTTAAACCACTAAGATCCTTTGAAATGTAATGTTTTGCATGCACAAGAGTCAACTTCAGATTTGTACTGATCAAGAAGGTTAATTGAGGTAAGATGGAGTGTTCAAGTTAGTAAGGAGAGCTTGAGATGATTGTTTTAGCTATGATTAGCTGATCCTGTCAGCCGGTTCCCAAGGTTCCCTCCAATGAGGGATCCGTCTAGGCTAATCCTAGGGATCACACTCTCGTGACCAATAAAAGAGTAAATGATGTTTTGAGGTCTAGTACCTACACATCTTGAGTGTTTCAGTCTTCTTAAGTGTCTTAAATGAAGAGGGAATTAAATTATCAAGAGAAATGATTGATGGTAGTTAATGATTGCCTTTTATGGAAAAAAATGGGACTTTATGAGCACCAATAGGTAATCAAAGATGACATTAATAAATATGAGAGTGTCAAGTGGAGTTAAATGATCCTAGAGATCAGATGGTAGTTTGAAAAAAATTTGGAAAATTCTGTAAAAATCATAATAAATGAAAAACTTGTTTTTGGCCTATTTTGAGGTAAGGAAGACTAAAATTAATTTACTAAAATTAAGAATAATATCAAGCTAAGTGTATTGAGATGTGAGGAACAATGTGTGAGCATTGGGCGAAAATATGGTGAGTTTTAGTGAGTGATAAATCAAAAACATCTTAAATGTGATCTAAATTAGCTATGGTGGTGTGAGACCCTCTTGAGCTTGAGGAGGACTTGAGTAATCCTAAAGAATCATGTTTAACTAGTATGATATGTTTTAGGGTAATGGCTTGATGTGTGGAGTGCGCAAATCTTTTATGTTTGCCGGATCCCACGGGTCCCTAAATGGAGGATCCGTCTAGTACAAAGTGAAGGATCCGCTCTGCAAAAGCAGTACCTTCACGGAAGGTGTGCAAAATTTTCACAAGGTATCGTATATTAAAGCGTTGATTTCTAAAAATTTGAGCGTCTATATAAGCGAGACATCAAACGATAAATGTTTTATTTCATGAGAATGATCATATTACAAAGATAAAAGATGAATCTAAGTTGAACCTATTTGGAAAACTAGGTTTCTTGGCGTATTCACTAGATGGATCGTCAAATGGATCATGAGTATTTGCGATTCAAGGACGAAGAATGACGTGATGTGAGATGTGTTTAGAGGTTCCATCATCTTGTTCACAAATGCGTATATTGGACTTTGAAATTGAGGATGAAAGTACATGATATGATGATAAAGGCGTGTCAGGAACATTCCATATGGGATTAGTTTGTTCTTGTTGCCTTGAAGGTTTACAATTCGCCTTGCGAAGAAGTAGGCGAGATTGTATGGTTATTGGGTTAGCAGACAATACATTATGTGAGCACAACAAGTGAAAAGAATTTCTCGATTTCCCCTAAGACTCAAAACATTTTCACGTAGAATGACTGCGAGAGGTTTAAGATCATCTCGGATATCACATGTATATATTATGTTTGGATCTGAGTAAGCTGGATCGAGGTTTGCATAACATCGAGTTAATTCTTGAGGGAAGGTATGTGTGAACAATATGGACTATTTTCTTCACGGTAGTTGAAGAGAGAAACAAGAGACCAATCTTGATGAAGGCACATTGTCCATGATTTGGAATTCGGAGAATGTGAGCAAATTGCCCAAGAGTTAAAACAAACTTTTGGTTTTGATCCAAAACCATAGTGATAGAGATCGATCCTCGTTACGAACGAGTTCAACTTGATGAAGAATTCCAACACAAACCGTGGATAGATTTTCTCGTTAATTTCGAGAAGGCCTTCAGTCTATGGTTCGAATGAGGTATTGATACTTTCTTGGTATAGTAGAGGTGTGTCAACAATACATCCTTCATGGAAGTGGCGAGTTTTGAGATTATTGAACCCACGAACATGATTGCCAGGTGTGTTGGGCTCAAGGGAGATATTAGGAATGTAGACATAAGTGAGTTGAAAGTCGAATTCATACTCATGAGTCATGATGAGACCTATGAATAATTTATATGAGCAAGTTAGGATAGAGAGATGCATCAAAGGAGAGGACATTTGATTGGTGAAAATAATCTCCTAATGTTTATACTTGATTACCCTTATTTTTATTAACAATATGACAATTAACACATTGTACTAACATTCTAGTAGAACTTTTCCTTTTATGGTAAGTTTTATGAAGTGGTTTTATGTTGCATGAGTTTACATTTCCCGGTTCCACGGTTCCCGGTTCCCTTTTAAAAGGGATCCGGCTAGTTAAACTTTAGGGATCCGTAGATCTGCAATGACAGAAAAATGATCTTGACGTAAATTTGATTTTTGCAAATTTTAGGTTTATAAAAGGAGGTGTGTTTTAGCCAATATTTACTACTTAATCATGCATTTTAGATTTCGAAAGTATGTTAAGGTGAAAGATACGAAAAAATGACAAACACATTATGAGAAATAAACGGGATAAACTAAGACATTAGTAATATTTCATTTCAATGCTAAGAGCGATACAAATGATTGGATATATGATACAAATGTAGATTAACATCACAAAGTACATGTCTCCATGAGAAAACTTGATCATGGGATACACGAGAGCGATGAGTGTCAAGACGATGATCACGAAGGCGATATAAACCATTATGATGAGATTCTTCCTTGGTTTTGATTTGAGATGAGATGAGAGGGAATATGAAGTTTGAATGAGAGGTATTTTGAAAGTGGAAGATTTGAAAAAATATGGGATTTGGTGGTTGTGAGACGAGCGAAAGAGGTTTTATGGGGAAGGAGGAATTTTTGAGATTTGTGTTTTGTTTTATTATTAGAAATTTTTGATATTTAGGTTAGGATAACACATATTTATATACCTAGATTTTAGACGGAATAGAAACACGTATGTAGGAAGGTTTCCTAATGAAGCCGCGTATATTACTAAAGCGTATGTTAAAACTAAAAATAAAATATAACCATATAGATTCCTATGAAGAATATTTATTCTAAGATAATGTTATTTAGAGATAGGTTTTAAGAAAGTCATACCTCTAATGCAATTATGAGTGTCCTTTTCTTTTGTGAGAAAAATGTCAATAGACAACTCCAGTTCCTTGAGATCTAGGTGGTAGTTTTAAGATACCTTCTTAGGAAAGGTAATCTTGTTACCAAGGAATTCCTCTGACTTGATTAAAATGAGCTTTAACTAAACAAAATGACAAGAAAGGTTAGCGCAATTTTGTAAGATAAAATAAGAAATAAAAATATGATGTTGTCATCCAATCAACATCCTACAAAAGTGTTTTAAGACATGGTGTTTGTTTTATTAAAACCTTCTTTGTAGTTTTCAATTATACGGATCATGTCAAGATTTTAAAGTACAATATACTCTAAAAACTTGGTAGCGAAGCTCGATACCAATTGTGAAAGAAGGGGGTGAATAGTTTTCTGATTAAAACTTTGTTTTAAACTATTTAGATCGACTTATGTCAATCTATTTAAATGTGTGTGTTGGATGTTGATAGATAAGCATATAAATAATTAAAGCAAAGATAAAGAGTAAGGCACAAAACCACAACAGCAGTATTTATAGTGGTTCGGCTACAAGGATACCTTCCTTACCTACTCCACTTCCGAGTCACCTACTCGAGAGTTCATAATCACTACACAACACAAACTCCTTATGGCGGAGAAGCCTTCACAGCGTCGCATACTCTTTATCCGGTGCAAGGCTAGACATCGGGTTCTTCCACGGTGAGAACCAAACCTATCTGGCGTTGCCTACACTTTATCCGGTACAAGGCTGATACGAGTTCCATTACTAGGAGGAACTACTACTGACATAACACAACACCTATCCCGAAGGAGATCCGCTCCTTATTACAACATCAACAACGATATCAATATCCTTTGACCCAAACTAATCTATCTTGTACATTGATGCACCATATCGAATGTACACCTAGGCACCTTTCACTAATGCCTTTGACACGACACCTAGGTACCCTTCACTAATGCCTTTAACATGGACTTTCGGCACCTTCACTAATGCCTTTGACACGGATCTTGGCACCTTTCACTAATGCCTTGACTTGACCCTTTAGACATCTTTCACCTATGTCTTCAACACAACACTTCTAATGAGAGAGAAAGAACTATCAACAAGATAACATTAGTAGTCTTGATGATGGCGAAGCAACCCATGGACTTGAGCTTGCTCGACTTGAGGTGGTGATCTAGCCTTTAAGAAGAACCTAGAGAATCGCACAAACACAAAACTACATAGAAAGATCCTTTGGATCCGAGGTTAGAAGTTTACAACACTAAGAGAGAATGTGTGTGAAAGGGTGAGTTACAATGAAGAAATGGCTCACTATTTATAGACAAAAAATCACTACTGTCCCACGGATCCCTTGCTTGAGGGATCCGTCCAGTGTATTCCTGGGTATCCGTAGGACGCTCCTCCTAAATGGGTTGTGGGTCATGGATCATGGGTCATGGGTTATGGACTTTAGATCATGGGTATCCACATAGATACAATGTATCTAGAAGATGCAATGCATCTTGTCAATGGTTCATGGGTTATGGGTCATGGATTTTGGGTTTTACCCAACAACATTTAATGTGTTTGGTTAATGGGTCAAGTACTTAGATTCTTACCCAATACATTACCCATTACAATACATACTAAGTATGTATATATATACCCATTATGTAAACACTAGTTGTTATACATATGCATTACTATATCTGAAAACACTATTACTTGTTTAGTGTTTTAGCCGAAAATGTAAGTGTGTTAGTAACTATTGGCTCAAACCATTTCGTATTTTATTTGTTTCGTTATAATGATTTCGTTTGTTATCGACAAAACATTGAAGATCGTAAAATATAAATAAGCGTTTTACGACTTATTTGTATTAACACAATCACCAGCGGACTTACACATCGTCCGGATCTACCTATTACACTTGAGATTCAAGACTTACAATTACCTAATCTAATTACATGATAACTTATGTGCTTATTTTTAATCCTTGAATTAGCAAGCCATAAATTGTGAAGAGCTTGGTATTTATAGGCGAGATCTTAGACAAAGGATGAACCCACCAATGGGTAATAGTATCCATGGATTGATAATAGCATGCATCAAAATTCAAAATTCAAAATTCAAATTTTGAATCTTCCTTTTCGACTCAAATTCAAAATTAAAATTTTGAATTTTCCTTTTCCTCAAGTTCTAGAAGCTTCTAGAATTATTGTTGGGTCTTGATGGGCCTTGTTGGATGATCACTATTGGGCCCCGAATGGGCTTGTTTGTTTTCTTGGCGATCCAATTAGCTATGTCCATGAGTTGATGAATGTATGCTTGGCACTATCCAATTATCTAAGTCCATATGTTTAAGAGTCATGAGATGATGATTCGTGATTCTGCGTGACTGTGCATTTTAGGTTTTGTATGACAAGTTACATGTTTGTCATTATTAAAATCGAAGAGACCGTCTAGTTTAAATATCGTAATATTTGCACTAATAATCTCTCACTTTTGATTATGACAAATATGTAAACCGTAACACTCGTTAAAATGTAAAGTTACTCGTTTATACTCCCTTCTCCTTTTTTGTCGAAACAAAAGATGTCGCCAATGTAGAGATAGAAAGAAAATGGCGAAAATAAGATGACTTCTTTGATTGTATTAGAAGAAGACTTGATAAGGATGCGGTGTCGTCAATGTAGAGATAGAAGAAGATCGTGAAAATAAAGAGACTTGAGAAGAAGACTTAAGCATATAGGTTGAAGGTGATTTTGTTAGAAAATTCCTAATTGATTATGGATGATCATGAATGTATTTAATGATCCCAAAACCCATCAATAAAAAAGTGAGCTTGCATCATCCTAGTGAAGCCTTCTATCATCACGGTTTAACCAACGCCATGCCATTTACTCCAATATCTTTGAGCTCCCCCTTTCATTGCATCTCCACAATTCGTATGTCCTTAATTTGTATATTGACTCTAGGACATCCATGAATCAAATTAGTTGTAAAATCTTAACATTTTAAAATGCTCCCCCTTGGTGTATGCTACCAAGGAATTGAGTGATGAAAGGAATGCTACAAAACAGAGTTAGTAGATAATTTCTGCAAAACAGAGTTAGTAGAAAAATGCACATATATAATGATGATAGATAGATATACCAATATACTATCAGTTATGATAGAGAATAATTGAAACTAGACATATATAGTCATTGATTCTACAATGATAACCTAAAATCAAGACGCATTCTTAAGGAGTAGAAAAAGATGAATGAAAATGAAGAGGGGAGATGTTGAACTAAGGTTGAAAGAGACGGTATAGATCAGTAAATCCTTTGCACTAACAATGAGTGAAGATGAGAAGAAATGAGAGGATGAGACAATTCTTATTATAAATTGGTGGTTTAATTTTGACATATATAGAAGAAGATGAGAGAAAAAAAAACAAAGATATGAGACTTCATATTTGAAGTTGATGGACATATGTTGAAGAAGATGAGAATAAATGTTTGTGAAAAAACCATGAGAGGAACGTTTGCACTTACAATGATATGGCATGATCAAAGAATGTGCATGCGATCCTAGCTTTGTTAGGTGTATTAATAAGAGGAAGTTGATGTAGGAAATGGGAGAGGTAGTTGATGTGAGACAAGAGAAGTGGTGGTAGTGTGAACTATGAGTATGGTGAAGAAGGAGGCAGTTAGAGAATCAAAATGATTGAAATTTTGAATGAAGCATGGTATAGGAAGGTTCAAAATATTGTTCAAAGATCTGAAAGAGAAAAAAAAGATAAAAAAATAAATAAAATGAACGGTTTGTGACACCTTTACTGGGGACGGTCCTGTAAATAGGGGACGGTCCCATATATATAAAGGACCACCCATATGTTTTTGGGACCGTCACCAGTGGAGGTGCAGAGTCTTTCCAGTTTTCTCTGTTTTACCCAGAAATAATCAAATGATTGATTATGTAAGAATCATATTGTCATTAAGAAAGAAAAGAGTTGGGAAATAATGATTAAGGAATGATTTAGGGATTTGGTAAAGAATGTTTATATTAATGTTGGGATTGTGTAGAAAGAAAACTTGATATTGAATATGAGTAGAAGCCACCAAGGTGTGAGATATGTAAAGTTTTCGATCACAAAGATGAGGGTTGTCCTAAGAGAGCGAAACCGGTTTAGAAACCGTTGGTTAACGAGGAAAGGTTTATTGAGGTTAATAGGAAGAAAGGGAAGGGTAAGAAACCGGTCAATAATCGATAAGTTAATGGATTGCGATTGAAAAATCAAAGGTTCAATTTCATTATAGACGGTTTCTAAAATTGAATAATGGTGGTGCTTCGACTTCACAATCTAATGTTGATCCGAATGCGGGTAAGTCCTCTTCACCTTCTATTTCTCCTAATGATGGTAATAAGGTTCAATCGGCTGAAGAGCCTAAGGATAGTGCAAATAGGAAGTCGGTTGAGGTTTTGAGTGATAGTTCTAATTTCAAGGGTAATGATAACCCTAAGGTTCTACCATGATGGATGATAATAACCTATTTGATTTGAAAAGTATTTTTGATGTGCTTAAGGAGAATGATTTTGTTTTGGAACGTGTGACTGATTCTACATATGCTCCTCGATAGTAATAATGCTTTGGGCGATTATGGTTGCACTAGTACTACTCCTATTGTTGAGAAAATTTGGAAGCTTGAAAAGCTAATTATTGATAGGAAAGGTACTCTTGTGGATGATGATGGTAAACCTATTAAAAGGTTGATCATTGGGTAACCCATTCTCTAAGGTGGGTTATGTAGTTGTTTCGATAGTGGCGATGATGAGGTGTTTGGTAGGATAATCCTATGGCTAGTTATCTTTCATCGACAAGTGGAGGTAATGAGCTTGAAGGTTATTTTTCGATGATTATGCGGCTTAGGTCTCACGACTTACCAAGGCAATTGGATGTGTTTTGCGACCGGTTTGATATTAAGCTCAAGGCGGTGATAGGAAGTAATTCTTTATTTTGTTAGTTCATAAGATTGGCATGTCACTTTTATGTAGTTTATTGGTTGTTCTAGTTGTTGGTTGTAGCTAGTTGTTCGTTTATAGCCAGTCATAAATGATCAAATGGTAGTTAAAGCGGTTGCTTGAGGTAAATGTGGTACTTCATTACATTCCATTGTACTTATCGATCTTTTGGAGTAATATATTTTACACGGTGATGGCCCTTTCTTGAAATAGATTATAGGTTATAGAATTATTTTGTGATTAGCTTCACGGTGGTTGCCATTAGGACTAGTGGCCGACCATATCCCTATGTTAGTCAATATATGATTAAGGCAAGTAAGTTAGCGGGAACTTTTATAGATGATCATTCGTGAGAGTTTAGGTAGTCCATTTTATGTGACTACCAAGATAGATATACTTAATAGTTGAAACACTTTATGTGTGTTTGATGCTTATTAACACCTTGTGACCACCGGGTTAAGGGAGGATATGCATAGGGCTAGGTAACTGTGACAATCTAGCCTAGTCTACCATAGATAGGAAGCGTACTCACAAAACTGAATTCATCCTCCTTGAGTCTCAGTTTACGTTTCCTGACTCACCAACGGAAGTAGCATTTTGGTCATTACACTTGTAGACGAATCACTATGACTTTATATGATTAACTTGGTTAGCACATTCTCCTATCATAAGACAACAACCTTACTATCACTATCATTTTATTTGCATTTCTTAGTTTAATAATAAGTTAATTAGTAATATAAAAATGTGTTAATCTCTCATATTGAATCCCTTATTTCCTTAGTATAGTAATTAGAATACCTTTAGATTAGCTTTAGTTCACTCACTCCTAGCAAACGACCTATACTTACCAATCATTAGATATGACTGATGGGGTCCATTGCCGCTAAGTGTTAGTTTATAGGTTAGTTAAGCAATTATAAATTTAAAACTGGTAGAAATCATACATAGACAAACAACGTTGATATGGATGCCTCAATGGACCTGTAGGAGGCGTGAATCTCATTTCCACATGATGTAAATCTTAATGATAATCGATGGACAAGTGGAGTCGGTTTCACTTGTTCAAGCCCCACCATGACGCACTTAGTCATGACATGCCCGAGGGGCATGATACTTTATTGAAAATTGCTATTGAAAACAAATCTTGGAGGAAAACTTGTTCTTGTGGGTGACGATGGGCAACCATTAAACCACCGTGATAAAGGATGCTACTACTTCTATCGGGCAAATCCAATTGAGCATCTTAAGGTGCCGCAGATCACGTAGGAGCTAGAGGAGATGCTTATCGCTATTGGTTATTATTCAAACCTCCTCAAGATACGAGTGGTCCTATGGCTTCTAATGTTAATGGAGTACCTATTATTCTTAAACCATGGACATTGAACACCAACTTACTTAAAGAGGATTTGACCAACATAAATGTTCCTCTTGCTATGTTTTCGATTAGCTTTAGATTATTTATTAGTATTACCTGTGGGTAAGCGCTTCAATATTTGATGTGGCTAGTTCGAGTGGAACAAAGATCTCTACATCTAATCGCTTTGATGCTCTTAATATGGAATATACGGATGCTTTTGGTATTCCTTCAAATTGGATTTATTTTAATTTTTGTGTGTTTAGTTTGTAAGTTTATTGTTTGCATTGTTTGTTTAGTTTGCGAAGGTGTTTCGTGAATTTGTATCATGTTGATATGTCCTATGTTATCATTAGAGTAGTGGGTTTTCTTGTTTAGAAAATAGGTATTCATTCTATGTAACGTGGATCCATTGACGTTAATATATTTGTCTGAACTAATCATCCATTGCCGCTAAGTGTTAGTTTATAGGTTAGTTCGGCAATTATAAATTTAAAACTTGGTAGAAATCATACATAGACAAACAACACATCAAGTTTTCGGTACCGCTGGGAGTAAATTTAGCTTTAGATTATTTATTAGTATTATTTTTCTGCTTTTATTTTAATTTTTGTGTGTTTAGTTTGTAAGTTTATTGTTTGCATTGTTTGTTTAGTTTCGTGAATTTGTATCATGTTGATAATACGGGCGTATTCATTCTCGTGGATATACGGCGATATAGATCCATAGTATATGGCGTATCGACCTACTGTAACTACATATTTTCTGTTTTCAGCTTTTGTGTTTAGTTTTTCGCAAATTTTTTTCTGAGCTCATTCTACTAACCTTTTACTGTTTATTACTAACCTTTTAGTGTTTGTTTTCAGGTAGTGCATGACACGGAAAACTAATCTAGATCCTTATGAACCTTTTAACGAACTCGGGCGAGTTTTTCATTCTAGGAAGAAGCTTTTTAACACGAAAGCATTTGATCATTTGAGTTCACAGAAATTCGATTTGTCTACTGATCATGAGAATCTGGTAATTGAGGATTAGATTGTTGAAGAAGCAAAAGAAGAAATGGTTGCTCAAACTATGGAAGAGTATATGTCTCAAACCCGTGCTGACTACGGATCGGGTATTGTTAGATCGAAATTCACGGATACCACCACTTTCGAGCTTAAGGGAAATTTATTAAGGAGCTCGAGATAACACTTTCGATGGTGCAGATGATGAAGATGCAAATGAGCATGTTGGTGGTACTAGAGATCGTTGATTTGTTTCATGTTTCAACATGAACAAAGTTCAACTCATGCTACGTATCTTCCCAAAACCCTTATTGGTTTAGCAAGGTGGTTTAGAAATGAACACATTGGGACCATCACTAATTGGGATTCTCTTATGTTCAAATTTTGAGCAAGTATTGTCCACCATCACGAAGCTGCAAAAAAGATAGAGAAATCAATAACTCAAACAGAAACGATGAAACTTTTACGGGCCTCGGGAGTGATTTAAGGATTTCCTATTGAAATGGCCTAAGCATTATTTGACTCGCATGCAATAAGTGATCGTGTTCTACAAGGGTTTCAATGTAGCCACTCGACAGATGCTACATGTTCTGGGTGCAATTCTAAGATGAAAGCCGCTAATGCAAAGAAAGTCATCCGTAAAATTGTCGATCATTCTCATATGTGGCACGTTAGAGTATCGAGTAGTCAAAAAGTAGTGATAACACTGATGCTTTGGCTGCGATCACTGTTCAACTAAATAATCTTGGTAGGGAGATTAAGAAAGTGAATGAGAGAGTCATGATGTGCAAGTTGGGTGTGAATTATGCAATGTTACTCATTTGTCCAAGGATTTCCTTTTAAAGACGATGGGAAAATACTGGAAGAGGCATATAACACTCAGTTCAATGAGGATGCCAGCTAGTCAAGGAAATATGTGCATCCACGGAAACTACACTCAGAAACCAAGGAGCTTCGATCAAGGCAATAGAGAATCAAGTGGGTCAAATCGTGAATTTGCTACAAGAAAGGTTTCGTGGACTTTACCTAGTTCGATTGTGACTAACACATGGGATCAAGTCAAGTCGATCACCACTTTTGAGGAACCACTTTCGACTATTTCTCTATTATTAATAATATTTTCTCTTATTGTTCCTTTTGTGACAGCAGGTAGAGCAGTTGCTATCATGAAGGAGAATGAAGGTAAGACATCTTAACCAAAGCCAATATCAATCATATCGACCATGGTCCCTTTCCCACCGGTTGATGGAAAGGAGAAATGTTGATATAGACAAGAAATTCTTAGTAAGATTGAAAGAGTTACAAGTCAACATCCCCCTTCTGGAGGCGTTGAAGGACATGCCAGAATATACCAAGTACTTGAAGACTTTTCTAAAGGAAAAGTCAAGACTTTAGGAGGAAATAAAGGCAACGATGAACGAGCGTTGCTCGGCTGTGTTGAAGGACTCACTTCCGCCTAAGGAAAAAAGCTAGGAGTTTTACTTTGCCTTGTAATTGGTCACCTTTCTTTTACAAAGCCTTAGGCGATATAAGGGCAAGCGTTAGTGTAATGGCTTATTCCACTTTTATTGAGTTAGGTTCGGAAAACTTACTCCTACTGAGATTAAATATTCAATTGGGTGATAAAGCGTGAAACGTCCCAAGAGAATTCGGAAAACGTTTTAGTAAAAGTTGATAAATTTGTTTTCCAATAGATTTTGTCATTCTTGATATGCCCGAAAGAACCCAAAGTAATATTATTTTAGGAATACCCGAGTATGGATAAGCATGTCAAGTACATATGAACAAGAATCCTTTGTGGATATCCAGAGTATGGATAAGCACGATGACAAGTTAAATACCAAGAAAAGTACTCGTTGGTTAGGGAAGTTCTCGATCATAGCAGGACGAATAAGCATTCGTCTAGTCAAGAAGCACGTGCTCAGATTTTTGTAGTGGTCAAGAAATTTAGAACCAAAATCATATTGACGTCATGTGCAAGTAGCAAAATGATAATAAGTTGTACCATGCATGCCATGTTGTAGACTATGTGAAAAACTAGAAGGGGGTTGAATAGTTTTACCAATTTAAAACTTTCTTTTAAATATGTAGATCGACTTATGTCAATCTATTTCGATGTGTATGTTGGACGTTGATAGATAGATATATAAACGTGTAATGAAAGATAAAGAGTAAGAAGCACATCACCACGACACAAGTATTTATAGTGGTTTGACTACAAGGACACCTTCCTTGCCCTACTCCACTCCTCGAGTCACCTAATGAGAGTTCGTAATCACTACACGACACCAACTCCTTATGGCGGAGAAGCCTTCACAACGTTGCCTACTCTTTTTCCGGTACTAGGATAACCACCGGGTTCTTTCACACCAAGATGAACCACACCTACCACAACGTCGCCTACCCTTTATTAGGTACTAGGCTCAGTACCTAGTTCCATTACAATGGAGGAACTACTACCCAACACAACACAACACCTAATCCCAAGGAGATCCACTCCTTATTACAACACCATCAAGGATATCACCATCCATGGAAATAAACTAATAATATATGTATGACGATGCACCTCATCGATTATAAGACCTAGGCATTCTTCCCTAATGCCACTTGATTTGATTCTTAGGCATCTTTCACTAATGCCTTTGACACAACGCTTGGCACCTTTCACTAATGCCTTCGTCTTGACACCTTTAGCATTCTTCACTAATGCTTTTGACACGGACATTAAGCATCTTTCACTAATGCTTTCGTCTTGACTCTTTCGGCATCCTTCACTAATGCCTTCAACACAACACATCTACGGAGGAAGAAAGAACTATCAACAAGAGAACCTCAGTAGTCTTGATGATGACGAAGCATGGCAACTTATGGACTTGAGCTTGCTGGACTTCAAGAATTGGTGATCTCGCCTTTAAGAGGAACCTAGAGAATCACACAAAAATAAAAGAAAAACTACATAGCATGATCTCTTAGGATCGGTGGTTGAGAGTTACAATACTTGGGGAAAGTATGTGTGAGTGGCAAGCAAAAGGAATAAATGACTCACTATTTATAGAGGAGGAATATTCTTGTTCCGGATCCCACGGATCCCTCCCACAAGGATCCGTCTAGTGTAAACCTAGGGATCCGTGGGACGCCCTCTTTACCCATGGGTATTTTGGTTATGGGTCATGGGTCATGGGTTATGGGTTGATCCATGGGTTTCTTTATTATATACAATGTATCTCATGAGTTCAATGTACCTATTCAAATGGGTATGGGTCAATATCATGGGTTATGGATATTTTCCATGGGTTGTAGTTTTACCCATTTATATAATATATACTAGTTTTGTATATATTTAGCCCAATATGTAAACACTAGTTGATGTACATATATATTACTAAATCATAAAATCACTTATACTTGTTTTAGTGTTTTATGTGAAAGCGTTAAGTATGTTAGAAAACTATTGGCTCAAACTATTTACGTATTTTATTTGTTTCTTTAAAATGATTTTCGTTTGTTATTGACAAAACATTAGAAGATCGTAAAATATAATAAAGCGTTTTACTGACTTATTTGTATTAACAATCTCCCATTTTGTTGATGACAAAACATAAAATTATTTTAAGGAAAAACTAAAAATTCGTAAAAGTTCGAATTGAGTTTTACTCTCTTCTCCCCTTTGTCGAAACAAAAAAGCGTCGAAAAGAAACTAACACATTGTTTTAAGAAAACATGTAAAAAGAAAAAAATATATGTAAAGAGAGCAAGTGACGGGAATGGTTCTCGTCTTAACTCCCCCTTGACGAGTCCATCCCTTTGTGAGCGCGTCAAGTACATAAAAGTAAGTAAGCTAATGCATTGCAGTTATGTTTGCAAATGGTTCGTCCTTGTGACGAAAATGCTCCCCCTTGAAGATTGCAACGTTGCAATGGGGTGTTATGAAGTATAATCCAAGTAAGGATTATGTTGCAAATGGTTTTGCAATATGGTTTGACACAAAGCTCCCCCTAGCTTTATGGTGTCAATATCTTCATGTGTATTTTGAAAATCTACAAAATAAAGGTTAGAAAACAAGAGTATAGTGCATAATTTCCTGCAAATAAGACTCAAGTTAGTAGTAAATCGTTCTTCTGTACCACGGATCCCACGGTTCCTTTTGTGGAGGGATCCGTCTAGGCATTTTGGATGGATCCGTCTGTCTGGTGACAGATTTTCAGCAATTGTGATTTTCCAAACAATGCTAAATATGAGAGTGAGATATGTATAAATAATACACTCAAAGAAATATGGCATATAAGATATCATTCAATAAAACAAAGAGATAATCAAACAAATCTCTAAAACTAAGAGAATGATCTAGCCATACATTTTCTACAACTACTAACGAGTGACCTAAACTTAAGAAGTAACCACGTTCTTAAAGAAAAAATGGGATTCCTAGATGTTCTAAGTTGAGCTTAAGACTAGGACACCGCTTTAGGATCATGGTTGTTTAGGTTTGTTGACCTCTTCAAAACATTCAAGGAGGTGACAAAACATGAAACGTTGCTCTTCACGTAGTTCATGTATCAACCTTTCAACATGTTGACAATGATAGCAATCCTTGTCATGGTTTTGAGCTTCTTGAAATGGAGGTGCAAGTGAAGTGGGTTGAGGATCCTCAAATAAAGGAGGAATTGGTGGAGGCTCATTAAGTGGAGGCTCAACAATGTTTGAAGGTGGAGGTAGAAAGTATCAACTTCCATGTGGTTGGGTGGTTGACTTTGATGTCTTCTCATAATCCAAAATAGACTATTGGGGAAATGGAGGAATTGACATTGGTGCTAGTGTTGATTCAACATTTTGGTTTTGTTGTACAACCTTTTCTAGTGAATTTATTGGTAATGGTGGAAGATGAGTTGGCCAAGGGGGTAATTCCTCTAAGTTGTGAGAATGTGGAGATGATTGTGAGGTGTTAAATGATGTGGCTCTAGGCACCAATGATGTTGGTTGGGTTGAAAAGGGTGTGTTTGGTTTATTAGAATTTGGTGATGATATCCTTGTGGGAACAATCCTCTTGGGAATTAGTTTGATTGGTTTCTTTGGTGTAGGGAAATCCTAGCATTTGTGGGCTTAACCGAGATGATTCGGTTGAGGAAACTTAGTGTATGACCCTAGCAAGTTTCTTGGGTGGTTCTTGGGTGGATGAGTTAGCACTAGGAGCTTTTCTCATGATGAAATGACTAAGGAAGATGTTTGTAATTCTTGAGAATTGTGTTGTGTTTGATTACTAAGGTGTTCTAGCATTTTGACTTATAAAGGGAAGAATTTGGCAAGTGCATTTAAGATTTAGGCCATTGAGATTCATGGAAATGTGATGATTAACATGCACAAGATTCAAGTTCAGAGTTTCACTGATCTAGGAACTTAATAAAGATGAGGTGGAGTGTTCAAGTTAGCAAGATGAGCTTGAAATGATTGTTTTGGCTAGAGTTGACATAATCTGTCACCCGGATCCCACGGTTCCCTCCTTTGAGGGATCCGGATAGGCTAATCCTAGGGATTCGGCTCTCAGCAGCTGTGAAAGGTTTAGAAATGAAGTTTCTAAGAGCCTAAACCTATACCATCTTGAGTGTTTCAGTCATCCTAAGTATCTAAAATGAGGGTGTACTTGAATGATCAAGAGTAATGAATGATATAGCAAATGATTGCTTTTTATGGAAGGAAAATGGGACTAAGTGACTACCAATGAATGTTCAAGGATAACACTAAGAGTTTTGGTGGTGTCAAGTCATACTAAATGATCCTAGAGACCAGATGTTAGCTTGAGATGGAGTTTGAAGAATCCTCAAGATTCAAAAGAATTGAAAAACTAAATTTTGATCCGGTTTGAGATAAAGATGACTAGAAACAATTTCCTAAAATTGTATAATATGTCCACCTAAGTGTTTTGAAGAATGAGAAGCAATTTGTGAGTATTGAAGCAGAAATATAGTGAGTTTTGACGATTTGGTAAATCAAAGGGCATTTTGAATAAGGTCTTATGTAAGCTATGAGTGAGTTTAAGACTTTTTCATCCTTGAAGGAGACTTAGGTGGTGTTTGTTTTTTAAGAGGGTCAGAATCAATCTGAATCGCACGCCCGAATCGAATCGATGCGTAAATGTCGAATCGGCGCATCCGAACGAAGAAAAAACGCATGTTTGAACGGGATTTTTTGGTTATTTTGTGTCTACAAGAAGCATCTGACGCGTTAAGACACCCTCTCGGTCTTGTGATTCGGACATTTTTCCGTTCGGGCGTCGTTCGGGCGAACGAGAAAAAACAAACGATACGAGCGGCAAAATGTCCGACCGATTCGGACATTTTGCCGTTCGACTATTGTTAAGATGCAAAATAAAAAACAAACACAACCTTAGTTGAGTTCTAAGATCTTATGTTTAGCTAGTGTGAAGTTATCTAGAAAACTATATTGATGTATGGGATGTTGTATTGTCGATCTGTTGTCACGGATCCCACGGTTCCCTCGAGGAGGGATCCGTCTTGGCTAATCCTAGGGATCCGGCATCCGCGGATCGGAACCATCACGAGAATCATGTGCGATTTTGCACACTAATCAACCATTAAACTAAACACAAATACAAGCATGTCATCACATAAAGCATTTCACGAAAATGGTAGAACTAACAATATCCAGTTAACACAAACAAGAGTGCTAAAACATAATCATCCATACACAAATCAAGTGTTTAAGAAACAAACATAATCCTATAGTCTCTTTCGTCAATTCTTTCTTTTCCTCTTTCCCGACTTTGTGACGTGGTAAGCTAGGTTTTGAATCATACCCCTTAATTGCTTGAATTCCGCGGTCTCGTTTAGAATATCCGGAAGTTGTTCATAGTAATCAAAGGGTTCCAATTCGACGTTAGCTATGGGGTCGACGTCTTCCTCTTCTTCATCTTCTTCTACTTCTCCGTCCGAGGAGTCCGAGAGAGATTTAGGTTTTCTTCCATTGACCATGAATCGTTTAGAGGGTTGTTTGGTAAGAGGTACCATTACGTGATCGGCAAAGAAATGGTCATTGTTGATAGGAGATGGTTGCAATGCACTAACATACTTACAAAGTCGTGTTAGGAGCATACCATATGGAAGTACCATGTTGGAGACTTTGAATACCTCGGCCATTCTCCTCACCATGTAATATGCGAGATTAAAAGGCTTTTGGTGGATAAGACAATAGATCATTTGCACAAGACATGCATTTGGATGATCCTTGTTACCAACTAGGCTAATGACGTTTTCCCTAAGGATTTCTTCCCATTTTCTAAACATGGGATGCATTTCGAAAAGTTCCATTTGAAAAGGATCACGGTGAATGAGCTTTTTGTTTTGGTTGTAACGGGATTGGTCGGTCCTAACCTTGAAGATAGTATCTCGAATGGTTGTGAGATCATCAAGAGGAGTATTGTAGATAGGCTTAGAATCAAGTGCAAGGTTTTGAGCGTTAATTGCCCAATCTTGAGAATACATACAAATTTCTTCACACGGAATGCGAAGAATTTGAGCAAATGTGTTGAGAGGTAGAATAAAGTTTCGTTTATTGATGATGAAGGCGATTGAAATGCTATCATCGGTGTTTGAATAATCCTAATGCTTTATAGAATTCAAAGATGAAAACCGCAAATTTGTTCATCAATGTCAAGAAGACAATCAAAGTTGATTGTCGAGAAAACTTGACGAGTGTCGGTATCTTCAAGGAAACATTCCTTGACTACACGACCTTCGTGAATAAGTCGTTTTCAAGTCTTTTGAAGACTTTGCGATCGGTTTTGATAGCCCTTCTTCCGATAGTAATGGGTGAGGTAATGGACGGTATCATGGTGGTCTTGTTGAGTGGCTTTAGGCATGGTTGGTCCTAGAAACAAAAATATTCTAATTAGGTAAAAATTATTTGAGATGGGTTTATGGTTTTGATTTGTATTAACAATATTGTGAAGAAAGTGTAATCCTAATTGTGTTAAAAGCCCCTTTTAATGGTTAATTTTGAAAACCCTAATTGAATTAATTGATTAGAAATTATGTAACCATAAACCCTAGGATGAGGATGATGGAAATTAGAGCAAGTTAGTGTAATCACTTACAATGTTGTTCAAGAGAGGAGTACTTGAGGGTATGGAGTCCTATGAGGATGAAATCAGTTCTTGAGTCGTTTTTGTGTTATGTGGGGAGAAGGAAAATGATCAGTGATGTTTTTCAAATGCATATAGCTGTGTTCTGTTCTACGGTTCCCTCGGATCCCTTATATTTGGGATCTGGCTAGTACAACTAGAGGGATCCAGCTCCTGTAGACAGAAAAGGGTTGTTTGGCTTTAATTTTGTAGTAGACTATAAACTAGCTTACGGAACAAAATTAGTTTAAAGGTTTCAAATAAAAAAGATGTTTTGGTCCACGTGATTTGATAAGTTAATTATCAAGGATCTATTTGTGATGACGGCGTTAGTTTGACGAAATCAAGAGGAATACTATTCCCGATGATGAGTAAGTCGGGAAAGTGACGAAAGAGAGACTTTTTCAAGAGACTAGCAGTTAATTAAACAAACAAGAACTATGATATCAACATAATCATGTAACCTAGCTAATGAAGAAGTAAACATACCTTTATGCTTCTTGGTTTGGCTTATGAAGACATAATACCAAAAAAAATACTTCATGAGCTCTTAAAGTAATCCTTTGTACTTAGAGTAAGTAGGTTGTGATTACTTTTGGATCCTTTTTGAAGGTTGACTTCATTATTCTTTGAATAGAAATGAAGGTTTTGAAGAGATCCTAGCATGAAGATTTCTTGAAACAAATATGTTAGAATGATCTATCAATGTCCAACATGAAAGAAAAGAAATGTTTTGAAATATTTCCTTCTTTGTAGTTTTCAAACATACACGGATCGTATCAAGTATTTAAAGTACAAAATACTTTAAGAAACTTGGTAACGAAGCTCTGATACCAATTGTGGAAAACTAGAAGGGGGGTTAAATAGTTTTACCAATTTAAAACTTTCTTTTAAATATTTATATCGACTTATGTCAATCTATTTCGATGTGTATGTTGGACGTTGATAGATAGATATATAAACGTGTAATGAAAGATAAAGAGTAAGAAGCACATCACCACGACACAAGTATTTATAGTGGTTCGGCTATAAGGACACCTTCCTTGCCCTACTTCACTCCTCGAGTCACCTACTCGAGAGTTCGTAATCACTACACGACACCAACTCCTTATGGCGGAGAAGCCTTCACAACGTTGCCTACTCTTTTTCCGGTACTAGGCTAACCACCGGGTTCTTTCACACCAAGGTGAACCACACCTACCACAACGTCGCCTACCCTTTATTAGGTACTAGGCTAAGTACCTAGTTCCATTACAATGGAGGAACTACTACCCAACATAACACAACACCTAATCCCAAGGAGATCCACTCTTTATTACAACACCATCAAGGATATCACCATCCTTGGAAATAAACTAATACTATATGTATAACGATGCACCTCATCGATTATACGACCTAGGCATTCTTCCCTAATGCCACTTGATTTAAGTCCTAGGCATCCTTCACTAATGCCTTTGACACAACGCTTGGCACCTTTCACTAATGCCTTCGTCTTGACACCTTTAGCATTCTTCACTAATGTTTTTGACACGGACGTTAAGCATCTTTCACTAATGCTTTCGTCTTGACTCTTTCGGCATCCTTCACTAATGCCTTCAACACAACACATCTACGGAGGAAGAAAGAACTATCAACAAGAGAACCTCAGTAGTCTTGATGATGACGAAGCATGGCAACTCATGGACTTGAGCTTGCTCGACTTCAAGAAATGGTGATCTCGTCTTTAAGAGGAACCTAGAGAATTACACAAAAACAAAAGACAAACTACATAGCAAGATCTCTTAGGATCAGTGGTTAGAGAGTTACAATACTTTGGGAAAGTATGTGTGAGAGTGGCAAGCCAAAAGGAAGAAATGGCTCACTATTTATAGAGGAGGAATGTTTACTGTTCCCCGGATCCCACGGATCCCTCCCACAAGAAATCCTTCTAGTGTAAACCTTGCTACAGTCTACAAGCCCTCAACGTTGAAGGCTACTGTCTGCAATTTGGGGGAAAAATCTGTTCCCCGGATCTCGCGTTTCAATAACTTTTATAACCGAATTCAAAAGTTAACCAGTAATAATAATATACAACATATAGTTACTCTTAATCATTTTTAATGCTAGTGTTTTTGTTCTCAAAGAGATGCTAAGTTTTGTGTTAGCTCATGCACAATAAGACCAAGGAGTGGATCATAATAATATTCAGATTATTTTAAACAACTAAGATTCGATTAATATGAGCATCTAAAATTTACGACTGTTTTTTGTACCTAGTTCTATAATAGTATCCATTATACTCGCGTGTCAAGTAAATGTATCTAGCTAGCTTGACATGTTGTCACATTTGACTAATAAAGAGAGGGGAAGAGGGTGAATAACTCAAAATAATATAATTTTTTTATTAGCAATTGTGGCTATATGGTCTTTAGCCTGTAAGGCGTGTGGCCCATTACAGGGTTGGGTCAGGCCAGAATGTAACGCAATGACACCTTCTCTTTACGCACGCAGGAGAAAACCCTTATCGCCTAGATAAGACTCAAACTTGAGACTTTGCCTAAGAGGTAAAACCTTTATACCGCTCGACCAGAAGCATGTAGCCTTGAGTGTTTTTTAATGGTCATGAATTGTCTTTAATTAACTAAGTAATCTTTGTTTAAGCTAAAAGTTCTAATAATTAGGAGTTTATTTTATTTTGAATTTAACTTTTAATATGTTTTAGCTCCTTCTTAGATTACATGGTGGGACTATAAATAATATGAATTGATACATGTGTTACATCTTTTGATGCATGTATCATAATACAATTTGTAACATATAATACCGTAATGTATAAATTGTGATGCATAAATAAAAAAATATGATTTAAGTATCACTCCTTATAAATAATGTTCATATAGACCGTCTCAACATATGCCATTGAATACTAGCATGGTAGCAGTGGAGACAGAACTATATGAAGAAGTGATTTTCTTTTCTTTCTTTTATTTAAACAATGTTTTCGATGATAACTCGATAGTTTTTAGTGATCGTGTGATTGTGATGTGTTATGGTGAAAATATTTATATGTAACATTATTATCTTCAAAATTTAGGGTTATAATTTAAAGCTGTGAATATAAATTAAATTTATTATAGTCGTTACATCTTATCATTGTAACATTCAATTTAATGTTATTAAGTATTGTGTAAATAATGATTATAAAATTGGCTATGAAAATTATTAAATGTAGCAAATTGTGTAAACTTAGAAAGTTTTTTTTTGGTAAAAGGTTAAAGATCCGGTAAATATACTAAAAAACGTTTAAGTACAAAGGATATGGGTGAATTCCAAACCTCAGCCCGTTACATAGGCGGAAAGCTTACATAACAAGAAACTTCATATTCTCGAAACAAGAAAATAAACCACTACTCAAAAGATAACATTAGACTCGTATGAAAACAAAATTACTTCCTACCAAGGCCTTGGAGCTTGATATCATACGTGTCTTAAAGAGCATCCAAATTCGGGAAGATCGTAGACCTAATTTGCATAGTTATCATAATCATAGTAATCATAATCATCTTCACGATCATGACCACCACCAAATAGGTTCACTGACTCATCAAAAGTGTTCACAACCTCCTCTTCATCACTATCGGAATCAACAATCTCTCCCACCTTAGAGAATGGGTTAACCCTCTTAGTAGAAGAAGTAAACGGAAAATCCTTTTTATTAACTGTATGATCAACCTTTTTAACAGGGTTACCATCATTATCAACCTGGTAGCTTTCCCATCAATAAGAAGCTTTTCAAACTCCCCAATTTTCTCAACAATAGGGGTAGGACCAACCTCGTTAGCTTCCATTGAATCACTCACAAGCGTTTCATGCAATGTATTAGTAGTCTTATGAGACTCATTCTTCTTTTCTTCCATTGTACTACCAGCATCCACATCCTTATGCACTTCCTTAGTAAGAATACCAAAGTCATCAGTATCATCCATACTAAGGGCATCAAATTTATTGGATGTAGCAACCTTCGTTCCACTCGTACTAGGCACATCAGCAGCCTTTTTCTTAGTGACATCCACCTTCTTGGGTTAAGGAGGAAGCGCTTTAGGTTAATAACGAAAATTCTTACCCAAGACAGGTTTAGTAAATCCCTTTACCCGAAACATTTTGACCACCTTCTTAACCCTATTCTTGTTATTGACCGTTTGAAACCATCAAGAACACTATGTGTAGCGGAGCGGGAGGTGGGATAGATTTAGGACAATCACCAGTATGATCAAAAAGCTTACACGTATCACACCTTGGCGGTTTCTATTAGTATTCAACCCGGATCTTTTCAATAGTAGAACCCGATCCATTATTTCAACGATGACTCTCCCGAGAACCTTATCCATACAGTATAGATATAGATTAACACATGAATCAAAGTTGGTAAAGGAACGTAGCTCACATTATTTTTTGTTAATCCAGTTGTATTTGTTATAATCTTAAACCTACAAACTTAAATGTTTATTTTATGAGAGGCGTGATAAAATATCAAAGAATAAAATATTAGTGCAGTTAGTTTAAGAACAAAGATTCTTGTGTCCCGAGTTTCAGAGACATGTACGCATATACAATGATTGATATTTGTTACATACAGAAAGATTGCATGTGATAATGAAAGTTGAGTCAGTAATTGTTGAGTATGTGATCCCTCGAGGTAGTGAAAGAACAAACAAATCAATGAGGATTTTTTTTCTAGTTAACCAATCATTAGGACCATGTACGTTGACCCTTTAGGAATCATGACTAAGATCCAGATCAATATGACGGGTAAGGTCAGATTAACTCGCTAAATCATTTCCTATCCTCTTTTTTTGATAATCGAATATCGATGCACTACCATTCCTACTCGAGTCGAGAAACAAATGAGAGATATATGCTCTATGGGTTTTTTCTTTCTTGTTTCTTGAAAGTGAACAGGAGTATCATGCACAAAACTTTCTATTTCAGTGATGTTATCAAGCAACAAACAAAGGGACTGTTTGTTAATTTCTTTACTTAGGATATGTTAAGTAGTTTTTATGATCTTATTTTAAGAAGTTAGTCAAGTTACCATTTTTGAATACACAAAACATATATATGCGGCCCACATGGCCACATATCCAAATAGCAACATTAATGGCCCAAATAATAAACAAAAGAAGTGTGCCTTGTCATATCCCAGCTTTCTACCTTGGTGATACTAAAATAATACACAAAACATATTTTCACTCATAAATATTAATGAGCTTGATTTCAATACTGAAGTTTTTATTTTTTTCTTTTTTTATTTTTTTATTTTTTTTTCCGTATAAGAGACCTTTCTGGGGTTTGAGCTTAATTAGTACTCAAGTAGGGAAATCTATTATGTTGGATGCATTTACAAGCTCAATGTGTGTTTATTCGTGAGGTCGTATTAGTTTTGTGCGTGCGTTCGTTGAACTAAGCGCGGAGTCTGTTTTGAAAAGTGACGTTAGTATAGCTATTCCTAATTAGGATGATAGTGGTTATACTACGGCGATCACTAAAGTTGAATATGAATGGATGTCTCCTCATTGTGATATGTGTAAAGTTTTTGGGCATGATCGTATCAATTGCCCAAAATGTGTTAAGGAGGTTGTTCGTAGTGACGTTAATGTGGTTGTTCAGGGTACTTCATCTACTGTGGACAAGGACGAAGAAGGTTTTATTGAGGTTAACAACCGAAAGGATAAAGGTAAAAAGTTTGGGGTTCATGCGCCTCACAAAAATCGCTTTATGTTATTAATGTGGGTAAAGGGCTAAATTTAGCCCTTCAAACCCCAAGCGTAGTATGTTCTTGTCTCAAAGAAGCGGATGCTAGTACGAGGACGAATATTACTACATCAAACCCTTTTGATGCTTTTAATATGGACGATATTGATGTGAATAGTATTCCTTGTACTGCTCCTATTGTTGAGAAAATTAGGAAGCTTGAAAAACTTATTATTGATGGGAAAGCTACTCTTATAGATGATGATGGTAAGCCTCTTAAAAAGGTGCAGGTTGCGGCTACTAAGCCTAGTTCTTCTTCTTCCTCGTGTACGTCTTTTCGAAAAAGGTGGGTAACGCATACTTTAAAGTGGGTGTAGTAGTTGTTACTGACAGTGATGAGGACGAGGTACTTGAGTCGGATAATGATATGGCGAAGTTTCTTGCATCGTCTGGTGGCTATCATGCTTGAAGATTATTTTGATGATGATTATGCTACTCAGGTTTACGATTTACTGAGCAATTGAATCTCTTTGTGACATGTATGATGTCGAGCTTCAAGGTCGTGCTAGGAAGTAATATTATGGTTGGTAGGTTAGAAGATTGTCATGTCTTTCTTATGTAGTGATTTTGGTTGTTGCACATTTGGTGCTTGTTCAATGCCCAGTATAGCAAGTTGAGATGGAGACCACTCTCATTTGTTGTCTTAAACGCCAAGTAATATATTTAACGATGTAATCCCATTTACCCAAAAAGACCTTTCGATTTATACCATAAGTCCACCTAGGGTCGTAAACAAACCGGACGAATCGAATCGAAGCTTTGTGCGTGTGCGTTCATTTAATTTTAACAGGACAAATAAAGCGGACACGAAAAAGGACGAATTTTCTTGTTCATGTTCGTTTATTAAGAAAATGAGTTGTTCATGTTCGCTCATTAAGACACTAAACTAACGCTAAGCGAACATAAATGATCGAACATAAATGAAAATAGACAAAACATAAACTTCATTAAATTATTATTTTATAAATGTTGTTTTGTTTAAACAAACCATTTTAAAATTATACAATTAAAAGATATGATAATATGAACATAAATAAATAAATGAACATAAACGAACGTTAACGAACACATAATCAAACATTCACGAACATAAATGAACGGACGCGACTTTTGTTCATGTTCGTTCATTTAACTAAACGAACATAAAATATTATTCATGTTTATTTATTTAATAAATAAACGAACTTTTTACCGAACAATTGATTGAATATTCAGTTTGTTTAGAGCCCTAATTCCCCCTAGGGGTGTTCATCGATTCGGTTATCGGTTTGTTCGGTTTGTTCGGTTCGGTTTGTTCGGTTAATTTTTTTTTTTGTATAACCGAAAACCGAACCGAAAACCGAAAACCAAACACCCAACCGAACCGAAAACCGAACCCCCAATAATCGAAAACCGAACCGAATAACCAGCCGAATTTTTATTTTTTTATTTATTTATTTATTTTTATTTTTTTTTAGTAATTTTAATAATTTTTTCATTTATTTTTCAAGCTTAAAATATTATAAATATATTATAAAGAGTTTTAATATATTTTTAAATATAAATATATAAAATATATATATATTTATTTAATTTCGGTTTCGGTTCGGTTTTCGGTTGGGATAAATGAAACCATAATCGAACCAGTAAACCGAACTTTTATTTCGGTTCGGTTCGGTTTGGTAATTTCGGTTCGATTCTGAGTTCGATTCGATTATTTTCGGTTTGGTTCGATTTCGATTTTCGGTTTATTCGGATATTACCCAACCCATGAACACCCCTAATTCCCCCATTAAAATTGATAGGAGAGTATTAGGTGTCAACATGATCCAATGCAACATTTTATTTTATTTTTTAATCAGTAATGCAACATCTTTTTCATAGCTTTTAACATTGTATTAAAGAAACAAGGATATGCGCCGGTGGTGCAACTTGATTAGTTGGGTGATAGTGGGGTAACTTTATATATTTGCTTTCTATTTTAAGTTAATTTCAATATTAATTCACATGTGCATTTTTTTTTCTTCCTTTATGTTTTATCATATTTATGAGTTATATAAAATGCTTCATGATCGTGGCGGCGGGTCACCAATTACATCGCAATTTCTCTTCTATGATTATATACGATCAGTTATACAATCGACGATTAGAGTTTTTATTTTTTATTATTTTTTAATTCAAATATTTTAAACAACAAAAAAAACTTAATTAATAATACAAATATTACATAAATCATACAATACGATACGGTTAAAAAAACATACGAACTAAAATAAACTACTATAAGAAATACATAAATCATAAATCCTAATCTGAACGCTTCCCAAAGATGAGTAATCATCTGAACAGACCTATAACCAAGAAATTCCTCGATGTAAGCCAAACGTTCTTCTTCCGCCTTCCCGCTTCCTCGCTCAGCAGAGGTTGCTCAACAAATCTAGGTCCAAAGAGATTTAACTTGATGCACCCACACCATCGGTTTGTTACTCCTATACCCAATTGATTTTGGTGTTGATGTTGTCAAGATGTCATTAAACACACCCCACAACGTGTCGTGAATGTCGTCGCCTTTGCGGGCTTCATCCATCAAAATTTGTCAATCGAATTTTTCTTCCGGCGAAATGTCGTTCAGAAATCGCGTATTGTTCTCTCAAACGTTGCTTCTACCTTTGCGAGATCAAACCGCTGATAACGTCGATAATAGCGTTTTGTCGAGCCGCATCGCCTTCTTCGCATTGTTTTTAATGTACGTTTGCATTTGTTCGTGAATGGGAGGCAATCATAATAATTTTGTGTTGAGAAGTAGTTTGAGGTTGGAAGTGAATATGGATGAGAAGTAATTTGAGGTTGAATTGTGTTTGAAATTATGTGTTTAGAAGTGTGTTTGAGGTTAGTATTTATAGGATGTAAAGTGGTAAAGTTTTTTTTTTTAAAGTTCATTTTTTTTTTTAACAAACGATAACATTTTTGAAATTGATTGTGGGTTTAAAATCGGTTGGATTTACGCCTGATTGTTTTTTTTTTTTTTTTTTTTGCCTCGACCGATACTTGACCTACAAGCCACACTGCAATGACCAACTTCCAAGTCGATCGACATACCGATTTGCTCAGGTCCACTGTGACAAGCCTAACAAGTGAACAAACATAGATTTGGTGGAACAATATTTTTGATTAAGCCTTTTCCAAATAACTAATTCAAATACCATCAAATTTTAGATATATGTTAAATGAAAGAACATTTGATCTACAATTAGTGATAGCTAAGTCCAACTAAACGAGAAAGCTCGAAATGAAAGCATTCTGAACAAGACAAGAACTAAATTGGAAAGAAGGTTTCCGTCGAATTCTGAACTGAAGGACAGTGATCTCAAATCTTAAAAATCAAAAGTAGCCAACTAACTTATGTCAATGCTTGTTTTGGAAGAAGTTTTGCAGGATCAAACCAACACTACCAAGTTCATTCTTGAGTAAACACCATATGCAATGTCTTTGCTTATAGTAAGGCATTATTGGATCAGTAAAGTGGGCAGCTCTTTATATGAAAAGTGATTATGGATCAAAAGCATTTGGTCAGGTTAAAGGTTTATGGTGCCCAAAAGGATATTCTACTTCAGTACTTCCAAATACTTTTCTTAATTTCTTGGTAGTATTTAAAGTGTATAGACTTATAAGCAATCATATAAAGAAAAGTCTTACATGTATAACTTTTCTTTATTGTAAAAATAAAGTCCAACTTCTTTTTATACGAGATTAATGATTTACTTGACTTTCCCTTTTAGGTCAATCAAGAAAATATATGTTTATACCCTCCAAATGGTTTTCACTTGATGAAAAAGTGAATCAATGGGAAACACGAGATAGAAATAAGTAACATAGTATAAAATTGTGTTTCGGCAGCCAGAATGGAGTGTGAATCAAAGAAATAAACTTGGAACTACAAACTAGGCAAGAACCAGGCTTTGGGAAAATTGAGAACCAAGAATCTATCTAAGCATAACCCCTACCAATCAAACCAAGAACTTATCTAAACATGGCTGGTTCCGATCATTGATCAAATTTGACCTGGTTCCTATTTGTTTTACCAGTTTTTTCAACCCACACTTCACCTCCGGGTTATAAACAAAAGAATAGAAAAGGTATCTTACATCTTTTGTAAACCTATCAACGGCAAGACAAAAAGCTCTTAGCGTTCGTAAACTTTGGGAGGGTCTGTTATCTGTTTGCAGATAATGCCGTTCGTCAAAAACAGAGTTTCTGAATTGAAAAGAGTATCATTCTTGATGTGAGGTTATTGTAGAAATATAATGCATAAATTGTGTACACTTCAAATTCTTAGTAACGCTAAATCGCTAATCATTGCACCATACCACAAAACAAACGCCACCACAATCAGTAAATTTGTCGGTCATATAAAGAATCTACCATAGAATAATTAAATTTGTTTATATTCATCACAGAGGTTACTGTATCTTCTGCGAAGGTGTATGGTTGGTGCCAAACATGCTTTTACAATTGATACAGTAAGAAGAAGAGAAATTGGTTTCTTTTCTTGAAATTAGATTCCTTAGTCTAGTAATGCCAACATCTACACCACCAAGACTGAGCCCACACTTTGGACACTTAGCAATAAATGTTAAATTCACAAACATTCCAATAATTCATACTAATATCCAATAATTTGTCTATAGATTATTAATGAAAGTGACCCAAATATAATAGTATTTAATAGGACATGGGCGCCACATACTTTCAAATGAGTCATCAAAGATTTTCCACATTAATGAACTCTTAAACCACAATTTCTGCACACTAAGCTGGCCAAAAACACTAATTGAATCATGTGTTGAAAACCCGCAAGCCAGAATCAGATAAGATAAAACTACCATACTCAACTAACGTAAAGAATTAACAGCGCAAAATTATTAAAAGAAACCTCACTTATTCACGCTCTATCTGGATTGTGACATGACTGATGTTATACTCCCTCTTAATGTAGTCAACAACCTTATCGAGCGTCATATCAGCATCAGCTTCACGCCTAATCCTTACATGACACGCCAAGAGCACCTTCCCAACAGTGATAGCCCAAATATGCAACTCGTGAATTGCAACCACCTCATCTATCTCACAAAGACCCCTTTCGAGACTCGTTGCATCTATCTCTCGTGGGGTGCTTTCCATTAGAACTTCCAATATATCACGCAACATGTTGACTGTTGTGTACAATACAATAAGGGAAAACAACAGCGTGCATATCGGATCAATTACTTTCAAGTGAGGGTATTTCCATATGACAGCAGCACCAATCATTACACCAATACTTTGAATCAAATCACCCAACACGTGAAGATAAGCGCCTTGAACGTTAATATTGCCCCTTTTCTTCTTCTTGGCTTTGTCCGGAGAGTAGGTTCTTAATAAAGGTTGGCTGTGTTCTTCATGAGCATGATCATGATGGTGATCGTGACCGTGACTGTTATCATCACCATGACTATGATGATGTTGGTGCGTTGTGACACTAACGCCATGGATATGGACATCCTCCACATCATCTTCGCTATGATCATGATCATGTCCGTGACCATGATTATCTCCATGACCATGACTATGTCCATGTCCATGACCATGACTGTGACCACCATGTCCATGGTCATGACCAAGTATGAACATCATGACTATGTTAACAACTAAACCAAAAGCCGCAATACCAAACATAAGACTACCTTCAACATCAACTGTACCATTAATTAGTCTTTCTACAGCTTCGTACACCAGGATCCCAGTAAGCAACCATATAATCTGAATCGAAACCAACGTTCCAAGTATCTCAATCCTGAAAAACCCATACGACTGACGAGGCGTAGCTTCCCATCCTGCAGCCCAAACCGAAAACAACGAAATTCCAAAAGCAGCAACGTCTGACAGCAAATGAGCCGCATCAGTCAGAATCGCAAGACTGTTGGCTTTAATCCCACCGACTACTTCCACAGTCATAAAAAGAACGCACAACACAATCCCAGCCCAAAGCTTCCACATGGAAGCTGAACGCTCTTTGACCTCATTAGAGCTAGTCTTGGCTTCTGAGAACCCACACGGTACTCCCTTACAAACTTTGGTTGCAGCGAAACGATTCTCTTCTGCTGAGACGTCTAGAGATATGTCAGCATGTTCCGGCCTCTGATCATCCATCTGCAATAAACATGCCGCTTTTGTCATGAAACAGACTCGTAACATAACAATCAAATCCTAAATTATGCTAATCGAAATATAAACAAGGACCAACAAAATCATCAGATTGCAGTAAAGAATAGCAACCTCTAACATAGCAATCGAATCCAAACATATTCTAAGAAAAAAACCTACACAAAAAGTGAGATAAAAAAGGACCAACAACAGAATCATTAGAAAATTATTCACCTAAAACAACATATGTTATCTTGCCAGCAAACTACGCATACTATCTTTTCATTACAATAACAAAGTCAAGTCAAAATTCACCATAGAACAAAAACATTTATGTAACTAAGGGGGTGTTTGTTTAAGCTTATATGTGGGCTTACGAGCTTATTTGATTTCGGCTTATATTATATAAGCCTCAGTTTTTTACTGTAGCTTATTTCGAAACTTATGGGCTTATATAAGTTTATTACGATATACTCCGTAATAAGCTTATATAAGCCCAAAAGTCACAAAATAAGCCAAAAATATCCAAATAAGCTTAAACAAACACCCCCTAATTCCATTAAAAAGCTACATAAAGCAAAATGTATACAAATAAAATAGTAATACATACCACCACGAACAATAAAGAAAGAAAGAAAAAAAAAAAGGTTGAGATGAAAGATGAAGATTCAAGGAGTCTGATACTATTCTATAAATAATAATAACAAAGGAATAAGAATTATTGAATCATGATGGTCCTATGATAAAAAAGAAAGATTCGAAAACAGAGCAATTGTGGTGTGGTTCCCAATGAATTATTCGTTAACGGAATAAAAGGTGATTAGGGTTTTACCTGTTTTTTTTGTTGGGTTTTGATAATCAGGAGGAGGAATGAATTCTTGTGTTTGTGTTTGGGTTTTATTATTATTTATATAAACAGAGGCAATGGAATTTGGGATTGTTTGTATAATTGACTCCATCTTTGGTAAACATAAAGTTGGTTAGGGCACATCATTCTCACGAATCTAACTTTACCAAAATTATAGGAGTACTTTTAAATACTTTTTGTTATTTTTATTTATTGGTTTTGTTAACAAGTCAGGTCCGTTAACAGATAAATTTTGATATTTATGTTAAGATAATATATATTGTTTTATTTTATATAATAAAATAAAACTCTAAAGCGAGACTTGGTATTTAAAAATAATAATAATAATAAATTTTTCTTTATTAAGTAGTATTTTAATTACTATTATTTTTTTCTTTAAAAGATATTTAGTAAATATCCTTATATGTTTCTTGATTTAGCTAAAAAAGATCAAAATTCGTTTTTGAGTAAATTTAGTATAAAAGCATGTGTGTTAAAACTTAAAAAGGTGGAGTAACTTACAAAAAATTAAGGGTTAGAACTAAGATTTAGAAAACAAAACCAACAAGCAATTTACAATCTAGCCATGTTTCTAATACAATTTTGTTTCAACCCAATGTTTCAAGTCTAACCCTAAATTAAAAAGTGCTCGATCTAAAATAAATTAGAGAAAACATGTGTTAATTTAATCGTTGTTGCATTAATCCGAAGATAATCTATTTTACGAAGAGCAAAAACTCTTTTAATGGCCTAAACGTCGATTTTTAATCTCTATTTTCTTAATTATGTTTAAAATTAATATATGGCTTTTAGTTATGCTCTAAAAGGGTTTATGATTGCCGTTAATTTTGTTTTTCAATTTGGGAAAAGATTTAGGGTTCTATTGAAGTTGTAGTTTAATTAATAAAGATGGCAAGGAAGAAGATTAGAGTGAAAGGATTGGTGGTTCTAAATTAGTTATTAAATCAAGACGGTATATATATATATATATATATATATATGGTATTGTCTTTAGTTTTATGATTTTTAGAATCGCCGACACACCACGTCAAATGTTCATAAGTTATTTACTGATTGCAAAAATCGGCTTAGGAGATCGATTAATCGGTGATTAATCACTAGGAGGGGATTAACCGTCCCGATTTTCACTATCGGTTTGGTAAAAACGGTCAACATACCGATTAATCGGATAAAAATCGGTCAAATCGGAAAAATTTGATAAATCGCCAACTCGATTACGGATAGAAATCAAGCTAATCGGGCATGAATCGGCCAAATCGAAAAAAACCAGCTAGATCGGCCAAATTTAGTTTCAAATTTTTTATATATATAAAAAGTCCAATCCAAGTACACCTCAATTAATCCTTATCTAACCGATTAATCGCTAGGCGGTACCCACGCAACTAGCGATTTTGCAACCTTGGTTATTTATATTTAAGTTTTGGTAGATATATTGAACTTTTTTTAGCTTTAAGGTCTAAAACTACTTCTATGTACACATGTTAAATTTGGTTTCACGGGATTGGTGTCAATTCTTCCGATCGTGGTCTTAGTCGTAATTAAGATTATGACTCTCAACTTCTATGTGAGACTTTGAGATAATAAGAGAATATATTTTGTGATAAAGATTGGTATTCTTTCTTGATTCCATACTGACAATGGAGCGTGTACATATATAGGAGGATTACATAGGAGTATTTTGGGTAAACTCCTCCAATCAAGCTAGACCCAATAAATGAGGCTATACAATAAAGATAGTACACTAATTGACAGCACATGATTTGGACATATCATAAAACAATAAATTTATACTGCTAACACACCCCCTCAGTTTGAGCGGGAGGACACCGAACACTCAAACTTGAGCGAAATTCTTCAAATAAAGCAGAGGGCAATCCCTTGGTGAAGATGTCCTCAAACTGATAGCGAGAAGGTACATGAAGAACTCGACCGACAGAGCCACTAAGTCTCGAACAAAATGAATGTCAATCTCGATGTGCTTGGTTCGTTGATGCTGAACCGGGTTCGAGGACATGTAGACAACACTGATG
The DNA here is from genome assembly GCA_022545495.1 of Chrysanthemum lavandulifolium. Lineage (NCBI taxonomy): Eukaryota > Viridiplantae > Streptophyta > Magnoliopsida > Asterales > Asteraceae > Chrysanthemum > Chrysanthemum lavandulifolium. Next base: position 22,890,176 of record CM040246.1, read on the forward strand.
TTATCGCAATATACAAGTGTTGCGGAAGATACCGGAGTATGTAGCTCTCGAAGAAGATTCCGCAACCAACATGTTTCGGCAACTGCATTGGCAACACCACGATATTCCGCCTCAACACTAGAACGAGAAAGCGTCGGTTGACGCTTAGAGGACCAGGAGAGCAAGTTGTTGCCAAGAAATATACAATAGCCAAAAGTAGACCTCCGAGTAGTTGGGCAACCAGCCCATCGGCATCAGAATATGCAACCAATGAGGTAGTAGACAAAGAATACAACTGTAACCCATAATTCAAAGTACCTCGAATGTAGCGTAAAATCCGTTTGAGCGCAGAGAAATGAGGCTCTCGCGGATCATGCATATGAAGGAACACTTACTGTACAACATAAGATATATCAGGACGAGTGAATGTGAGGTACTGAAGTGACCCGGCAAGGATCCGATATAAAGAGGGTTCAGATACTAAAATGCCATCATCTCCCAGTTTAGACTCAGTGGAAACCGGAGTCCGACTAGAATTGCAATCAACCATGAGCACGCTTAAGGATCTCTCAGAGTATACTACGTCATGACAAAAACATACCTGAAGAGTCACGAGTAATGAGATATGCCCAAAAATAATTTAGTGATCCCAAATCATTATAGAGAACTCCTTATGTAGAGTCGCAATAATACGTTGAAGTAATCCATCGGAAAGCGTTGATAAGGTTTTAAAATATATCTTTTGAGGGTCGTTTAAGCCCTTATTTGACCACTTTGTATCCGTTATTACTTAATATCGTTCCTTTTCACTTTTAGGTCTCTTGAAGGCAAATTGTCGGAATGGCACTTATTTGGACGAAAAGGCGCGGATATCTGAAGAAAATGGCCAAAGTCAAGAATCGAGACACTCAAGTCTTTGAAACGCGAGAGGCAGCGTCAGTGTTATCTCATGACGCCCGGAGCACATGTTGTGTGATATAGTAGCCAAATTGCTTATTTTCAAGTGACGGTGTCGCTTTAAAAGAGTAGGTCGTCGCAACTCAGACGGCCTAGATTTGATCCGCACGGCGCCGAGATCGAAGGGACGGCGTCACAAGCATAAGGTGACGCCGTCGCAAGACTAACGTGGCAAGACGAAACTCTAATAACAATGACCGACGGCGCCACAAATTAAAAGGTGACGCCATCGTGAATGTAATCTTATATATAGAATCCGAATTTTTAGTTTTCGATGTGTAGTCTTTTGGAGTAAAAACCTAAAGCGAACCAAGGCATCTTGTACAAGATTTTAGGGTTCCAAACCCTATCTTACATCAAGATAAGTGTTTTACTTCATTAATTCAATTATGTCTTCAATTATTTGTGTGTATGCTTGCATGTTCTTCATGTCCCGCTAATTTACTTGTGTGTTTGCTTAGGGAATATGAAACTTAACTATTGAATATTGATTGATTATCTCTTATCTTAATTGTTAATGATCTAGTAATGCGATAGGTCATTCGTTGTGTAGTTAATGCTTGATTAATCTTTGTGAACCTTAGACTATAACACCTAGAGTAGTTGTAGGCTAAACCATCCAAAGAGTACCTTAGAGTTAGAGTTTATAAATCCTAGAGATTTTGTAGACGAGACCCTTTGGTAGTTTCAAAGAGTTAGGGATAAACGCATACCCTATGACCTTAGGCACACAACGCAATTAAGAATAAGGACGTGACAATTCAACCATCAATAGGAGATGATTAAGGTGTAATAAAACCTAAGTAAACACATCTTTAAACCATCATACGAGCACACAATAATTAGACATAGACTACCCTCACCTTAGTTAATTAGATAATTAGATAGTAGAGTAATCAGAGAAATACCAACCCCAAATCCAAACCCCGAGATTCGTACCTTTCCATTTCCTAAAAATATAAAAGATAAAAATAATCTTCCTCAACCCCAACCTTAGCGTAGTAACCTCTCACTAGCATTCCTATTCCCTAGAGAACGATATCAATTCCGTGGCTTACCCTAATACTACACTACAACGATTAGGTTCAACGCTGGGGTGTTGAAAAACTTGCTCGACGAAAAGGAAGTTCCTTTGACCCCGAATGGCGCGTGTAGCGTTATCAGCAGTCAGAACAATATCATCAACATATAATAAAAGATAAGCAGTGTCAGTCCCTTGATGATAGATAAACAAGGATGAATCACAATGACTATGTGTGAAGCCAATCCTAAGAACATATGTAGCAAAACGCTGAAACCAAGCCCGAGGAGCTTGTTTCAACCAATATAAAGATCTGCGTAACAAACATACATAATCTGGATGCTCCGTATCACGAAAACCAGGTGGCTGATGCATGTAAACAGTCTCAGATAAATCCCCATGTAGAAATGCATTCTTAACATCAAGCTGGTGAATCGGCCAATGTCTAGAAGCAGCCAAACTAAGAATCAGACGATGGTGCCGGTTTAACAACCGGGCTAAAAGTCTCATCAACATCAACCTCAACTCACAGAGTCGCCATTCGCGACAAGGCGAGCCTTGTAGCGACTGAGAGTACCGTCCACCAAATACTTGTGACGAAATAACCACATGCAGCGAATAATGTTGGAATCCGTGGGACGAGGTACAAGAATCCAAGTTTTGTTTTTAATAAGAGCATTAAATTCATTATACATAGCATTTAACCAATTTGGGTCATGAAAAATCAGCGTTATATGAGCGGGGTAAAGGGGAAACCGAAGACACATGACAAGCATAACGAGGATTGGGACGGTAGTCCTGACAGGAGTGTGTAACCATGGATGAACCGATGTCTGGTAGGGGTAGGGTCGATGTTTGGAATTATACGTTTGAGTTGATAAAGACAAAAGAATGAAACAAGAGGGACTTAAAATGACAAGAAGGAAATTGCTTGCAATGGAAGTTTTATTATTTAGTCCTTATCCTCTAGTATATAAAGAGGACATAGGTGTAGGTTTTTAATTAAGTCTTCCAATAATGTAGTCGACTAAAGGTGTGTGTTTAGCCTAGACGTTGGGAAGAATGTCTAGGGTTTTAGATTAGTGTGTGTCATAGGCATATGTTCATGTAAACGCCTAGGTTATTAGTTTAGTTAGTAGACGTGTTCCTATAAACGCCTAATATTAATTAGTGTTAGTGATTGAAAACCTTGTTCAATAACAAAGTATTGTTTTGATTATTCATTGCGTGCACATGTTATTAATCTTTGTTATTGATCCCTGCACGAGCTTATAAACGATCTTATCAATTGGTATCGAGCGGGAGCTCTTGATATAGGGATTCGCAAGGTTTTATGTGTCGAAGAATGATGAAAAGACGAAAAATTCGGATCTCAAAATTTTCGTATTTTTATACAAAGACCTGCTTTTGAAACAGCGATAACTTTTTCGTTAACCGTTGGATCGGACGAAATTTTAGGTGGACGTTCTCTATATACTAATCTAACTTTCCACCGAAGGGATTTTTGATCTGAGCTTTTATGCAAAAGATATTTAATGTCGAATATGGTCAAGAAGGTATAATTTTCGAATTGTTGAGGTTTTCTTCATAATTTTTGTCGTATGGTGCATGGTCTTACAAGTTAATCATTAATTAATTTATGGTAATCGATTTAACGATTGGGGTATTAAGTGATATCGGTGTTGAAGGTTTTTATGCAATTCTTCCTCAAGGTATACGAATAATTAATTGGTCGGTATATTTGTCGTCGCTTTGAAAGTGACGTGATTGTTTTGGATAATCGGATTGGTAAATGATGACTTCATGGGCATGATTTTTACTTATTATTAAAATTATTCTCACATATGGCAAGTGAGATGGGATTCCTCAAGTGCATCATATGGCTATTATGGTGGTCTAAGATTAGTTAGTGTTAGTGAATGAAAACCTTGTTCAAGAATAAAGTATTGTTTTGATTATTCATTGCAGATTATGTTTATTATCTTTGTTATTGATCCCTAGTGAGCTTTTAAATGATCTTATCAGTCAGTAACAGGGGGTTTGATTGGGAAACCGAAACGGGTGCCGTAGGTTGTATAGGAGGGGTAGTGGGTTGTAGGGAGGGAAGGACGTCCGGGGATGCTATATGAGGAGAAGGAGGAGGGTCTAGTGCAGGTGGAGTAGGGGAAGAGGTTGGCGTTGATGGAACAGGGTCATGTGGGGTTGATTGTGTAGGTGGAGTTGGGGTGAGTTTTATGATGTTGGAGATGAGGTTAGGAGAATCATCCAAGAAGTCATAGAATGGTTTCTCAGTTGTTGTAGTGGTGTTAAATGGAAAAACGGTCTCATCAAAGGTTACATGGCGAGATATAATGATTTTGTTAGTGTTTTGGTCTAGCAACGATAGCCACGATGATTGGTGGCATGTCCTAAGAATATGGATGGTGTAGCTCGTGGTCCAAGCTTGTGGTTGGTATCAATATGGGGGTAGCAAAGACACCCAAAGACACGTAAAAGACGGTAGTCAGGTGAGGTGCCAAACATGCGTGTAAGGGGAATTTCATTATTAATGGCATGGGAGGGGAGGATATTTAAGAGATAAACAGCCATGTTGAGGGCTTCGACCCAGTAGTTTGGGGGTAGATGGGCTTGAAAAGGCAAGGTGCGGATAAGGTTGTTAATGGTGCGAATCATGCATTCAGATTTTCCATTTTGTTGTGAGGTGCAAGGACATGAGAAACGAAAGTGTATCCCATTGTCGTTAAACAATTAATGAAAGGCATGGTTATCAAATTCACCACCATGGTCACATCGAAAGATTTTATTTCACGGTTGAATTGGGTTTTGACAAACTTGTAAATAATGTAAATTTGGACAAAACATCGATTTATGAATTAATGATATACCCATACAAATTGAGAATGATGATCCAAAAGATAACATAATATTTAAAACCGTATAGGCTCGGTATTGGAGAAGTCCACAAATCCGAGTGAATAATGTCAAAAGAAGTTTCAACTAAAGTAGAAGAACTATCAAATGAAAGTCGCACGTGTTTGCCAAGCTGACAAGCATGACAAAGCACGGGAGATTAATCTTTATTACAAGAAATGGAATTATTGGAAATAACTTGACGCAACACTTCACTTCCTGGATGTCCAAGGCGTTGATGCCACGTATATTGACTTGTGAGGTAGGCTTGTGGTATGAGAGATGGCTTGGTAACAGGATAGAGGTCGCCAGTGCTATCACTGAGGAGCGGCACCTGACAAGTTTGGAAATCCTTAACAGAAAAACCAAAAGGGTCAAATTCAACAAAGGCAATAATTTTCACATACAAACCGATTTACGTAAATCAAGTTTTCACAATATTAGGAGTAATTAGAACGTTGTTTAGGTGGAAGGGTCGAAAAGGAGTAGGCAAAATGCTATGGCCAGAGTTGGTGACCGGAATAGTGTGCCCGTCACCAACTGCAATAGATGAATAAATACTAGAATTAAAAACATCACTAAGATTGTGAACCGAGTCATTTAAATGAGATGACGCACCTGTGTCCATGTTCTAGTTGCCAGGAGCGGGGTCATGAAGAATAGGAGTAGCAAATGCATGTGGCAGATCAGTTTCTTGACCCAACGATGCCCCTAAAAGTCCATTTGGAAGAGGCTGACCTGGAGCACTAGGCTGCTGAACTGATGCAGGACCAAGGATTCCAGGTCCACTAAGCTAGTGAACATGCTGCTGACCCATATGCTGAACCTGTTGGTGACCCACGGAGGGGTTCTGTTGAACCTGCTGTTGACCCGAGAGATTGACCGCCATCGTTGGATGGCGGATGAAATCGTTGTCGTGGATCGCCCTGTGTAGTGGATCACCGACGCTGACCCACCAAACTGCTAAAGGTCAATCAATGGGGCCAAACTGTTTGGCTGGTATGAAAGGCCACGGGGGCAGGGGGTGGGTTCACGGCGGGGGTTCACGACATGTTTTATTTGGGTGTTTAATTGTTGCGTGAGTCCAGTACCTTGACAGCCTAGTTTAGCCAGAAGATGAGTCAAGGTTTGAATGTCTTTTGGAGAAAGGGTATTTGATGAGTATGATGGTGTAAGTACGCTGCTACCATGCACACCGTTGTGCAAAAATCGACATGATGCCCCGAATCGACAATAACCCTTGAGATAATTGTTGCATGGCTTGTGTACCTTGTCCGTAGAGGTGAATGAGCGACGGGTGTTGGACCCGGTGTTTGCCAATAACACCATTGGAGAAGATGGTGTCGAATCGGTTAAGGGGTCTTGGACGCGGGCTTTTTGACGCATTTCCTCCGTGGTAAGCTTGGATCGGACCGTTTTAAGGTCCGAAAAAGGATCTCGATGTGCGATTATGGTGGCCACATTATCAAAACTCGTAGGCAAGCCTTCTAGGGCAAAAGTGACAATGTCATCATTGTCCAAAGTAGACCCTAGGCTATTCAAAACGGTAGCAATGGACTCAATTTTTCGAAGCACGATCAATTCCCATGTCACCAAGCTTCAAAGATCGTAATTCGCTTTCAAGGCAATCGAGCGGGTTCGTTTGTTGTCGAGAATATGGTGGCTAAAATATCCCACTCATCTTTAGCTATTTTAGGGTTTTCAACAACCAATCGTTGTTGGAGGGTTTTAGAAACCGTAATAAAGATCCGAGAGAAGGATAGAATCAACCTTCAACCACTCGGCATCATGTGGTGGCAAGGTGCTTGTGGATGCATCCGATGTAGTCTTGGTTTCAATGTGATCCAAGAGAAGATTGCCACGAAAAAATAGGTGAAAAGTAGACCCATGATGAGTAATTCATCTCATCCATATCAAGTTTAACGGGAATTATGTTATTAAGATTTGTTATAGCCATTAATTTGTCTGAGAGAAGGGTAGAGGGTGGGGGAGGAGGATCAGTAACAATCATGATGAGGGGTTTTGGAGAAGGTCGAGGGGAGCAGTGGAGGATGGTTTAAGAGAGCAGTAGAGGATGGTTGAGGGGAGCAGTAGAGGGTGGAGGAGGAAAGTAGTAGACGAAGCAGAAAAGAGGGGAAGGGGAAGCAGCGGAAGGTGAAGATGTAGGGTTTTGTTTAGGTTATTGGTATTGCTCAAACCATGTGAGACTTTGAGATAATAAGAGAGAATATATTTTGTGATATAGATTGGTATTCTTTCTTGATTCCATCTCGACAATGGAGCGTGTACATATATAAGAGGATTACATAGGAATATTTTAGGTAAACCTCCAATCAAGCTAGACCCTATAAATGAGGCTATACAATAAAGATAGTACACTAATTGACAAAGACATGATTTGGACATATCATAAAACAATAAATATATATCGCAAACACTCTATGCTGATGACATCCTAAACTTTACGTGCCTTTACATTTGTATATTACTATTAGGTGTGGAATATGCTTTCGACTAAGATAAGTTGAGACGAGGATGAGGGAGTATATTAGCTTTCATAGTTAGCAAGTGCCATAGTGAACAAAAGGTCCAAAGAATCTACATAACCTCAACTTAGTCTGTGACACAATTCTTAGAATTTTTACAATTACAATCGGGAATCGAGTCTTAATATATAACTTATGCCAGATATGCTCTATTTGAATATAATTTATGAGTTAGTCAGTCTTAGTCACTAGTTAGTATTTAGTCAAAACAAGGTAGTTGTCAACGAAATATGTTAAGAAATGGTTGAGGATTGTGTGTTTAGTGTTAGATTTATTGTTAAAGAGGAATTTTTCATGTAATATGCCCAAAAGGTAGTTTTATTATGTCGTTATAATGCTCGCTTATGGTCAAAATATGTGATGACGCATCTCGATCAGTCGAAGGACCCCTTCGCCTCACCGAACTTGCATTACGAAGACCCAAGTCTTTCTTCATAAGTCATTGGTGGCGTGAAACCATTCATCATTGACATGGTTACAGGTTGGGAATTCACCACCAAGGCCTATGCCCTTCAAGTGTCTCTCTCAAGGCGCCAAGACAAAGAGAACCTTGACTTGGTCTTCCCCACGCTCCCACTATTTCCTTAGCTTCCCACCAAGTCCGAGATAGTGGGGATGAAGCCTCAGCGGTTGCCACAAATCGTGGACGCCCCATGATCTCCTAAATGTGCTAACACTCTCCAAGCTATTTTCTTCACCTATAAATAGGTTGGACGAGTCATTTCAATGGTATGTTCACTCAACACGATTTCACATACTCCATATTATTTACAAAGACATATCACATACTTACTCTCACGCCGGAGGTGGTTCGCAGGCCCAACCCTCGCAAGAATCACTTAACGAAGTGTCTACTATTTCTTATTGCATTGGCTACAAGTTTGGCGCAAGCATATCACCCTCATACCCTTCGATCACCATCAAGGCCCGGTCGCATTTAATTATTGTACAATTAGTGGCGCCATCCGTGGGACCCGCTACTATTGGTCTCGTTATTTTAAACTTACACCCAATAATCACTCTCACTAGTTTTATGGCATGAATCAAGGAAGAGAGGATGCACCCTCCGGTTTCTCGACCTTGACACCAATCCCACCAATGATCCTAACAACTTTCCCAATATAACCGCTTCAACCTTACCACACGATCTCACCCTAAAATAACTCCCAACAACCATGCTTCAACCTCGCTAACCCCGAACCGTAATCACCCAGCGCTTGTCAAGCTAACATCCAAGCATTAGAATCTTTACTAGGGCTCAAGGAGGCAAGCTCGGAATGCGGAGATGCGTAGGGAGTTAGAATACCGAGCGATGAGTATGACGAAGAGTTGGAAATGGAGGCTAGGCCCTTGGCCCTGGGCTACACGCTCATTGCTAAGGATAGGATCTCCGAGCGCCAAAGGCCAAGTGGAAGGTCGGTTGGTTTTGAAGATGTTAGGAGAGGCTCCAACAAGAAGCGGAAGGAACGATGAAGGCTCCAATGGAAGGAGTCACCGAAGGATACTACGGAGGTTAACTTGCCACCACTTTTGGTGGCTCATCCGGGAAGAATCAAGTAGGGTTCTGCTGCGCCTTCTCACGATCCGCGTAGAAGGCAATCATTCTCAAATGAACGGGGAGGAAATCTTCCTCTTCATGGTATGTACCTCCTTTCGTGCTCAATCTACCTTCAAGGGTCTATCCCACCCAATGGGTAGGCTAGCAACCCCGCTTTACTCAACCATACGGAAGCATGCCCTATGGGCAACCTATGGTATATCCTTCGCACTCGCCGGAAGTCACCCACCTTATATACCTACCGCTACCCTCAATATGTTAACCAAACCCTATTGAATACCTCCAAATCATAACCCGTACAATGTCGCCTCTACCTACATGCCACCTTATAATCGCTTTTATTCGAGCCCATGGGCTCCACAACAACCTTTGTAAGATGTATGAAGACTACCCTTTGCCCGATGGGTTGAAAATGCCCCGATATTGGCACTTATGATGGGAAGGGGATCTGATAACTTCTTACACCTGCTCAAGGAGCTATCGAATGCGTAGTGGGTTATGCCCGCTGCTTGCCACATGTTTACATATACCCTACGAGACTCGTCAGATATGGTGGAACAGGCAAAACCAGTAGCATTGTGAATTTGGATGATCTCAAGGCCAAATTCGGATCACATTTCACCAATGTAAAAGTTTACAAGAATGCACCTAACAAAGGCACAACATCAAGCGTAAGGAAAACGAGAGCACCGTGGCTTTCATTACCGATACACCGATGACACCTTACGGATAATGGGCTTGCACTACGACCAACGCATGTCGTTTCGTGCATGGCCTACTTAAATAGAAGTTTGGTCGAGTTCCCGCCCACCGACCTTCCCGCAACCTATAAGGGTTTAGTGGAGAAGGCTTACACCGGATCAAGCCAAAGTAGTGTCTACCAACGGGATCCGGTCGAAAATAAAGAAAGTCACAAAGAAAGGTTCAAGAATCCTTCGTGGGAAGGGTCAAAGAATGATACAAAGGAAGGGACAAGTTTACACTGCACTATAAAAACATCAACCATGGGCTCTTGGCTAATCTCGTCCAAATCTCCAAGGAGATACTAGCTACGGAAAAGGTCGAAGACCTTTGATCCTCCTCCTCGCTTGGCAACAGAGAAGGCCCGTAGATACTCCCAAATACTACTACTTCTATGACAATTACGGACACGACACCAACAATTTTAGAGAGCTCAAGAAACAGATAGAAGAGGCCGTGAAGTCCGGCCAATTGGGACATTTGGTGAAAGGTATAAAGAAAGGTAAAGAAAAGGTCTTCGACACACAGTTGGGGAAGGATACCACACCTGCCAAAGCACCCATCCTCATGGTGTACAAGGATGACTCTGGTTTAAAGAGGAAAGAAGCAAAGGAAGCATTATGCGGAGTAGGAGATGTCACTTTTCCTTCAATCATGTGGAAAGTTCTTTCAAATGACCTCGTGGTCATCAAGGTCTTGATCTCCAACTAAGAAGTAAACAGGCTCACCTAGACCGTCGTAGCTCTTGTGAAGTGATCTACTAACGCCGCTTAAAACTCAAGCCTTCGATAAGGTCAAGAGAGTATATTCAAGGTACCTTGGTAGGATTCTTGGGGACACTCATGGCCCTTGGGAGAAGTCCTCTAGAGGTTACAATTGGAGAAAGAAGGCTAAAAAGAATGTAAACTCGGTTTTCACGATCAGAAAGTCTGAATCTCCCTATAACCTATTGATAGAGAATGGCAATGCGAAGATGGCATCGTTGTCTCCACTATACATGCCGCGATCAAATTCCAAACACCTTTCGGTATTGGAACGGTTTTCTCCGGCTACAACGCAAGAAGCTTCACGGATTTGTAAACTCATATTTTCCGTGTTTTGGGAGATATCTTTTAGGAATCTATCTAATAAGGTCTACTTGAGGGCAAGTAGAGTTCAAGTGGGGATATTTGATAACATCAAATAGTCCCGAATATTAAGTGTCAATTTTCCCGTTAATGCTCGTTATTTATATCATTTATATGGATTTATGCTTGTTTTCCATTGTTTTACACTTTCGTGTAAATTACGAGCATTGGAGCTAAAGAGACTGAAATGGAAACGTTACTAAAGATTTATCACAAGATGCTTATTTTGAAGAAGTTACTGTAACTCATCTCTCAAATTACGTCAGAACTATTGCGTGACCCGTAAGTCCAACTTATCAAGAGGTTACGCGAACTCCTACCAAAGGTTACGACGTAACTCCATTAGGTCAATCGAGTTTCCACACCGATACTTACGCCATAACCATCGCATCACTTACGACGAATCGAAGTTTTTGAAGACTATGGCATAACCACTTATAAGGTTACGCCATAACCAGCGATCTAGTGCATTTACGAGAAATAGAAGGTTACGACGTAACTCATTTATTGGTTACGCCGTAACCCGCACTGCCTATAAATACCCCACTAATTCCAAAGATTTCAAAGCATCCCATTCCACACACAACACTGAGAACGTGGGAAAAGCTCAAGGAGGTCTAGGGAAGCATACGGTTATTTCTAAGGGAGAAGTTACACCATTACGATAAGCTTTAGCGTTTATTATTTCTTTTACTTTCAATTCATGTATTTCGTACAATTGAATATTGAATTGATGTGCATGATTAATATAGTGACTAAGCACCCTTTGGTGCTAGCCTAGTTATGATTCCTTAATTGTTTTGTTTATGTTACCTTTACTCCGCATAATTATTTCTAAGTGTATGCATGCATAGTTCTTGGTAGTCACCCCGGTTCGAAGTTTTGAATGGCGACAGAGGCCAATTGCCTAGAGATATGACCAACCCAACCCTAGGTGAGCGGATCGAGACGGAAGGGTAAGATATGACCAACTCGACGACCCTTTTACTTGTGCGATTTGACCAAATGATCACCTATCGCTTGGATGAACTTAAGAATCGGGGTGTAGTGTCTAAGTTCCTAACGGCCGGCACTCACTATTTAGAATCTAGCATGTAGCGGTACTTAATGACTCGGCCTTAGGGACCGTGAACAACAGGACTTATGACGGTGCTACCGATTTCTCCGTGGTGGCATCTTTGTTGATAGGTTAGTTAATTGACCAAATGTTGTCCTCTCGAATTTGACCCCACCGAAAAGCATTAATTTCCCTTTATCATCACATTTTGAATATATTATTAGTAAAACTTCCTTATTCTTTATATTTCATTTCGTGACGATTGGAAGCAAGGAAGCTACTATTGGACATTTTCATGACATATTACGGCGTAACCATGTAACGCAGCTATTTGACACAACTAAAGATTTTGATGACTAAGGCGTAATCCTTAGATAAGGTTACGCCAGAACCACAACCACGACGTAGTCTCATCTTAAGCTACGCCAGTAACTATGACTTACATCGAATTTACTAATTACTACAGAACACCGAACAAGTTACGCCGTAGAAAATGGATAAGCACCGAAGATTGAAGAAAGTTACGCAGAATTACCAATAGGTTACGCCAGAACTATTTTGAAGCCTATAAATAATCGACGATTTCATCGCTTTAGTATCTTCCTTTCCCAAACCTTCTAGGGTTTGGGGAGATCAAAACACGTAAGAAAAAGCATGGTTTAGGAGCATGAATAACGAAGTTCTCGCCACGATTTCCTTTGTATTCGAGTTTGGATTCTTTTTATATTTTCTAGATCTTACATTTTGAATTCATGGTTTTAATTTAAGTTTGCATTTATGTTATTGATATTCTCTATAAATTTTTATAGACATTTGCTAGTCTTTTCATAGATCGCTAGCCTTAGTAGTATTATAAGCTTGGTAGTATATAAAGGGCTTGGAGATATGACCAACTGACCCAGTCTAATAGATAGCGAAGTATGAGAGGAATTGGCCATAGAACGACCACTCTTCGTGTGCGAATCGACCAAAGGATCACTTATCAAGTAGAGGTACTTAAGAGGTTGGGGAATCTAAGTTCCTAACGGCCGGGTTCCCACCATCTAGATCTAGTAGATATGGTGCTTAATGACCGCTATTAGGTTGCCGAATGATCCCGGTGACCGCTCATCTTGGTGAGGAACCTAAGAACCATAGGCCATGACGAATCGACCAAAGGAGTCCGTGATAATTAACCACTATATTGAATTTTAGTATAGAGATTCAATTCATATTTGTTTTCTTTATTAAGCTTCGCTTATTCTTCTCTTTACCTAAATTTCCGTGTCCGTTACACACCTATCAAATACATCGCTTTTGTCTACCATATATTACCTATGTTTTATCTAATCAACTTAGTTCTTTTCAAGGTCACAGCTCTCTTGGGACGATACTGATTTACCTAAGGCTTTACTACATCCGATCGGGCATCGCCTGTTAGTATGTGTTTATCCTAAGTTATTCAAGTTTTATAAATATTAAAAGCGGGATGAAATAGCACATCGCTTTTTTGGCCGCCGCCGGGAGCGATTAATGTAAAGATCTAAGGTATTCTATTTTCACCTCATTAAGAGATTTGAGCATTCCCATAAGGTACGCTTTTAATCTCTCCTATCGCAATATTATAAGTACTTGGACGCTATTAGTTACGCAGTAACTATTTCATCTTGTTACGACGTAACCTCATCGCAATTTATCAAAATTTTCTTTTTGACTTATTAATTACGGCAGAACCACTAATAGGGTTACCACGTAACCCTTTAACACCTTATCTAAATTTATAATACATTAATTACTACAGTAATTAATTTAGCTAGTTACCAGAATTATTGTGCGGTATAAAACCTTCATGAATAAAAATTAGGTTTACACACAAATTCACCGCCCTCACAAACAGTAAAAATTTTCTCTCTAATTTTTTTTTTCATCGATATCACTTCATCTAATCCATCTTCATGGCTGGTAAGACCTATTTTCACTCTTTTTGATTTAGTTCTTTTGATTTTTTCAATTAGGGTTTAACTTTAATATTCCAGGGTTCTTGCCCATTCGAATTAATTATTGATGTTGGAATAAGTAATTGATTGTTTTGATATTTCCTCCATGTTATTTTGATTCGTGTCCTAGTTCTACGGGTTGATTTGGATGTTTTGGGGTTATTAAAATAAGGTTTTAGGTCAAGCGCTAACTTGGTGGGTTAGGCACGATCCCTCAGCACTAGTAGGTTAAAAAAATATATATATCTAAACTTTTCACCCTTGATAAAAATTGGTGGTTCCCAGTAATCTATTGTGTAATTGATTAAACCGAGGTGCCGAAGTTTTCGGGGAAGTTACTGGCGTAACTTGAATTTGGTTACGCCAGAACTCTATATCTCGCAATTACGGCGTAGCAGGCTTGTTATAGCTATGCCGTATCTATTGAAATTTTCTTATTACGGCGTAGTTCTTATCTTTAGTTATGCCGAACTTGACTTCAAGAAGATCTTCACTTACATTTCTTATCTTATTTTCGTGTGCAAACAATCCCGCAGAATGGCCTAGATTTTTAGCACATCCCAATGCCGGTATTAGGCAATCAGACGCGGAGGAGTATGAGAAATTAATGGCAAAGATATCACCAACCCGAGGCTCTTAACTTTGAGACATTCGTACTTTGGGAAGTGGAAAATCTAGTAGAGATTGAGGAAGTTTTGCAAGATCAAGTTCACATCTACCGACGGGATTTCACATGTACCGCTTGGTTGAGGTTGTTTAGGATCGAGGAACCGTCATTCCCGAATACGCTCGTGAATTCCTTGCTAGTGTGGAGTTTAAACCGACATTGATGATGATGAAGAGGATTCTATGTTTTTCCGCCTTGGAGGCATCCGAGGAGATTGACTCTTAGGGATTTTACTATGCGTATGGGTTTGTACACCGAGGCGGAAATGGAGACCGAGGCTTTTAAGCGGTTCTATAACACATGTTGGAGAAGAAGGATGAGAGTCAAGACCTTGCCGCTTATTTTGACCGATTGTCATCATAGGGGGTATAATCCGAGTAGCCCTCCATCATATACCATGGTGAGGAGCCCGCTCGATCGACTTCAGTAATCGCCTTCTTGCTTGCTCGATTCGGCAAGGCACTCACCAAAGAGAAGATGACTATGGAAGACCTCTATCTGATGCAGGGAATGGAAGACGGGAACAACATTGATGTTCCTTATTATTTGGCTAGGTTTATGGTTGTAGGTGATAAGGGGTTTTCTGGTAGGAGTCCTTTGCAGGGGGCACATTTGATCGGGAGTTTGGCTAGGAGCTTTGATCTTATGACTGATGAAGCTTTGGCCCGAGTAACCATTGGTAGGGATACTATTTTGATTGGCCTGCCTAAACTAGTGGAGTTAGGAATTTGCATCCAGGATGTTTATGGTGCGATTCACCTAGCTGGGATGGCCCCTAGAAAGGAAGAAGGGGAAGCTAGTGGTGCAGCTGGTGATGCAGCTGGTGGTGCAGGTGGTGAAGCCAGTGGAGAAGCCGAGGAGCAGGTGCCCATAGGACGTAGAAGGGCACATGTGAATGTTGGGGATTGATAACGCCACACGCCGCTCGGGTCAAGGAAACTTCCTTTTCTTCGAGCAAGTTTTATAACACCCTAGGCGTTGAACCTAATCGTTGTAGTGTAGTAATTAGGTAAGCCACGGTATTGATATCGTTCTCAGAGGAATAGGAATGCTAGTGAGAAGTTACTACGCTAAGGTTAAGGTTGAGGAAGATTATTTTTGTATTTTTATATTTTATGAAATGGAAAGGTACGAATATCGGGTATTGGATTTGGGGGTTGGTATTTCACCGATTACTCTATTATTATCTAATTATCTAAACTAAGGTTGTGGGAGTCTATGTCTAATTAATGTGTGCTCAGATGATAGTTTAAAGATGTGTTTACTTAGGTTATACTACTCCTTAATTATCTCCTATTGATGGTTGAGTTGTCACATCCTTATTCTTAGTTGCGTTGTGTGTCTAAAGTTGTAGGGTATGCTTCTCTCCCAACTCTTTGAACTTACCAAAGGGTCTCGCCTACAAAACCCACTAGGATGATAAACTCTTACTCTAAGGCACTCTTTGGATAATTTAGCCTACAACTACTCGTAATCATATTCTAAGGTTCACAAAGATGAATCAAGCATTAGTACACAACGAATGACCTATCGCACACTAGATCATTAATCAACTAAGATAAGAAACAACCAATCAATATTCAATAATTAAGTTTCATACTTCCTAAGCAAACACACAAATAAATTAGCGGACATGGAGAACATGCAAGCATACACACAAATAATCAAAGACATAATTGAATTAATGAAGTAAATACTTATCTTGATGTAAGATAGGGTTTAAAACCCTAAAATACTGTACAAGACACCTTAGGTTCGGTTTTAGGTTTTACCCAAAAGACTCTCTTAAAACCGAAAATTCGGATTCTATATATAAGATTACATATGCGACGCGCCACCTTATGTTTCGTGACGCCGCCGTGTCGCCGTCATTAGGGTTTCGCCTTGGCCACGTTAACCTTGCGACGCGCCACCTTATGTCCGTGACGCGTCCTCTTCGCCCGACGCCGTCGGGTCACATCTAGGCCGCCCCGAGTCATGACGGTCTACTTTTTAAAGCCCGACGCCGTCACTTGTAAATGAGCAATTTAGCTACCGAGTAGTCACAAAGTGATGCGACGGCGTCGCAGCTAACACCGACGCCCCCCTCGCGCCTAGCGATGAAAGTGGCTCGATTCTTGACTTTGGCCATTTTCTTCAGAATTCGCTTTTTCGTCCAAATAAGTGCCATTCCAAAGATTTTGCCTTCAAGAGACCTAAAAGTGAAAAGGAACGAAATTAAGCAATAACGGATACAAAAGTGATCAAATAAGGGCTAAAACGACCCTCTAAATGGTACCTTTTAAAACCTTATCAAATATCCCTACACTTGTTATTTGCTTGTCCTCAAGTAAATGTGCTTTTAGCCAATTAATTTATAAGTTGGGGTCATGAAGCATTAATTAAAACGGTCCACAACACATATAAGCCCCGCAAAAGTCATAACAAGCACGGAATTACATACTAGCACCTCACATGGGGTGTTTGGGTACTACATCTCTCTCGGGTGTATATATGAAATATAACAAATAGAAATGGAAGATAAACACTCATTAACCGGTCCTAGTACATAGATAACCATAGGCTTGAGAATAGATCAAACCTCCATCGCTTGGCGTAAGCACCTAGGAAAGACTATCAAAAGGTATTTTAAAGGGTTGTAATGTTAGGCTTACGGTAGGGAAACAAGGGTTTCAGTGGGATAGGCTATTTAGTGGTGGCAAGTCAAAATCTCTATGTTAAATGCATACGAAGAATGCGTTGCTAAGCCAAGAATCGACACACTAAAACTCTAGGTAACGGAAATAAACAAACATAAATTTAAAGGATAGATGTAGGATGGTAGCCCGTATTTTTACACTTTTTTTTTTTTTTTTTTTTTTTTTCATACACTTTTACTCTACTATCCTCTACGGTAACATCAAAATGATAGGGATTTATAGGCACATCCCACACTTGAGTTTTTATTATTCTAACACTAATTTGGCCCGAATTGAAAAGATCAAAACACTTGGGGTACATTATTACGCAAACAAAGGGAATTTGAATTTAACGTTCCCTTCCGTCATTTCATAAACTTTAACTTTTCCCATGAATCCCAATCGTCCCAAAATCAGATACAAAGGATATGACTCGACTTAGCAACTTATGCAAGCAACTAGATAATTGAACTAAGGGTTTAGGGTGATAACAAACATTTGCACTAAAATGAGTGCATAAGGGGTAAGCTAAGGCGATTTGGGTGTATATTTGGGGGGGGTGTAAATAATGTTTTCATTGATATTCGGAAAACCAAACATCACGAGAACCGCGAAAAGGATAGGCTCTGAGGGGTTAACTAGGGGTATCGTGTACTAAAGATGAGTACAACGCAAAGGTGTGGGGGAATTACTCAACCGATGTGGAAGAAGTAATTATATTACGGGTATCAAACAAGGGTTATCCTAATGCCTCTTATCATTTAGTTATTCCTAACTACACAAGTGTAGTCTCACTTGCGATCTCGGAATGCATCACAAAACAAGTTCTAGAATCTAATATACTACCGGTTCACACTCTAAGCATTAAAGATGAATGCTTTAATTCCTACTAATCTAAGGGCGATCCTCACATTTTGGGTGGAATTTAAGTGGTAAAGGGTTTTGTGCTAGTCATGCAACTTCCTATCCATGAGACGCTTTTGTTAAGACTAATGGCCCACTCCTATATGTCATGAAAAATTTTAAATTTGGTGCCAAAATTACCCTAACCGACATTTTCTCATGGTTTATTACACAATCACAATTTGGACATAGCAAATAATCAAGGATAAGCGTAGTTTCAAAGTCACCGCTTTATTTTCCTCCCTACACTTAAACCGAACATTGTCCCCAATGTTCCCGAAGTATCAAAGTTATGATAATGGAAGGTAATTAAAACGAACGAAACTAATACTCCCCGATTAGCTCGGTAGATCCGTAAAGTGGTGGTTAAATCCTTTTCAAGAAGAATTATTGCGTGAAAAGCTCCTTCCAATCTTATGTAACTTCTTCTTGACAAACTAAACTGACACTTGAAGAAAACAACGAAACCTTCGTAAAATCATGGTAATAATATATATAAGACTCGATTTAAACTAGGATATAATGCTTGTGGAATGGATATTTACTGAATTTCTAAGAAAATTAAGACTTGGAAAATTCCAAAATTTATAAGTAGCTCGTAAAACGAGAAAAAGTAATCGATGTTTTACTCCTTCCCGATGCCGTCGATTGCAATCTCGACGCCGTCAGTTATCCCGACAAAACCGGTCGCGATTTTTCGAAAAAATTCGGAAAATTTACATCTTTAGAATCGGAAAATTTCGCAAAAACATCCATTATGACTCGATACAAGCATTTGACTCGAATAAACAAACATAAATATCTTTTAGTTAATTGTTATTCTCATGTTTACGTTTCTTTTGAAAACGTGTGTAATCCTCCCTACACTTATCCCTTATGTAAAATACCTTTATATGCAATTAAGACGAGGTTAAAACAAAATAAAGTATTTTACAAATTTAAACATGAGGATAAACAATTAATAAAAGATATATGACACTAACAAGCAAACAATTAAGCATGGGTTGCCTCCCACTAAGCGCTTTTCTTTATTTAAGAGTCTTGTAGCTAGACTCATAGTCGTGCTCCACGTTGCTTCACCACCGCCCTCTCGACGGTCTCTATCTGGGATTCCATATTGTAGAAGTGTCCTATGATGCACCTCTCTAAGAGTTCTTCCTCTCCCACTCGGTCCTATATTTTCGTCCTAAATTCAAACAATCTTTATAGAACCCGAAAATCTTAGCCATAATATAATCTACTCCCTTCCCTATCCTCATCATTCTCGTAATAGACCGACAGCTTAAGTTCCTTTTCATCATTAGAGAATGATGAAAACTTCTCAATCTTAAACGGCATTTGGTAAGCTATGTCGTCGGTCTCATCCTTGAATCGCACTATTCCTAACGAGGGGTTATAGGTCATCCCTTGCTTTCTATGAAAGGTTTTCCTAGAAGAACGATGGGACAAGCTAGGGTGAATGGCCGTGCTAATATCATCCACAATTATGAAGTCCGTAGGAACGTGAAACTACCTACATATACGGGCAATCCCTTAACTCTACCGAGAAAATTGCACTTATCACTAGGATTATCGGGTCTTGCCTATTTGGGATAGGCTTCTTCATTATCCAATTGTAGTAGGTGCTAGTCATTATGTTAATTGGGATTTGCGATCAATGTAGGCCTTCGCCACAAAAAGGTGTCCTATGCAACATGGTATGTTAAGATTCCAAGGGTTCCCAAACTTGATTCTAGGACTTTTCCTAACATACATGTGACGGAGGTCACGCACTAAGTGAGGTGGGTATGGATAGTTCTTTTCCGTAGGAAATTTTTGAAATAGTCAATGTCTACTTCATCTATTTCCTCGGGTGTTTCATCATCCATAAGTGTATGGTCCTCTTCGCCATCCGTTTCTATCCGGTTTCACTAAGGCGATGGTATTGACGAATGGACGTGCTTAGTTAGCTTGCTTGATCCTTAATCTCTATACCAAGGCTCGGAGTTGAGATAGCACTAACCTTCTTATCACTATTAGTTATGGCTTTCAAAAGGTTTTCTATTTTCCTATCCATCTCGGCTTGTTGATGGTTAAAGCGGTCCAGAGCTTAGCCATTTGGGTTTCTTGGGATGCAACTAGGTTTTGCAACATCCCTTCGACGCTTTGTTGGTTAGGACCGTTAGGTGGGGCCATGAGAAATCATTGAGGTGAATTCTTTGGTTTGTCCCCGTGAGAATTCGGGCTTGTTTTTCCATGCCGCACGGGTTTCATTGAAATTCCTAGGTCCGGTATTGTAGGGAATCTTCCTCCTGCTCCATTAATACGCGAGGATGCGTAGTCAACGGAAGCATGTTCGGGGATCGGTGCTATTGGCGTGTTATGAGGATCATAAACGGCTCGCACGAGGAAGAAACCTTGTTCACATGGTATGAAGACTTAGGATTTTCGTAAGAACTCATGAGGAAGCTAACTTGATGTTCAAGTTCGATCATCCTACGGTCGAAAGGTTGTGAGTTGATGGAAGGCAAGGAGATCGCCTTAACGGTTTTAGGTAGCTCACGGGGGTCGTCCCAACTTTCGTTATCGTAGAGGGCAAGGTCCTCTATTATACCCCATGATTCTTCCACGGTGAGATCACTAAGTTTTCCATCGGCCGCTTGGTCAATGGATCGCTTAGTGGGGAAGTTGACATGATCATAAAAGATTTGGACTTGGAGCCAAAGATCAATGCCGTGATGAGGGACTTTATGAAGTAAGTCCTTGAATGTGGTCCATGCTTCAGAGAGATTCACCTTGACGTTGTTGGAACATCAAGATGTCATTCCTAAGCTTAGTGGTTCTCCCGGTGGGAAAAATCGAGCAAGGAAGCGAGAGGTAAGATCATCCCAACTTGAGATGGAGCCGGCGGGAAGTCGCTCAAGCCAATTACTAGCTTGGTCCCGTAGAGAGAATTGGAAGAGACGCAGCGTGGTCTCCCGAGTAGTAGCATCAAGGTCGATGGAATCGACAATTTTGAGGAAATCCTCGGATGTCGATTTGGATCTTGAACGAAGTCCATGGAATGCACATCCGCTTTGCACCAACCGAATGGTGTCTGATCGCAGGCCGTAGTTTGGGCTTGGTCGGGAAGCTCAATGGTGTTCCTATAGCCTAGGTGGCTTGGTCTGAATATTCACCAAGAGTACGGCTCTTGGCGGGTCATTTGGTGCGGGTTGATGAGTGGTGGTTGGTTATCATCCTCCATGATGAAAAGTGATGGGTGTTACGAACAAAGTTCATGAAGAAGGGGATAGACTAAGAGAAAGCTAAAATGAGAAAATTTACTTGATAGGAATCAAGCAAAGAACCTAAACGAGGTGGACTACTAACTAGCTATTCTATTCTCGGCAATGCGCCAAAAACTTGATAACGCCACACGCATCGTTTGGGGTCAAGGAAACTTCCTTTCTTCGAGCAAGTTTTATAACACCCTAGGTAGTGAACCTAATCATTGTAGTGTAGTAATTAGGGTAAGCCACGGGTATTGATATCGCTCTCTGGGGAATAGGAATGCTAGTGAGAAGTTACTACGCTAAGGTTAAGGTTGAGGAAGATTATTTTTGTATTTTTATATTTTATGAAATGGAAAGGTATGAATCTCGGTATTGATTTGGGGGGTTGATATTTCACCGATTACTCTATTATTATCTAATTATCTAAACTAAGGTCAAGGGAGTCTATGTCTAATTAATGTGTGCTCGTATGATAGTTTAAAGATGTGTTTACTTAGGTTATACTACTCCTTAATTATCTCCTATTGATGGTTGAGTTGTCACGCCCTTATTCTTAGTTGCACAGTGTCTAAAGTTGTAGGTATGCGCTTTCTCCCTAACTCTTTGAACTTACCAAAGGGTCTCGCCTACAAAACCCACTAGGATGATAAACTCTTACTCTAAGGCACTCTTTGGATAATTTAGCCTACAACTACTCTGTAATCATATTCTAAGGTTCACAAAGATGAATCAAGCATTAGTACACAACGAATGACCTATCGCATTACTAGATCATTAATCAACTAAGATAAGAAACAACCAATCAATATTCAATAATTAAGTTTCATACTTCCTAAGCAAACACACAAATAAATTAGCCGGACATGGAGAACATGCAAGCATACACACAAATAATCAAAGACATAATTGAATTAATGAAGTAAATACTTATCTTGATGTAAGATAGGGTTTAAAACCCTAAAATCTGTACAAGACACCTTAGGTTCGATTTTAGGTTTTACTCCAAAAGACTCTCTTAAAACTAAAAAATTGATTCTATATATAAGATTACATATGTGACGGCGCCACCTTATGTTTCTCGTGACGCCGCCGTGTCGCCGTCATTAGGGTTTCGCCTGGCCACGTTAACCTTGGCGACGTCACCTTATGTCCGCGACGCCGTCCTCTTGCCTTCCGACGCCGTCTGGGTCACATCTAGGCCGCCCGAGTTGCGACGGTCTACTCTTTTAAAGCCCGTCGTCACTTGTAAATGAGCAATTTGGCTCGAGAGTCATTAAAAGTGATGCGACGGCGTCATAGATTAACACCGACGCCCGCCCCTTGGGCCCAGATGCAGTGGCTCGATTCTTGACTTTGGCCATTTTTTCAGAATTCGCGCCTTTTCGTCCAAATAAGTGCCATTCCAAGATTTTGCCTTCAAGAGATCTAAAAGTGAAAAGGAACGAAATTAAGCAATAACGGATACAAAAGTGATCAAATAAGGGCTAAATGACCCCTCAAATGGTACCTTTTAAAACCTTATCAAGGATAGATTGAAATTTATTGATGAGAGGCTCGAGGAAATGTCATCCCACTTAAACGAGGAAATTGAAAGCCTTGGAGTGGGTCTTTTGGTCTTAGTAACCAATTTGAGGGTTTTTGGTACATTGGATCGTGCATGCACCCAGCAGATTTCTTTTATTGGAGTGCAGATCGGACTAGCCGATGCTTCAAAGACATGCATTTGAGCCACCCTAGGTGGGAAGGTCCCGAGTACGTGTACTAGCCTAACATTCCCGATGTCTGAGTCCAAAGAGGAGTGGCCTTTATGAATCCGGTGCCACCCCGAAGCGCCGCAGCACTCCTTTTGATCCTTCTCAATTCCACTCTATGGATCATGATCTACCCGGGACGAGTGATTTCCCATTTGATAAAACAATCAAACAATTTTAAAACTATTTGAAACTCAAGTCTATAATAACTTAACTATTAGGATGTTTGCCTTTTATATCGTTAATTGTACCCGTTGGGTACAAAATTTTCCGGTATGTTGTGCGTTTTTGTTCGTGACACGCTTATGGCGTAACCTCACGCTTAGTTACGCCGTAACTACTACCGGAGTAGGGAATTTTGGAAGCAACACAACTAGTTAAGGCCAACCACCGATTCAACAAACATTACCCAACCCATGACCCACCTTCAAACTTTCGTATGACATCTTGAATAACCATTCGAGAGGGAGTTTCTTTCTTTCTTGATTATTTTCATTTCTATTTTATTTTTCCTTTGTTCGCATAAATGGGACTTTGTAAACTTCAAGTGGGGATAGGAATAGAAATGAAGTGTATGATTACTTAGCTTACTTGCCCTAATTTTCTAGTTGGTTTTAAAAATTTTAAGCTTATTTGAAAATTTTGTCATATTTTTAACCAAACTAGAATCGCATAAAAGTCGAGCACACATTAACCCTTATTACCATTGGTGAGATTTAGCCTTGTCGTTTCCCCCATTTTACCCTAATTTACCATAAATTGAGTGTGCCGGTAGTATTGTAAACTTTAGAACTTGGATTTTACATCACTTCAAGACCATAGACGAGTAGTGTATCAAGTTAGCTTGGTGCATTTGGAAAAGGCAATTTGAAAAAAGTAAATGTTTTAGGTTTTCACCCAAAATAGCCTATATGTGTTCACTTGTGTGTGTTTATCTATTAGTCGCATTGGCTTTTCGACTCCGTGTTAACCCTATTTGTTGCACTCATCTTTAGTGCAAGATACCCCTAGTTACACCCTTTTGAGCCTATCCTTTCATTTCATTACCCTTATTTTCGTTATAACTTTACACCTTAGCCTACCGTAGTTTTACCTTTTACCTAAAAGCCATTGTTCACCCGAGTTTGAGGTTCAAATAAAGAAGCATATAACATCTCGCTTAAAGATCTCGGAAGACCCCAAGTAGTCATCTATTGCTCGGTTCAAGTGGGAAAAGTATATCATTGTATCTTAAGCATAACTTAGTTTATGCGCAAAAAAAAAAAAAAAAAAAAAAAAAAACGCGATCACTTATTAGTACGACAAAGTATTGGCACTCGTAAATTAGCATTGAGAATAATCTTCTCAATAGTTTGGAAGAATTTGTTCAAGAATAATTTTGAGGATTCCGAGGCATGCATCGACCTAATGAAAACGAACCTTGAATTATTGGTTGGATGATGGCAATTAGGTTTTAAGCTAAACTATTTTTTTCCTTTTCACCCATTAATCCCATGCCTATCCTTACCCTTTTGTCGTGAAGCGTTGATTTCGTTAAAAACCAATAATAGAGAAGTGTAGTATGTTGGGTAACTCAAACGTGTTAGGTTTGAGCACCGAGATTGTTCGAACGAGGGTTGAATGGAATTTCCAACTCACGCCTCGATTATCGGGATTTGAATAAAGAAGGGATAATATGATGTTATCTTAACTACGGATAAGGAAAGTAAATGGGAATTAAGTCTATGGGGAAAACCTAAGAATTATGGCAACTACGCAAATCTACACTAAAATGCAAACACGGATTAAACGAAACGCGAATAAAATGCAATTACGACTAATCTAAATCCTAAAATTAACCCAAAATTACTTTTATGCTAAAATGATATAAGAAAACTATTTATGAATTAAAACTAATTTTAGGAATTTTCTTGAATTAATTTGAATTAAAAACTAATTATTAACTTTTAAAACTAATTTAAAATACTAAAAATTATGAAAATCAAAGGAAAATTATGAAACTATTTTATAAAATCTAAAATATCCTAAGAGAATTTTAAAACTATTTTTGTATTTTTTTGATTATTATTCTATTTTATACTAATTTAAAACTATTTAAATCTAATTTAAATTGTGAAAAATACCAAATAAAAGGAAAAAAAATAGGTAAAAATATTTTTTATGCTTTTTATATTTTTCTTAAACTGGGAAAATTGAAAAATTATTTTTTGGAACTTTTTCTGAATTATTAGCAATAAAAGCTATTTAAAAATGACTAAAAACTATTTTAAATAATGAAAATACTAAACAGTGACCAAAAATTATGAAAAACTCAGGAAAATTCTAAAATGTTATTCTAAAGTTATGAAAAATATAAAAACATGGGCTTATGTGAAAGATATAGAGCTGCAGTGTAAACAGTTGTGAAATAAGCACTTTAAAATAAGCAAATAAGCTCTAGATGACACCAATTAACTACAGAAGGTAAATTATCTTATAACTACTCTAAGGCAACTTATTGCAACTACTCTTAACCTCAAATGAGCAATTTTCCTATGATTGAAGCTAACTGATACTCTATCCAAACAGCTGATTAAGGTCCTAACTTATACGCATTTTATAGCTTCTTGTCAAGAGAGTAGCAAAACTTTTCAATCAAAAGACTTAAAAAAGCTTACAAAATTTTAAATTTTCATATTTTTGCTCAATTTTTCATTTTCTAAGTAAAACGGGGTCATGAGAGAAACACGACGTAAATATGCAAGTGCGGTCAAATCAAATCGAAGATTACCCTACCCCAGACTAGAACGAAGCATTGTCCTCAATGTTTAAAGCAAGGGTATCACGAAAATCTAAAAGCCGTTTATTAAGTATGCTAGAAGATAAACGTTAATCGATAAGATTAGGATATCGGATTTCCATAAGCATCGATCATGAAACTCGAGCGGAGAAAAGACAAACTTCGAGCACGAGAGTCTTCATATCGGGAACATCCTAAACACAACATCACAAACAACCAAACACGAGAAATCGAAGAGGCTAACCCCTTCACGTCACTTATTAGAAAATAGAAAGAAGATAGAAACGCTTGTTTTGTTATCGAGTCGTTAGCTTGACCCGCCCCGAATTCATTTGTCCTTGGGGAAGCAAGTGGAAAAGACAATCTCCATCGGACTTTCGTTCAAGAGGTTTGGATAAACATTGAAACATAAGAAAGTTCCACTCCGATGAAATACCCACGGTTCTTAAAAAGGAAAAGCAGTGATACCGGGGTCAAAGATGGTATCCTCACTCCCGCAAGAGTAAAGGAGAGGAGAAATCATATTATATGAAAGAAATGGAATAAAGATTTTGATAATGATAAAGATCCATTCTTCATCTTCAAAAGCAAATTCCTTAATCTGATTTTGAACATTTAAGCTCGTAGGGTGATTTTCAACAAAGACATCGGGAGGAAGAGACGGGGTGATGTCATCAATAACGAAACTCTTTTGAGAGAAATCTTCTTCCCCCAAACTAAAATCTTCCTCAAGATCAAAATAAACACGATCATATTCTGGAGGAGATATGAAATGAGAGAGTTCACCGGAGAACTCCTAGAGATAATCATCATTAATCTTTCGTGTCGGCTCATTTAACGGATCTTCATTCAACAAACTTTCAATCTCTCTTAAATCGGCTTCAAAATCAAAGTCATCGTCCTCACATCCCGGTGGAAGAGGATCGATGCGAGCGAGTTCAACGGCGAACTCCTCGAGAAGTAAATCAAGAGACGAATCCTTGAGCTTGGGCTCCGGAGGATTTCCATTAGACGGCTCTACTTCTTTAATTTCATCAATCGAGACAAACGAAGGTGGGATTTGTGTGGTACTTTGTAGACTATGAACTTGCACCTTTTCCATTGTGGTCTCCGTGTCGGACTCATCACTTTCCTCGTCAAAGATTTGATTGTCAAAATTGAGAGTATATTCTGAATCGAAGTCAAACAAAGGATTTGTGAAGGTCATTTTGAAAGTTTCTGAAATCGAATCGAAAAGTGTCTCAGATACCCTTGGGATTGGAACAAGGTCATCAATATTCTCAAGAGGAGTGCATTCGACTTCCTTATCCCCCATTGACGAGGTATCCGAAGGTTCGTTAATGAGCGGATAGCAATTGGTTTCAACAATTTCCGGCGAAATTGGATCATCGACTTCTTCCAAAACGACGTCACTTCTCTCAACCGGCGTGAGTGAAGGAGAAGAGTCGGAAATGATAGGATTGGAAATGGGAGTGGGATTGCCACTCGAAGAATTACCATCGATCTTTAAGTTATCTTCTTCAAACGGTTCATCATCATCACTATCGTCAGAGTCGGAATAGTAAAAAGTGGGTGGATGACTCGGTCTTTGTTGATAATGGTGACTGATATATCTTTCTTGCTTTCCAAAGACGTCAATTTGAGCACTCATAACGAAACTTCTCTAATAATGATCACCAACATAGTGGTAGAATCATAAGGAACGCCAAGATCCCACCGATAATGATGTTGCGTCATATTCTCGATCAAATCGTAAGCTTTTGAGGTGTCTTCAAGATGAGATTTCCACCACCGCCAACATGATTTTGTCTCGATCAATCGTAGTGATACCATGATAAAAGGTTAGGATTTGATCAAGAAGCAAAATTCGTGATCGGACATTTCGTAATAATGATTTGAATCTTCCCAAGCTTCAAATACGGATTCCTTAGATAATTGTCGAAATTGAGAATTTCTTTCCTCGGTGCATCGTTTTCGAATATGGAAAGTATTTTGAAAGAAACTTCTGAACATCTCTTCCCAAGTATGAATTGAATGTTTTTCAAGAGTGTAAAACCAAGATTCGCTTCGTTGGTTAAAGAGAAGGAAGAGATTCAATCGGATATCATCTTGAGAAACGCCACGTTGTTTCATGGATTGAGTAATAGATAAGAACTTGTTCAAGTGCTCGTTAGCATCTTCGTCGTTAAATCCATAAAATTGACAATCTTTGTCGAAGAAGACGAACCATACGATTTTTCAATCTAAACTTGGTTCCGAACGATCGGTCCTCCTCACCGATGGCGATGGATGATAGAAATCCTCCATGGTCCGAGGATCATGGGATCAAAGGTGCGTAAATCGAGCATGGTGGAGAATTAAACAAATTAGAGGGTAAGGAGATGAGAATTAAACATATAGAGGAAATCAAGATTATTTTGGGTTTTAAAACAAATTTTGAAAAGGAAAATCTTTTGGGTTTTATATTTAGAAAACACAATATTTTTGTAATCGTCACGTCAACGGTGCTCGGTAGCTCTCAAAAGTACGCTGCAATGAGCGGAACGAAGAGTGGATCGTTTCTTGATGCTCGCAATTTAATGTCAAGACTTTCCTTATACCCGTGTATAGGTTGTACCTTCAAGGCGGAAATTAAGCGTAACAATTGACGCTTCAATTTCTTTTGTTGGTTTTTACTTTTTATGGTTTTGTAAACACTCTAGGAAGAATGTTTTGGTGTTTTAGATGTTTTGGGTTTTTAAAATATATACAAAACGATGACAACTTCACTCGGGAAGGATCTTCAAATGCACACGATTCGAGACGGAATACGAAAACTCGCTACAAGCCCTCCCCGGCAGCGGCGCCAAAAATTGATTTCGTTAAAAAACCAATAATAGAGAAGTGTAGTATGTTGGGTAACTCAAACGTGTTAGGTTTGAGCACCGAGATCGTTCCGAACGAGGGTTGAATGGAATTTCCAACTCACGCCTCGATTATCGGATTTGAATAAGAGAAGGGATAATATGATGTTATCTTAACTACGGATAAGGAAAGTAAATGGAATTAAGTCTATGGGGAAAACCTAAGAATTATGGCAAACCACGCAAATCTACACTAAAATGCAAACACGGATTAAAACGAACGCGAATAAAATGCAATTACGACTAATCTAAATCTTAAAATTAACCCAAAATTACTTTTATGCTAAAATGATATAATAAAACTATTTATGAATTAAAACTAATTTTTAGGAATTTTATTGAATTAATTTGAATTAAAAACTAATTATTAACTTTTAAAACTAATTTAAAATACTAAAAATTATGAAAATCAAAGGAAAATTATGAAACTATTTTATAAAATCTAAAATATCCCAAGAGAATTTTAAAACTATTTTGTATTTTTCTCGATTATTATTCTATTTTCTACTAATTTAAAACTATTTAAATCTAATTTAAATTGTGAAAATACCAAATAAAAGGAAAAAATAGGAAAAATATTTTTATGCTTTTATATTTTTCTTAAACTGGGAAAATTGAAAAATTATTTTTGGAACTTTTTCAATTATTAGCAATAAAAGCTATTTAAAATGACTAAAAACTATTTTAAATAATTAAAAATACTAAACAAGGACCAAAATTATGAAAACTCAGGAAAATTCTAAAATGTTATTCTAAAGTTATGAAAATATAAAAACATGGGCTTATGTGAAAGATATAGAAGTCGCAGTAAAGCCAGAAATAAGACTTTAAAATAAGCAAATAAGCTCTAGATGACACCAATTAACCATGTATGTAAATTATCTTATAACTACTCTAAGGCAACTTATTTCAACTACTCTTAACCTCAAATGAGCAATTTACCTATGATTGAAGCTAATCGATACTCTATCCAAACAGCTGATTAAGGTCCTAACTTAAGTCATTGCGAGTGCTTATGAATAAGTCCAATTAACAATCCAAAGAAATGGATCCTAAAGCACACCAATCTAACTACTTATAAACCAAAATACGACTTATGGCAAGCTAAAATGAACTCTATAGAAGCTATGCAAAGTCACACACACTTTAATTCATCGAGTGTGAGCAGGCAATAATGATCAACAAAATTGAGCTTGTTTAATGGCTTAACAAGAGAGCTTATGAGAAAACAGAACTGTGAACCTTTAAAATACCAATCAAAGAATCTATAGACCAAAACTGAACCCTAGAGAAGTTATTATGAGCTTTAAATGAGGTCTGCAAATAAGCCTGAACACACTTGCTTGAGTAACATTTTTGACTTTATAACAGATATGGATATTTGACTAAAATGAGATTAGAATCAAACTGATGAACTAATATTGATGAAATATGATGAAATGAAGCTATACTAAACTAAATTATCTATATCCTAACCTATTTGCCAAATGGAATCAACTATTTCAAGCAGAATCAGATCAAGAGCGGTTGAATGATAATTTTGACTATAGTGGTAAGCGAGATGCAATTTAATGGTCTAAATAACTAGATATTACCTAAATGAAACCAAAGGCAACAACAAATAAACACTAAACCTTCCTAATACTCGATTACTCATCCGATCCAAACACTCATTAACCAAGCGATATACAACTTAATAGCGATTCAAGCTTCTAAACTTATATCCCGAACCTTAAATCTAATTAGAACAAGTTCTAGTGATGAAATCAAAACTAAATAATGCGTAAATACCAACTACAACTATCAAAATCATAATAAGTCGAATGTGCGTAATAAACTAGAAAGCAGATTAAGGATACTTACAAAGTGGTCCAACCACTATGGTTTGCTCAACAAATCAATGGAATAGTAACCTAAGCTAATCACCAATCCAAATCACAATCATCCCATAAACCAAAGAGTTCGAGATCAATTCTAACCGTAATTCGATCGTTGACTTCATTTGACTAAGTGAAATGAGAGTAAAATCGATTAACAAACTAACTTAGATATGAAATAAGCTCAAATAAACATTTGAAAGCGAAGAATGTCGAGTTTAAACAAAGGATTAAGAGAAAATATAATTTGAAATTAAAACTTGTATTAATAAACTTTGAGTAAAATGAACATAACTTGAATTAAACTAAAACATTTAGAAACAATAAAAACTACTCAGTACTTATACTACTCCTACTCTACTTCTACACTACTTTCTCTCACTAAAACTACTTTTTTTACAATGTGAATAATGAGGTATATATAGCTGAGCAAGAGTAATAGAAGGATCCAGAAGGCTTCATCTTGTGCTTTCTCTTGAGCTTTTGCAATCGTTAGATCAATCTTCCATCTTATCCCATCATTCAGAACCCTTGGATCATATTTGACACGCATCTTGGACCAATCAGAAGCAAGGAATGAGGTATGTGACACACGGATTGCTGACATGGCACCCGTGTGTCAGTGTGTGTCAGAGAAAAGTACTATTATACCCTTAATGAGAGTGAATTGGCTTAATTGATAGGCGAGGGTGTTTTAGGGTTCTTAGAACCTGGGAAATATTTGGGATTGGGGCAAAAATTAGCGCGTTGGTTTTTATATATTAATTTGATATTTTTGACCGGGTATAGTAAACGTTGACTTGGGTAAAAAGGTGTAAATGGGTACCGAGTTTAGGAGTTGTGAAAAACCGGGTAAGTATTGTTTAGTGGACCGGGGTTTTGGTTTTGGGCCGTGTATATTATTATGGGTTTGGACTAATATAAGTTGTATTTTGGACTTGGACTTAAATTGTAACCATTTAGGCTTATCAAGGACCAAACTTGTATACTTTGAAAATCCAGGGACCACATATGTAAATCTGAAAATCTCTTTCAAGGGCCTTTCTTGTCACTCTTCAATAAACAAGGGGTTGATTTTGTAAATTCCAGAAACTTGAGGGGTCATTTCTGCCAAATACTCAAAGTTCAGGGACTAATCTTGACATTTCTTCAAACTTGACTGTAACTTCCAAAAATCATCCTCAGAGAATAAAATCTTCCAAAATGCATAATCCCGACCTTCCAGCTCAGCTCAAACTCTCTTAATCTCTCGTGCTCGGATTTTCGTCTGATTTGGCTTCTTTTTGTGTGTTTTACATATCCAGACATTCACAAGCACAAACTCAAGAAAACCACAAATATTAGCAATAAACGGCTCTTTCTTGGTTGTTTTGGGTCAGTTTGATAATGAAAAGGTATGTGTTTTAGCACATACCAAGCGTGTCTAGTGATGCAACGAGCAATCCTTGATGTCTTCGCCATGGATTTGGTCATGTATCATTGATTTTGTCCACTTTGCCGTGACACGTTAGTAATGACACCACCCCTTTAGCCTTCATAACTCAACCCAACATTGCTTTTTAAATTTTGTCTTGACCTTAGCTTTAGTGGTGGAGTTGTGTGTAATTGCCAAGCTTATGATAGAATACTTGCTATGTCCGCAATTGGTGATCACCCGAAATTAACCCTTATGATAGTATAAATCGACTTATGTGTCGTATTGTGTTGAGTATTCTCGCCTTGTTCAACTGGCGCAAATTTTTACAAATCTGTTTTGTCTTACGGATAAAATTAGAAACCCGAACATTTCTATCTCGCCTTTCAAATTTTAATCAATATTCATACAGTGGAGACATTGTACATTTCAAGTGGGAGGATGGGAGATAGAAATGGCCAATTTTGATAGAAATATGTGCTAAATTGACCCAAATTTTAAATTTTTTTATATAGCACATTCTTTTTTCATTGATGATGAAGGCCGAGTTAATGTATCTTATTTGCCTAGATTATGGAGTTTATGAGGCACCACATTAAGCTTCGTTTATCCTTCTCTTTACCTAAATTTCTGGAGTCCGTTACACACCTATCAAATACATTAGTTTTGTCTACCATATATTACCTATGTTTTATCTAATCAACTTAGTTCTTTTCAAGGTCACAGCTCTCTTGGGATGATACTCGGATTTACCTAAGGCTTTACTACATCTGATCGGGTACTCTGCCCGTTAGTATGCGTTTATCCTAAGTTATTCAAGCTTTATAAATATTAAAAGCATGATGAAATAGCACATCAACTACACACGACCGGGTACACTGCCAGTTAGTGCATTAGGGGTAGACCATAGGTATAGCGAGACACTGTAAATATTAAGACCTGGTCAGTAAAACCTGCATCAAGTTTGATAACATCAAATTAGCCTGATCTTTTATATATCAAATTCCCGTGTTTATGGCATCATTTGTATTAATATGGTGCTTAATTCATTCATATTCATTCATATTTGCATTTCAGGATAAATGAGGCGTTGGAGCGGAAAAGATGTGATAAAAGGCCAAGTATATGTTCAAGATTGATTTACAAAGGCCTATGAATTATTTGTGAAGATTACGTCGTAACTAGCTAATAAGGTTCTGGCGTAAATATGAACTTTGAAGGATACGGCGTAACTAATTCTTATGGTTACGTCGTAATTGTTATCTTGAAGGTTACGGCGTAACATGGCAATCTAGCTACGCCGTAGAGATTATTTCGGAGGGATAAGTATGAGATGAAGAAGGATTATGGCGTAACTCGGATAATTAGTTACGGCGTAATTAATTACTTGGGCGCGAAGGAGTTGTAATCCAAGGATTAAAAGTGACAAGTTAATTCGAAGTTTATTAAGTTCAAGGACTTGTTTTAATCGTAACAAGTGCGATGAGGGCCAAAAGTGTCAACAAGAGCAAATTAGTTTCAACATATATTGATGACCAAGAAAAGTACAAAGTTGCTAATTCTCATATAGTTACGACGTAACTATTATATAGTTCTGGCAGAACTTTAGTTACGTCGTAACTAATATATTTAACTACGTCAGTAACCATGTCGGGGCCTATAAATACAGACCCTAAATCTGCATTTTTAAGTATCTCTTCACCCTCTCCTGTGGGTCGATTAGGCACCACTCACCGGCATTTTCCAAAGATCAAGCCAATTTTGAAGGAAGAATTCACTCCCAATCATCATCATTATTAGCTCTACATCAAGTAATTTGTATCAAACATTATGTTCAATTCAATTTAAGATTTATTCATTTTGTTGGTATGATTTATTATATGTTTGGCTAAGCACCCAGTCTCGGCCCGATTATGATTCCTTAATTGTTTTGTTTACATTTATATTACTTTCGTATAATTATTTCTAAGTGTATGCATGCTTAGTTTATTGGTAGCCACCATTGTTTGGTAGTTTTGAATGGCGGTAGAGGCCAATTGCCTAGGAGATATGACCAAGTGACCCTAGGTGAGCGGATCGAGACGGAAGGGTCGATATGACCAACCGACGACCCTTTCTACTTGTGCGATTTGACCAAATGATCACCTGTCGTTTGGATGAACTTAAGAATTAGGGGGTGAGTGTCTAAGTTCCTAACGGTCGGGCACTCACTATTATAAATCTAGCATGTAGCGGTACTTAATGACTCGACTTAGGGGACCAGGATCAACAGGACTTATGACGGTGCGCCTGATTTCTCCTGTGGTGGCATCTTTGCGGATAGGTTAGGGCGAATTGACCAAATGTTGTCCTCTCGACTTTGACCCCACCTGAAGAAATTGGAAGTAATTAGACGTAGACATTACTAGCTAGGATGAATAACTAGGTTAGCACCACTATCCTTCATTGACCACACTTCTTGCCCTTTTCTGCTTTATTTTATTTCCTTGTTTTATTAGTTAATTTTATTATTTCAATCTTATAAGCAATTAATATCGTGACATATACTTAAGTTAATTTCCAATCCACGTAGCTCTTGGGACGACCTCGGCTTTACCATTTACTACACTACACACGACCGGTACACCGCCTGTTAGTGCATTAGGGTGAACCATAGGTATAACGGTAGTTATAAATATTAAAACACGTTAGTAAAACCCGCATCAAGTTTTTGCGCTACCTTGTCGGGGAGCTATTTTAGGATTTTAATTTTAGTTTTTCTTTTCTTTCTATTCTGTTGTTTTCTTTGTTTCTTGAGTACGTTTCAGGTAATCATGGAAATGGAACCAGATTTTGATAATATGACATTGGCAAAATACTGGGAGTACGAGCGCGAAATGGAAAGAAAAGTTTTGAGGAGTCGTCAATCTTGGAGAACTTGTACGAGATCGCCTTCCCTAGAGTATTTCTTTCAACCATATGCCTATGATGATTATGTATCTCCTCAAGAGTATGATGAATATGACATGGATAACATGACCATTCATGAATATCAATTATATCTGACCAACCGATGTCGGAAGATGAACAACTTTAGTGATTATGCATATAACACTCCGATCCCGAACACGATGATAGCGAGTTGATGATCGAAGAGCGTTGGACGATTTGTTCGTAATTGGTCTTGAAAATCTTCAACGATGAAACAAGAGGAGACTCTTGATGAGTCTATTATGGATGTGAACCTTGGAAGTGAGAACCTTCTTAACTTTCCTATTTCTCCTATTACTAATATTTTTGCTAGTGTTTATGAACAGGATGCAGATAATGTCAATTTCGACATTACAAAGGAGGAAGAGGAAGCCAAGGAGGAATGGAATTTTTATGACATGTGGGATATCACGGTAGAGGATGTTGAAAGGCTTAGGAAAATTCTAACACCTCCCATACGTGATAAGCCTATCCCAGATTTGGTAATGCAACCCTTGACATCACCTATCACACCGCCAATGACCTGCTTAGTAGCACCAACTACCAACCCAAAGGTTGAACGAGCTTATAAAGGAATTCGGAGATGAGATTTTGAATATTTCCTTGGTTGACAAAGAAGCCGAATGCGACCCTGCTAAAGATGTGAAGGAGCTCGAGGAAACGCTTTATAAAGATCCTTCATCATTTTCTACGGACGAAAGGGCACATCTGGCAATTGATGAAACGAATATGGTTTTGAAGAAAGTTAGTCAACAACAACATGGAACAAGCGAATCCTCTAATCCGTCAATGAACATGGGTCCGGTAAGTAGGGAAATGACTTCTCCTCTGAGGTATGACTATAATTCATCATTTCCCCATCCCATAGCAAATTCACACCCTCTTGGTGTTTATTGCTATTTTCACCCACACTTGATTTTAAGTGAAGGGGTGAACACCTTTTTACTTAGTAAATAAGGGTAGAGTCAAGCTCGTGACTCGAACAAAAACAAGCGCTTCTTGGGAGGCACCCCATGCCTATCTTTTCTTTTTCATTTTATTAGTATAGTTGGGTTTTGTGTTTTTAACCATTTTGCAGGAATCGTAGAAGATTGCATCAGTAACATAAACGGGGACCTGTCCTGTCCATCAGTTATGGCGTAACTCATCCCAATGATTACGCCGTAACATATCACAAGTGGCGATTCTCCCCAGAGCATTACCGATTACGGCGTAATCTCATGCTATGGTTACGCCGTAGCTACCCTCCTATAGCGACTGCCAGGTTTTGCCATAATTACAGCGTAACTCCTTCAATGAGTTACGTGTAATTATCCTTAGTTCAAATTCTTTCTATAATAACACAATAACCTTGTATTAGTACTAAATGAACTTTGTGGGTGTGTTCCTCAGTAAACCTCACGAGACTTCACTCGTCCACTGGGACACCAAGTGGTTTAAAAGGCTTGTTGCATACGCTAAATACAACCGTGATTCCTACGAAAGTGAGTTAGGTTTTCATTTTCTTTTATACATGTTGTTTTTCTAGTATGATGCGTTTGGTTGTCTTAAGTGAATTCGAGTTATTAAAGTTTGCTCATGAATCTCAAAGCGGGACACGTTTGTTCGTGTGTCTTCGATCATGCCGAGCAAACCAGGGAGTTTTCGTTCCAATTCTAACCCTTCTTATCTTTCATTTATATGCTTAAGTATGACCCAAGTGGGAGAAGGATTAGACATAGACACCCGCTTGATTTTACTTGCCTTATTTTTCTAGTTTTTGATGAAAAGTGCTTCATTAGTAAAATTTTGACATGTTTTTCATTACTTAACTGGATTAATCTAGACTGAGCACACCTACCCTATATTTCCATTGTGTGAGGATAAGCCTTTCCGTTTTCCCCTTATACATAAATCCATAAAAATGAGTGTGCCGGTGGCTGTAGTAGACTTTAGAACTTGGCCTTGCATATCTTTTCGAGACCATTATAATGAGCATTACACTAAGGTAACTTGGTGTGATTGGTGCAGCTAGGATTTAAGGCAATTTTAGGATTAAACCCAAATAGCCCACATATGTATTGTGTGTATTGACTTTTCACATCGATTAGTCAATCCCCCTATTAAACCCTTTTTGTTGCACTCGCCATTAGTGCAGATACCCCTAGATACACTCTTCAGAACCTTTCCTTTCATTTTGTTCACCCAATATATGTTGTTTCGTTACACCTATCGCCTAGCCTACCCTATAGTTTCCTTATGTCCATGGTCCGGGCGCTGTTGGTTAATTTTTGTTCCACTAGTGAAAGTCACAGGTTTTGAATAAAGGGTGTTGGAAGAAAATCAGGTTTAGATGATAGTTGATCTTAAGTAGGGGGATGCTTTTTATGTTCGTATCGTTTTTATTTTTTATTCATGTACACCTTGTCTTGCATCCAAAAAACAAAAAAAATGCAAGCAAGAGTTTGTTTATTAGTTTGTTTATAGCTGATAGTATAAATCAGCTTATGTGTCGTATTGTGTTGAGTATTCTCGCCTTGTTCAATCAAGAATTTTACAAATCCGTTTTGTCTTACGGATAAAATTAGAAACGCGAACATTTCTATCTCGCCTTTCAAATTTTAATCAATATTCGTACAATGGGGACATTGTACATTTCAAGTGGGGGATGGGAGATAGAAATGACCGATTTTGATAGAAATATATGCTAAATTGACCCAAATTTTAAATTTTTTATATAGCACATTCTTTTTCATTGATGATGAAGCGTCGAGTTAATGCATCTTATTTGCCTAGATTATGGAGTTTATGAGGCACCGAATTACATGTCTTATGCATTAACTCGTGTATTGGATTGTTGAAGACCCCTTGACTCTTGAGCCTCGATTTTTGCTACGGATTGAATGCGACTAGTGGTGGGGCGTGTGGACTTAGGAATCTATTTGTTTCGTGTCTTTTGTTTACACCCATTAATATTTCCCATGTCTTATCCTACCCTTAGTCATGAATCGAGTTTAGGTGAAGCGAGCAATCATTGGTGTCTTGGCCATGGATTTGGTCATGTATCATTGGTTTTGTCCCCTCGCCGTAGCTCGTTAGTAATGACAATATAACCCCATAAACCTATGTTGTGTCAACCTATTGCCTTTTAGAATAGCCGATCTATAGACTCTAGTGGTGGAGATTAGTATCTTTGCCAAGCCTATGATAAAATACTCACCATGATCGCGGTTGAGTGATCACCCAAAAATAAACACGTGAATTATGAGAGAGTGTGATTTCAATTCCCTTTCGTGAGGTGCTCGGTTTGGAATTTTCTAGCTAGGTGATTTTTAGACTCATATCTTCCAATTAATCATGTGAGATATCTTTTAAGAATTATTTAAAGGGTCTACTTGAGGATAAGTAGGATTGAGTGGGGATATTTGATAACATCAAATTAGCCCGATCTTTATATATCAAATTCCGTGTTTATGGCCTCATTTGTATTAATATGGTGCTTAATTCGCTCATATTCATTCATATTTGCATTTCGTGATAAATGAGGCGTTGGAGCGGAAAATATGTGATAAAAGGCCAAGTATATGTTACAAGATTGATTTACAAATGCCTATGAATTATTTGTGAAGATTACGCGTAACTAGCTAATAACGTTACGGCGTAAATATTAGCTTTGAAGGATATGGCGAACCAATTCTTATGGTTACGTCGTAATTATTATCTTGAAGGTTACGCGTAACATGGCAATGTAACTACGCCGTAGAGATTATTTCAAGGGATAAATATGAGATGAAGAAGGATTACAACAGTAACTCGGATAATTAGTTACGTCATAATTAATTACTTGGGCGCGAAGGAGTTGTAATCGAGGGATTAAAACTGACAGGTTAATTCGAAGTTTATTAAGTTCAAGGACTTGTTATAAACGTAACAAGTGCGATAAGGGGCCAAAAGTGTCAACAAGAGCAAATTAGTTTCAACATATATTGATGACCAAGAAAAATACGAAGTGGCTAATTCTCATATAGTTACGACGTAACTATTATATAGTTACGGGTAACTTTAGTTACGCCCTAACTAATATATTTAACTACACCGTAACCATGTCGGGTCTATAAATACAACCCTAAATCGCATTTTTAAGTATCTCTCTTCACCCTCTCCTGTGGGTCGATTAGGAAGCACCTCCGGGGCATTTTCCAAGTCTGAAGCCGGTTTTGAAGGAAGAATTCACTCGTAATCATCATCATTATTAGCTCTACATCAAGTAATTTGTATCAAACATTATGTTCAATTCAATTTATGATTTATTCATTTTTGTTGGTATGATTTATTATATGTTTGGCTAAGCACCCTGGTGCTGGCCTAGTTATGATTCCTTAATTGTTTTGTTTACATTTATATTACTTTCGTATAATTATTTCTAAGTGTATGCATGCTTATTTTATTGGTAGCCACCCTTGGTTCGGTAGTTTTTAATGGTGGTAGAGGCCAATTTCCTAGGAGATATGACCAACTGACCCTAGGTGAGCAGACTGAGACGGGAAGAGTAAGATATGACCAACTGACGACCCTTTCTACTTGTGCGATTTGACCAACTGATCACCTATCGTTTGGATGAACTTAAGAATTAGGGGGTGAGTGTCTAAGTTCCTAACGGCCGGGCACTCACTATTATAAATCTAGCATGTAGCGGTTCTTAATGACTCGGCTTAGGGACCGGGATCAACATGACTTATGACGGTGTGCTGATTTCACCTGTGGTGGCATCTTTGTCGATAGGTTAGGCTAATTGACCAAATGTTGTCCTCTCGACTTTGACCCCACCAAGAAATTGGAAGTAATTAGGCGTAGACATTACTAGCTAGGATGAATAACTAGGTTAGCACCACTATCCTTCATTGACCACACTTCTTGCCCTTTTCTCGCTTTCTTTTATTTCCTTGTTTTATTAGTTAATTTTATTATTTCAATCTTATAAGCAATTAATATCGTGACGTTGACTTAAGTTAATTTCCAATCTACGTAGCTCTTGGGACGACCTCGACTTTACCATTCACTACACTACACATGACCGGGTACACTGCCCGTTAGTGCATTAGGGTAGACCATAGGTATAACGAGTAGTTATAAATATTAAAACCTGGTCAGTAAAACCTGCATCAAGTTTTTGATGATAACATCAAATAGTCCTAAATATTAAGTGTCAATTTCCCCCGTTAATGCTCGTTATTTATATCATTTATATGGATTTATGCTTGTTTTCCATTGTTTTACACTTTTAGGTAAATTACGAGCATTGGAGCTAAAGAGACGCGGAAAAGGAAACGTTACTAAAGATTTATCACAATATGCTTATTTTGAAGAAGTTCTGGCGTAACTCATCTCTCACATTACGCCGTAACTATCATGCGTGACCCAAAAGTCCAACTTATCAAGAGGTTACGCGTAGCTCCTCCCAAAGGTTAAGACGTAACTCCATTAGGTCAATTGAGGTTCCATGTCACCGATACTTACGCCGTAACTACCGCATCATTTATGACATAACCGAGTTTATTGAAGACTACGTCGTAACCACTTATAAGGTTACGCCGTAACTAGCGCATCTAGTGCATTTACGGAGAAATAGAAGGTTACTACAGTAACTCATTTATTGGTTACGCCTGTAACCCGCACCGCCTATAAATACCCCACTAATTCCAAAGATTTCAAAGCATCCCATTCCACACACAACACTGAGAACGTGGAAAAAAGCTCAAGGAGGTCTAGGGAAGCATACTGAGTCGTTTCCAAGGAGAAGTCATACCAAGACAATAAGCTTTAGCGTTTATTATTTCTTTACTTTCAATTCATGTATTTCATACCTTTGAATATTGAATTGATGTGCATGATTAATATGAGCGGCTAAGCACCCTTTGGTGCTAGCATAGTTATGATTCCTTAAGCTGCTTTGTTTGCGTTTACCTTTACTTCCGCACAATTATTTCTAAGTGTATGCATGCATAGTTCTTTGGTAGTCACCCCTGGTTCGGTAGTTTTGAATGGCGATAGAGGCCAATTGCCTAGGAGATATGACCAACCGACCCTAGGTGAGCTGGATCGAGACGGAAAGGGTAAGATATGACAACCGGCGACCCTTTCTACTTGTGCGATTTGACCAACCGATCACCCTATCGCTTGGATGCACTTAAGAATCGGGGTGTAGTGTCTAAGTTCCTAACGGCCGGGCACTCACTATTTAGAATCTAGCATGTAGCGGTACTTAATGACTCGGCTAGGGACCAGAACAACATGACTTATGACGTGTGTCTCGATTTCTCCTGTGGTGGCATCTTTCTTTGATAGGTTAGGCGAATTGACCAAATGTTGTCCTCTCGAATTTGACCCCACCAAGTAATTGGAAGTAGGTAGCGTAGACATAACTAGTTAGGAGGATTAACTAGGTTAGCACCACTATTCCTCTATTGATTTCCTTCTACCATTTATTTGCTTTTATATTCGCATTAGTAGTTTAATTAATTAAAACCCTATCAAACCATTAATATTACGTGACAATTAGACTTAGTAATTATCCGAAATACATAGCTCTTGGGACGACCTCGGCTTTACCATTTACTACACTACACACGACCGGGTACACCGCCTGTTAGTGCATTAGGGTAGACCATAGGTATAGCGAGACACTATAAATATTAAGACTTGGTCAAGAAACTCGCATCAAGTTTTTGGCGCCACCGCGGGAGATATTTTAGGATTTTATATTAAGTCTGCTTTTAATTTTCTTTTTGATAAATGTCGGGATACAAGACTCACGACTCTAGGCCCTTTCTCGGCTACCCCATTTATTGACCCGAGAAGAAATTTGGAAAAGAGGATCTATTCTCCGGTTCCTATTCACAACATCTTCTCATTTTACGAATCGCATCCGATCGAGACATGTAACCATAGGTCATCAATAAAATTATATCAATGACCTTACTATGGAGCGTATTTGGATCGGCCAAACGATAATCGCCAACGAAGCTTCACTAAGGATTCTCCTACCAAAAATACTCCATCCCGCATCATATTATTCGAGAGTTACATGAGCTTAAGTTTTACGGAGAAAAGGATGAGGACGTTCAGATCACGTAGATGAAGTTCTCCACTTATCCTCTCTTTTCAACGTCGGTACTCCAAGTTATTCGATCACCGCAAGGATTTTTCCTATGACTCATCGAACAACAAAAGATGGTACATCAAACTTCCTAGCTAAAGTAAAGAAGTATGGGGAAAACTTAGAAAGGAGTTCGTCCAGCAATTTTGCCCTCCTTAAAAAATGGCTAGGCTTCTTGGGAGAATCTATCAATTCATGCAGATTGGAGAAGAAACATTGTACCAAGCGTGGGAAAGATTTAATGAACTTCTCTACCGATGCCCGACTCATGATTTAAACAAACATTAGATCGTATACGTTTTCTATCGGGGGATTAATACGCAAACACGAGAACTCCTTGATTCACCAAGACCTATTACTAGCATGACTCCTGATTAGGCCTTGGAATGTATTCAGAGGATTTCTGAACATTGCTACAAGTGGCACATGGATACTGGATACGGACCGAGAGATAACTTCGATCATAAGGTGATGAAGACAATAACGAAGCAAGAATACAATTACAGGGAAATTTTCAAAAAACGGAGATTGGTAAGAGAAGCTGAAGCATGTAGGGTTGAGAAAGTTAAAAGTGTATTTGAAACCAATACAGGAACAATATTGAGAAAAGATTCTCGACCACATCAAAGAATCAAGAGTCTTGTGACGATAGGATAGAAAAGATGATGAAAGCATTCGTGGATAATCGGTCTCTTTTATTAAAACTCACGATGATAGGATAAAAGATTAGAGAAAAGTGTTAGTTCATGTTCGAAGCCATCTCGATTACCTAGTAGCTCGGGAGGAAGAAGTTGTCCACACGGTAGAGACTATCCTCGAAGAACCTTTGACCTTTCGAGAAAAGGTTAAGCGACGGATCAACATGGAGAAACAATCACTTTTGGACTAAACTTTCTTTGGTAAACCTCCTAATGATACTAATCATCATGATACTACGCGGAATTAAGTTATGATGAGACTATTCGCCTCAACGAAAGATGCTTAATGCTTTGAGGAACGAGCTACCACAAAAGGAAAAAGATCCGGGATGCTTTACTCTCCCTTGCTATATCGGAGCCTAAACATGTGTAACACCGGTAGATCTTGGAGCTAGTATTAGTATAATGCCTCGCTCGATGTTTTTGCGAATGGGAATTGGCAACTTAAAACCGCCAAGATGAAAATTGAAATGGCCGATCGATCCATGCAATCACCATTAGGAATTGTTGAAAGTGTATTAGTGAAGATAAAGAGATTCATTTTCCCGAAGAGATTTTGTGATTCTTGATATCCCGTAAGACAACAGGATACTGTCATTTAGGAAGACTCATGCTTGCATCGCTCACACTAAAGTGGATGTCTTTGCGGAAAATTAACTCTGGAAGCTAATGGAGAAATTGCCACATTCGGACCTAATGAACATTTGTCCACCCCGGAGAAGGTGTGTGCAATTGACCCAGTAGGGAATTTTGGTGAAGCTTTAGAAAAAAATTTAGCGACCCCCAGGATCCTGGAAAGGTTGACTCTGGCAAGGATTTTGATGTTTTCGTGAACTTTGAGGAAGAAGATAATTTGGGATTAAGTGTTGAAGACCTCTAGTGATGTCGAGATGAACCATTGGCAAGACAACTCGAAAAACTTTCTTGCAATCGGACCAACCGCATTTTATGAGATGGGGCACGTATCCATCATAGGAATCCCCACTATCTGAAGATCTCATGCAAAATTGGGTTCATTGATTTTCACCCATTTATCGACACAGATTCCCCAGTCAACATTATCTCTAAGGAATGCTACAACCAGGTTATGGAAAAGGAGCTTGATTACAAAGGAAACAACTTCCTCGGGATAGCAACAAATATATGAGTTTTTATAGGAACACACTCGTTTCTAGTCGACTTTGTGGTTTTGGATGATGTTAGCGAATTCGTGGCAGATGGGCTGACTGGGGTGATTTTCGGAAAACCCTTTAAAGAAATATCTGGGCTTGATAAAAATGAGAAGGAAGGACTGGTTTTGGCTTAAGATTGGCGATGATAAAACTATTTTCAAAATGCCAAGGATCACAAAACTTTAAAATTGGACTAAAAGACAGGTTGAGTTATGCTAGACCATTGCTTGGTATTAGTGAAGAAGATA
The DNA here is from genome assembly GCA_022545495.1 of Chrysanthemum lavandulifolium. NCBI lineage: Eukaryota > Viridiplantae > Streptophyta > Magnoliopsida > Asterales > Asteraceae > Chrysanthemum > Chrysanthemum lavandulifolium. Next base: position 22,934,497 of record CM040246.1, read on the forward strand.
AGGCCAAGGTTTTGATCACCCCTACCAAAAGATCAAATTTTTTACTTAGGGTGTTTAGAACTTGGAGAAGGATACAAACGGGATGAGAATTTGATCGGTGGCTTCAACATGGAGATTGCCCACTTACCGAGATGACGGACAAACACTTTGGTAGCCACGGCTCGAGTCTAACTTAAAGACTCATTAATAAAGAAAAGTGCTCTTTCAGAGACAACCCAATTATCCCTTTCTTTTGTTTTATTTCATTGGGTTTTGTGTTTCTAACCATTTTGCAGGAAACAATGATGTAATTATGTTGAAGTTCTTGATCTAAACGAGTTACGGCTCCGGTGATTACGCCAGTAACCAACATTTTAGCAAAGAATTCTTGTCGCATCACCAATTACGGCGAAATACCATCTCGGTGGTTACGTAGTAACTATTTGCTTCACGACTAATACCAGTTTTGCCGATTCTGGCGTAATCTCTAATAGGAGTTACGACGTAACTCTCCCCGCTCTAATTCTTTATTTTATAACACAAGAACCTTGTATTAGTTTTTAAATGAACTTTGTGGGTGTGTTCTGTAAACCCTAACGAGACTTCACTCGTCCACTGGGACACCATGTGGTTTAAAGGCTTGTTGCATTCGCTAAATGCAACCGTGATTCCTACTGAATGTGAGTTAGATTTGTTTTTCATTTTTTAGAATTATGCTTGTCGGTATTGTGATTTCGTGGATTGAAGTTTGTTCATGATGCTTAAACGAAGGCACGATCCTTTCTCGTGGGCCTTCTTCTTTATGGAGCAAATTCGGGGAAGTTCTCGCCTAATTCTACCTTTATCTTCACCTTTATTTTAATGGCTAGTACAAAAGGGACTTTGTACAATTTAAGTGGGGACGGGGTAGAATTATCTCTTGAACTTTATTTCGCCCTCATTTTCTAGTTTATTTTGAAAAATTATGCCATTTTAAATTTTGACATGTTTTTCCTAACCTAACTAGATTAGACCTTAGCCGAGCACATACAACCCTTGATATTACACGGTGAGATTAGCCTTATCCGCTTCCAATATTTTACCCCAAATCCACCAAATTATGAGTGTCTTGGGTAGCTTGTAAACTTTAGAACTTGGTCTTTGCATCATTTCAAGACCATAGACGAGGTATGTTGAGTTTGCTCGATGTATTTGGACTTTTCGGTTTAGAAGGCAAGTATTATAGGATTATCACCCAAACACCTACCATTGTGAGTCTATCGATTAGTCACCTCGACTTTTTGACCCCATATGAAACCCTTTTGTTGCACTCCCTTTAGTGCAAGATACCCTAGATACACCCTTCCGAGCCATTCCTTTCATGTTGTCACCCTAATATATTGTTTCGTTACACCCATACACCTTAACCTACCCCGTAGTCTTTATTTGCAATTGGAAGTCATCATTTGCCTAAGTTCAAGGTTCAAGTGGAGAGGTATGGAAATCACGCTTTCATCGACAACAATTATGAAGATCATTGAAGACCCCCTGAATTCCCATTGTTCATCTCAAGTGGGGGGTATTATGTTATCATGTTATGTTCAAAAAAAAATTGATTGAGTTATGATTTTGTAAAGTACAATGTTATAAGCACTGTAGTATGAGCTTTATTGTTTAAGTATCGAGGAGGCCACCTCGGTCACATTGGGAGATTGGAGTTGGAGTTATACCAACTGAAGAAGAAAATGTAGTGTGCCCATCACGACGTCCTCTAATGACACATCTACCTTGCATTTTATGATCCGGTCTCTAGACTTCTAAGATTGAACTTTGGGCGGATGGTAAGTGGTGATGACTTAGTTGTATATATAGACTACCTACTTGTTTTTCATTTTACACCAATTATATATCCCATGTCTTATCCTACCTTTTTAGTCATGAAGCGTATCTAGGTGATGCATCGAGCAATCCTTGGTGTCTTGGCCATGGATTTGGTCATGTATCATTGATTTTGTCCACTTCGCCATGACATGTTAGTAATGACGAGTCACCCCTTAATCTTTGTCGTGTCTACCCATATTGCCTTCGAGAATTATTTAGCCCTTAACTCTAGTGGTGGAGATTTGTGTAGCCGTCAAGCTTATGATAGAATACATGCTATGGTATGCGATTGGTGATCACCCGAAATTGACACTTAGAATAGTTAAGAGATTTGAGTTTTGTTCCCTTTCGTGAGGTGTTCGGCTTTATTTTATTCTAGCATAAGGGATTTGTAAACTCCTATTTTCCGTGTTTTGGGAGATATCTTTTAGGAATCTATCTAATAAGGTCTACTTGAGGCGGTAGAGTTCAAGTGGGGATATTTGATAACATGACAAATAGTCCCGAATATTAAGTGTCAATTTCCCCGTTAATGCTCGTTATTTATATCATTTATATGGATTTATGCTTGTTTTCCATTGTTTTACACTTTCGGGTAAATTACGAGCATTCGAGCTAAAGAGATGCGGAAATGGAAACGTTACTAAATATTTATCACAAGATACTTATTTTGAAGAAGTTACGGCGTAACTCATCTCTCACATTACCGTAACTATTGCGTGACCGTAAGTCCAACTTATCAAGAGGTTACGGTGTAACTCCTCCCAAAGGTTACGACGTAACTCAATTAGGTCAATTGAGGTTCCACGCACCGATACTTACGCCGTAACATCGCATCACTTACGACGAACCGAGTTTATTGAAGACTCTTGTGTAACCACTTATAAGGTTACGCCGTAACTAGCGATCTAGTGCATTTACGGAGAAATAGAAAGTTCTGGTAACTCATTTATTGGGTACGTAGTAACCCTGACACCGCCTATAAATATCCCACGAATTCCAAAGATTTCAAAGCATCCCATTCCACACACAACACTCGAGAACGTGGGAGAAAGCTCAAGGAGGTCTAGGGAAGCATACGGAGCTGTTTCCAAGGGAGAAGTCACACCATTACGATAAGCTTTAGCGTTTATTATTTCTTTTACTTTCAATTCATGTATTTCGCACCTTTGAATATTGAATTGATGTGCATGATTAATATGAGCTGCTAAGCACCCTTTGGTGCTAGCCTAGTTATGATTCCTTAATTGTTTTGTTTGCGTTTACCTTTACTTCATTATAATTATTTCTAAGTGTATGCATGCATAGTGCTTTGGTAGTCACCCTGTTTGGTAGTTTTGAATGGCGATAGAGGACAATTGCCTAGGAGATATGACCAAGTGACCTTAGGTGAGCTAATTTGAGGCGGCAAGGGTAAGATATGACCAACCCGTGACCCTTTCTACTTGTGCGATTTGACCAAGCTGATCACCTATCGTTTGGATGAACTTAAGAATTGGGGGTGTAGTGTCTAAGTTCCTAACGGCCGGACACTCACTATTTAGAATCTAGCATGTAGCGGTACTTAATGACTCGGATTAGGGACCGGGAACAAGGACTTATGATGTGCGCTGATTTCTCCCTGTGGTGGCATCTTTGCCGATAGGTTAGGGCTTAATTGACCAAATGTTGTCCTCTCGAATTTGACCCCCTCCGAGGTAATTGGAAGTAGGTGAGCGTAGACATAACTAGTTAGGAGGATTTACTAGGTTAGCACCACTATTCCTCTATTGATTTCCTTCTACCATTTATTTGCTTTTATATTACGCATTAGTAGTTTAATTAATTAAAACCCTATCAAACCATTAATATTACGTGACAATTAGACTTAGTAATTATCCAAACACATAGCTCTTGGGACGACCTCGGCTTTACCATTTACTACACTACACATGACCGTACACCGCCTGTTAGTGCATTAGGGTAGACCATGGGTATAGCGAGACACCATAAATATTAAGACCTGGTCAGTAAAACCTGCATCAAGTAGGCAAAAGGGTCAAACAAGTTTCGGAAGAGCCTCCGAAAGATGTTTTCACCGCGATCTTTGTCAAGAACGCATTGTAGTAAACGATCTCTATCCTGATCAGACGGTGGTAATCGGAAAGGAGCTCCCCACATCCTTTAAAGTCAAATTGGAAAAGGTACTACGGGCCAATACAGATGTCTTCGCATAGACCTACTCTGACATTACGGGGGTCTCCAGAACTCTCACCATAGGCGGAAAGCCCTTCAAGATCGAACAAAAGCTTAATGAGTTCAAACATATCGAACCTATCAAGCAAAAGTGTCGAAGCACGGCTCTCGAAAGAAATGCCATGACATGCAAAGAAGTGGATGAGCTCGTGGCGGCGGGCATACTCGTGGAGGTGAAGTATCAAACTTGGGTAGCCAATCCGTGATGGTCAAGAAGCATGACAGAGGGTGGCGAATGTGTGTGGACTTCACAGATATTAACAAAGCTCGTCAGAAGGATCGCTATCCTCTGTAAATCAATTGGAAAGTAGAATCCTTGTCAGGGTTTTGGCTAAAGTGTTTTCTGGACGCTTATAAGGGTTACCATCAAATACAAATGGTGGAAGAGGACGAAGAGAAGACAACCTTTTTTACAGGAAAAGGCGTTTATTGTTACAAAAAGATGCCTTTTGGTTTGAAAAATGCAGGTGCCACCTATCAACGTTTAGTGGACAAAGCCTTCCACAAGCAGATAGGTAGGAATCTAGAGGCGTACGTAGACGATATGACTATCAAAAGCAGAACGGAGGAGGATATGCTCTCCGACATCAAGGAAACCTTTGACGAGCTTCGCGCCATCAACATGAAGTTAAATCCCAATAAATGTTCCTTCGGTGTGGAAGAAGGACAATTTTTGGGACATCTAATCACCAAGCAAGGTATTAAGGCCAATCCTTCGAAGGTTAAGGCCATCACGGGTTTGCAGCCTCCTAAGTCCCTAAAGGAAGTGCAAAGTCTGAACGGAAAGCTAGCAGCCCTCAGCAAATTTTATCGAAGGGTGCAGACAGATCTTTGCCATTTTTCAAGACACTCAAAGGATGCACGGATAAAAAGATGTTTTAGTGGAGCTGGATGCATAAGTCGCCTTCCAAAAGCTCAAGGAATTCATGGCTATCCTACCTACACTTACGCCCCAATCAAAGGTGAAGTGTTGTTTATGTATATCATGACCTCCTTGAAAGCATAAGCGGCGTGTTGTTGGCGAAAGGAGAAGAAGAAAATACCTATCTACTTCGTTAGCGGGGTTCTACAAGGAGTCGAGCTAAATTATCCGGCATTGGAGAAGCTAATTTTGGCTTTGGTCCATCTTTGAGGCGCTTGAAGGTACTTCCAAGCTCACCCCATAACCGTATTTACCGACAAACCCATTAAGCAGATACTTTCGGAGCCGGAGAAATCTGAAAGGATAGCTAAGTGGGCTATCGAGCTAGAAGAGCACGAAATTGAATACAAGGGTAGAAACTCGGTCAAAGGGAAAATATTGGCAGACTTCTTAGTAGAAACACCCTCCGAACCATAGTAGGACACAAAAGTTGCTGAAAAGAAGCCTGACAAGGCGGTCGAAGAGTGGAAACTTTATCTTGTGAGCCTCCGGCTCAAGCGGTTCGGGCGCAGTCTCATGCTTTTGACCCCAAAGGAAGGAGTACACTTATGCACTCCGCTTTGAATTCGATGATACTAACAATGAAGCAGAGTACGAAGCCTTGCTAGCAGGCCTCTGATTAGCTAAGTACATGGAGGTAGAAGACTTGGCCATTTTCGTTGACTCACAACTTGTGGCCAATCAGATAAAGGGCTCCTACGAGGCGAGACAACCTGCGATCAAGCAATACCTGGATAAGGCCAAGGAAATGATCGAAGGGTTTACATCCTACAACATACAGCATGTTCGGAGAAATCAAAACAAGAAGGCGAATGCACTTAGCAAACTGGCATCAATGGCATTTGCTCATTTAACTAAAGAAGTTCTGGTCGAAGTATTGGCAGATAGGTCCATCGTCCGAAAGGAGGTGTCGGACGTAATACTGGAGGAAGACTCAAATTGGATGACTCTAATTAGAGAATATCTAATAAGTGGTATCTTTTGGGAGGATCGGAAGTTAGCTCGAAGGTCCGCATCAAAGCCCACATGCAGAATCATGGGGGCTATATATACCAAGATCCTTTTTGTCCCCGTGGCTTCATTGTGTAGGACCTAGGCAAGCCGCCAACATCATTCAAGAAGTGCATGAAGGATCTGTGGGCTTCACGCGGACCCGCTCCGTTGTTTCAAAAATCATGAGGATCGGATATTACGGCCTTGATGCAGAGGCATTGCCGAAATTATTCGTAAGTGTGAAGCCTGTCAAGTTCACTCAAGGGTTCCAAGGCTACCAAAACAAGATATGACCTGCATGGCGTCCACATGGCCCTTGACCAATGGGGATAGACATCGTAGGTCCTCTACCAAATGTTCCAGGAGTAAAGTTTTTGGTCGTAGCCATCGACTACTTCACAAAATGGGTGGAAGCAAAGCCTCTGGCATCCATCACAGGAAGGCACATGGAAAAGTTTGTGTGGGAACACATTATCTGCCGGTTCGGGGTACCCCACATCATCATTTCAGATAATGGGAAGCAGTTCGCCGAAGGAGTATTCCCAGTGTTTTGCAGAGGCCTGAATATCAAACAATCTTTCACTTCCGTCTACCATTCTCAAGGTAATGGACAAGTGGAAGTTACTAACAGGGACATCATCCAAGGCATAGAATGAAGGCTGGGATATAGTCACCACGGCTGGGTAGATGAACTACCTCAAGTACTTTGGGCTCACAAAACGCATACAAAGTCAAGTCATGGGAGGCGCTTTTAGCTTGACATATGGCACTAAGGCGTCATCCCTTCGAGTAAGTGTCGAAAGCGAAGGGTCATGAACTTGAAGAAGCGGATAACGAAGAAAGACTCGTAGTAACCTAGACCTACTCAAGAACGAAAGGAAATAACCTCAATCGGGGAGGCTATCCATATGCAAAAGATTGAAAGGTACTGTGATCGGGTTCGACCTTGACCTTCAAACCAGTGAATCGTCCTCCGACTCAATAAGCGCAAGTAAAGTCGAGTACCGGGGTAAACTAGGACCTACATGGGAAGGGCCCTACGTTATAAAGGAAGCATATGCAACGGAGCCTACAAGCCGGAAACCTCGGATGGAGACGCTTATTGATAGAACTTGGAATGGCACTACCTTCGAAGTTCTACGATGAAACTTACAATGTCTAAGGACATTTTATTTTGCTTTCAATCAATGTATTTGCATTCTTCTCACTTGGGAAAGAAGCATTAATGGTGGCGTCTAGTATTCATTTCTTAAAATGATGTAATCCTCCTACCCACTTAATGATACAACGCATTTCCCTCAAATCTCTTGTTTCGTTCAATACAACAAAGATTTGTCCACCAAGTCGCTTTATAAGTTTCAATGTCGAAGGGATGTACAAAGACTAACAACATGTCTTGCTCATATGCATAACATCCACCTCAACTTCACATTAACTTTCCTATATGGCCTTAAGGTATTTTAAGCCTTTCACTGCCAAAGGATTAAGATGGAGTGGGTCGCAACCCTCTGTCAGCAGTCAAATTATACGATTGCTAATATTCTTGGTGAAGTAACTACACACAATGAGGCTATGTATCTACCATACGCCTTAGGTTGTAAAATTTTTTTTACGCAAGTAAAATAAATAGAGAAGAATCACACATAGCAAAATGCAAGTCCTAGTGGCTTTAATGTAGATTAATGACTAGTTTAACTAGTCTAAACAGGCTGTAGCCTTAACGATCCAACCAAGCAAAACCCTGTATTAGGCCTAAGCCTACATAACAAACACCAACTGTTAATTGTTTCATCGAGCACAAAGCACGGAAAGGAACATGAACAAATTGTTTTAAAGCAGGTACATACCACCACGGGATCAAATTACAACCACGGTTGCCTTCATCAAACCTTGGAATGAGTGGGATCCGCTAAACCTGGAGATGGAGTCTTTGGTGATGGAGTCTTCTTCGAAGGAGAGGGAGGCTGGACTTTCCTTGGCTTCTCAGCCAGCGGGTCCTCCACAGAGGCCGCTGGGTCCTTCATCACTTCGGCAACGAAAGGGAGCTCCAAAGCAGATAATTCATTACCTACATCATCATACTCTTTTTCATGAGTTGCCCTGTAGTAGGGAACCTTATCCAGCTTTACCGGTTCCTTTGTCGCAGCTATCTCCTCTAAAGTGGTACATTTGTCATGATATATGGCAGCATTCACCAGGTTCCCAATTGCATTCCCCGCATCATCACTATGGTAAAGTTCCATGGCAATGTAGGGGATAACCTTGGTTATCAAGTCCACTCTGTCCTTTTTCAGCATCTTCACATGAAGGTTTAACCCATCTACCTTTTTCCTGAGCTTGATCTCTTGGTCCAGCAGCTTCGCTCTCTCTCCTTCGAGGCCTCCACACTTGGATGAAAGAACAGATATATGTTCTTTATAGCCTCGACTTTTGAGCCTTCGATAGTTAGCTTGCTTTGCATTGACCTCGCTCATTGCCGTTGACCTTTGAGCTTTTCATTATCGGTATGAGATCTTGCACCAAGGGTTCTTGTCGAATCCTCCAATGCCTCTTCACATTTCTTCTCCAGTGTCTCGCATACTTGATCCTAGCCTTCTCCCTTTCAAGCATACCATTCATTTCTTCTCGAGCTTTGGTGACAGCAGGGAGCAACTCCCTTGTCCTAGTATTGAGTCGGTTGTCTAGCATGCATTGTCGGACATAACTCTTGTCATGAAGGTCGCAGAGCCTTTCCATGGACTTGTTGTCCATCACCCCCTTCCAGTTGGGTGGGAGTACAAGGTCCACGAGAAGATAACAAGCTAAGGGAGAGGAAAGCTCCTTCGTATCAGTAAGTCCTGCAGCATATATAAACTTGTTAATATATTATTACTGGTATCTAATTTTTTTTCACAGGCAAAAACCATTACCATAGATATCATCGCCGCTGGGTCCTTCGATGGCTGGAAATACCACATCCTTACCCTGGGCACTCTTTTTCCAGGTAGTTCGAGAGGTAGGAGTAGGTAGGATAAGTTTCCTCTTGAGCGGACTTCACTTTGCATTGGTACCTTTCTGCTTGGACCCTCTCACCAATGCGGAGGGTCCTCGATGGCCAATTGTCCTTCGGAGGCTGGTTCATCAGTTGACAACATTCTCCAATTGGTCTTCCACATCTATGGGTTCCTTTGACGGAGGAGCGAGAAGATCTGAGTTTGATGGGGTGGGCTTCCACATCATTGTCATTTATTGACACCGACGGAGAACCACACCATAGCTCGTCTCTTGGGGATTCTTTGGAATGAAGTTATCCTCCTTTGCACCACCACTACCTCAAAGTTTCGAATGACATTTCTACGAAGGAGCAAATAAGATAAATATCGAAAGATAAGTTTTATCTCTTATTTTAATAAAAAATACATACTTTCTCCATCACAAATAATCTCGGTACCAAAGGAGACCCTCCCATCTATCGCCAAGGCCGACCATGAAAAGAATTGGCTCGGGGAATGTTTGGCAATCATTTGGATGGCGAGCCAAACTCGATACAAAGATTCCTTCTCACGATTATAGGGCGAGGATCATTGAACCTTTTTCATCATATTGATATTACGGGTTTAACAATGCGGGAAAAGTCGGAGGGATAATGGTGTTTTGGATGTAAAAGAATTTGCCTTTCAGGTTCGATGTTCGTAAAGCGGCTTCTGTCTATGAGAATGGGTACATCCTTTCACCCTTTTAGCCAAGGTCGACCAATCTCCTCCAGGGTATAAATTCAGAAAACCCCTAAGCACAGTTAATGATGGTTCAAACCCATAAGTTTTGCACATCACAATGTATGTCGTAAGCTTGGCTAGGCTAAATGGGTTGAACCTAGATATGTGTACCTCATAATACTGGAGGAATTCTAAAATCAAAGAGTGCAAGGGTATCCTAAGGTTGGAGGTGGTGAATGCATGGGTGTATAAGCCTACATAGCTCTCAGGGGCATAAAAAATCCCTTGATTTCTACTAGGTAACATGATTTTATGCTCTTTTGGAATTGGCTAATCGGTGAGGAACGCTTTAAGCTCCTCCCTTGTCAAGGTGCAACCTTGTTGTTTGATTACAAATTTCTTATTTGTAGACATTGATCCTTCTAAAATCCACAATAAAGTATTTGAAAGCAGTCTGAAGGAACACTTTACCTTGTTTGATCGAAAGTTTGATCGGAAGAGGTTTTAGTAGGTGAAAACTTGGGCGTGAGATAAAATAATGTTAGGGTTTCTTGTTTTTAACTTTATATACCTGCATATGTTAAATCTCGACCCTACCGTGTCTGACTTATCCCTTACCACCGGATTTCAAACCCTTTTTAAATTTTGAAATGACTTTTCTTTTACCGAGAAAAGGGGTGGTTAGGATAAGTGTTTGCATTAATTACGGTCAATGGGTGCAAGACTTTTCATCTTCGTTAGCTTTACGTGACGAAGAGGAGGCTTCGTTCTATTTCGAGTCGTAAGCAATATTTCTTGCTCGTACATATCACTTTCGACTAGGGGCTTGATGGCGTACCCTCCGATCGGTGAAGGACCCCATTCGGCCTCGATCGAACTTGCATTCAAGACCCAAGTCTTTCTTCATAAGTTATTGATGGCGTAAAACCATTCATCATTGACAAGGTTACCGGTTGGAATTCGCCCGAAGGCCTATGCCCTTCGGTGTCTTCTCTTGAAGGCGCCAAGACAAAGGAGAACCTTGACTTGGTCTTCCCTACGTTCCCACTATTTCCTTAGCTTCCCCCAAGTGCGAGATAGTGGGGATGAAGCCTAGCGGTTACCACAAATCGGGGGCGCCCTATGATCTCCTAAGCGTGTGCTAACACTCTCCAAGCTATTTTCTTCACCTATAAATAGGTTAGGCAGTCATTTCAATGGTATGTTCACTCAACACGATATTTCACATACTCCATATTATTTACAACACATACCACATACTTACTCTCACGCCGGAGGTGGTTCGCAAGGCCCAACCCCTGCAAAATCACTTAACGAAGTGTCTACTATTTCTTATTGCAGATTGGCTACAAGTTTGACGCAATCATATAACCCCTCATACCCTTCGATCACCATCGAAGGCCTGATCGTACGAATTATTGTACAATCAATATGGTAGTTGTCAAGGTATTATGTTACAAAAGGTCATAGTATGTTGTTCTAATGCTCAAGTTAGAAACGAATAGTGATATCTGTGTAGTCTTTTTTCCAAAATCTATTTGTTTGACTACAACTAGCAAATTATTTTTCCAAATATAATAGCTATTTACTTATGTTTGTTATCTGGGGTAAAGTGGTAGGCGTAGCATTGAAAACTTCATTAATATGATTCCTAATATTGATCATAGAAATGAGTTTGTTAGAAAAGACACTATTAGCTGGCTAAAAAGGCTACGAAACAATTTTGTTTTTAAGATTTTCGTTTTGATTTTGCATAAAGATAATGTCATAAAGATGTGTATATATTTTTTTTACATATAGTGGTTATCTGATACTTATTGTTGTTCATCACCCATTTATTTACGTTCTACGTAGAGTACATTGATCGTGCAAAGCCAATATCTTCTGTTGGACAATACTCAGACTCATTTAACTACAACAGAACCAATGTATTTTCTCTTGGAAAAAGAATTTTGTTGGTGGTTATTCGTCCCAAATCGGTGTAGATAATCAACTTGTGAGAACGATCAACTGTTCAGTGAGAAACAAACAATGTTCGATGAGAATGATACCACCGGTGGTTACCGGATATCACTTGGAATCGTGTGATCACTTTCCAAAGTAAACTATTCGACCCTAATGCCTGGGTATCACGAATATCTACTTGGGATAAGACCAAATGCGATTAGAGAATTAGGCACAATTCTTTAACCCTTGCGCTTATAAGTGTTTTGTGTTTTCGTATGTTTTTCATGCATGTTCGGATCTCCTATTTATAGGAGGTTACTCTTGACCATTCGGTGGAATTATGAGTATTAATCGCCCATTAATAGCCTCATAATTATCCCATTATAGCAGATTAGTGGTTACATGACCAATTAAGCGTGGTCATAATGATGCGATTATAATCTTGTCATTTATCGATGCTTATATCGGTGCTTTCATAGTGCTTTCGGTGGTTACCTTTGCTTGATTAAACGCCTTTGCTTGATGTAAACACAACGGTGAGATACCACTTGATGGAAACATCGATCCTGCTTTAATCTTGCTTGATGGAAACAACGATAATCGATGTTAACCACAACAACTTTCACCAAGCACTACCAACACATACCACTATTAGAGTCGGTGTTCATGGACCTTATGGGTGTACACTCCGTGCCTCCTAACCCATTACAAGGTGTGAACCATCCCACAAGTGCACTAAATTTTCCAACAATCCTCCCCAAATTTAGTTCACTCCCTTTGCATGTAAAATAAACATCAAGCAAAACATGTGCATAATCGAAAATGTCACGAGGTTGAATTTCCATCTTAGTAATTACACGTTCAAATATTCGAGAATCGGGGTGTTCTAAGAATTGAACCCTTCAACCCATTTGAATACCAAGATAACTACACACAAGTTTTCAAACACTTAAAAGCTCCCGACACTATACAAGCCATGTGTCCATATCCAAATTCATAAATGTTGTAAAAGCTAAAAGTCCAAAAGCTTCAAGCGGCAAAACTTCAACATTTACATAGGTGGTTCCTCTTTATTCATGCTCGCCAAGCACTTTTCAAAGATAAGTTAACCATTAAGTAAAGACTTCATCCTCCTTTCGTGAGTTCCGAGCACAACCTTGGGATGTAAAATAAACATGTGCTCGATCGGCTGAATGTTGACTTTCCACATTGAACTCGGCTCCTAAGTTTCCTCGGGAGGAGTTGGGTGTCCTAGCATTCAATGACTAAGTTGGACTTAAACCCATCACTTTAGCAGACTTTATAACCAAGTCACTAGCTTGATCCCCCGTCAAGTGATCGGCTAAGTTACATTGAGATCTAACAAACTCTATAGATACCACCCCATTCATGATAAGCTCACGAATCATCGTGCTTGACACCTAAGTGTCTAGACTTACCATTGTACATCGGCTATAAGCCCTAGCCAATGTAGTGCACTATCACACCAAATAGAAATGGGTGCTATAGGTTTAGGCCACAATGGAATCTCAAGAAGCAAGTTTTTCAACCATTGACTTCTTTACCGGAAATGCTAAAGCCACAAATTTGATTCCATTGTTGAAGCTGGTGATGCAAGTTTGCTTCTTGGATGCCCAAGAAATTGCACCTCCACCAAGTAGGAATACCCGACCAACGGTAGAGCTAATTATCTTGATGTTACTAATCCAACTTGCATCGGTGTAACCTTCCAACACGATGGGTAACCGAGATATGAGAGACTATAATCCATAGTTCTCTTCAAATACTTGAGACCCTTTGAAGCGCTTGCGGTGATGAGCACTAGGATTACTAGTATACTGCTCAATTTTCCCACCGCAAAGCCAATATCGGGCCTTATACAGTCATGGCATACATCAGCGACCAATTACCTAGAATACTCAAGTTGAGATACGACCTTACCATGATTAGGCATTAGCTTCTCACAAGTATCCATAGGTGTACTCATCGGAGTACAATCAAAGTAATTGAATTTCTCTGCACCTTCTCAATATAATGAGGCCGAGAGATAGAAATTCTTTTACTTTCATGTTTAATCCTAATACCAAGGATGACATCGGCCTCCCCATGTCCTTCATGGAGAACCTTGATGACAAAATTCCTTTGTCGTCAACTGATTTTAGTCGATGCAAAGCTCAACATGTCATCAACATATAGACAAATGATGACTCCTTTACAGATTCATCAAATTTGCTATATACACATTTGTCGGTTTGGTTAAGAACATAACCACTAGACAAAATCACTTCATCAAATTTTTGATGCCATTGCTTAGGTGCTGCTTAAGTCCATAAAGAGACTTAATCGGTTTACACACCTTGTTTTCATTGCGAGCAAGATGAAGCCCCGAGGTTGGTTCATGTAAACCTCTCTTCCAATTCACCATTCAAGAAAGTCATTTTCACATCCATCGATGAATAACCAGTTGTGAATAGATGCCACGACAATCGGCAGTCTTATAGTATTGTCGAGCCACGGGGCATAAGTATCAAAATAGTCTATTCGACTTTTGTTTAAAGCCACGAGTGACTAGTCTAGCCTTGAAATTTTCAATAGTTCCATCTACCTTCATTTTCTTTTGAAAATCCATTTGCAACCCGTAGGTTTGCAACACGGTGGTAGATCGACCAACACCAGTGTTGTTGCCCATGATGGAATCCATCTCATCATTGATTGCTTCTTTCGAAAGCAATGTCACGGGACTTCATTGCCTCTTCAAATGTCTTGGGATCATCCTCAACAATGAAGCAATATGAGTATTGGTCGAGACCTCATCCCTTGTACCTTCAACTAAGTATAGTTGAAACTCATATCCAAATGACTTTGGAGTCTCGACCCTTTTGCTCTTCCACGAGCACGAGTTCAGTTGTTGAACCACAACCTCATCGGGGACCAGCGATGGTTCATCATCGAGGACCTCGATACACAAAGTGTCATGAGTTCCATTAGGAATCCTCGACTTGGTCTAGGGACCCGATGTGAATCTATTCTCATCAAAGTTGCATCCCTTGATTCAATTATAGAGTTAATTGAAACATGTTCATTAGGTTCAATAACATAGAACCTAAAAGCCTTGGAATGCTCAAACATATCCAACAAAGATGCGATCAATGCCTCTTTCACCCAAAGTCTTTTGCTTTGGATCGGAGTCTTACAATGACCCTACAACCCAAGACCACGAGATAGTTCGGGTTGGGTTTCCTTTTAGTCGAGTTCATAAGGGGTAACCTTGTTCCTTTTGTTGGGAACCCTATTTAATAAATAGCAAGTCGTTAACATAACTTCACCCCGAACCCTTGACTCGATCTGAATAGGACAACATGGAATTAACCATCTCCTTGACACCTGTTTTTCCTTTCGAAATGCCATTTCTTTGAGGAGTATAAGGGCGATCGTTTCATGGATTATTCCAACAGATCGAAAATCTGAGTATCCATGTACTCACCTCCCTATCGATCCTTAATATTTTGATCAAAGACCCAAGTTGTATTTCAACTTCGGTTTTAAACACTTTGAATTTATCTAATGCTTCATCCTTGGTATGTAACAAATAGACATAACAAAATCTAGAAGCATCATCAATAAATGTCACAAAGTACTTCTTATTTCCCAAAGAAGGAGTGGCATGCAAATCACACAGGTCATTGTGTACAAGCTCCAGGAGCTTAGTCACACGACTAACACCCTGAAAGGGTTTCTTGGTAATCTTGGTCAACATGCAAGTTTTACACTTTTCAGTGTCCATGTCAAAGGTTGGGATCAACCCATCCTTAGACATATCTTGCAACCTTTTATAATGTACATGACCAAGTCTTGCATGCCAGAGGATAGAATTAGTCGATCAAAAGTAGACACAAAAGTCGAAATAACATTGTCGGTGGTATGAGACATACTATCGATGGAAACATTAAGCTGAACATTTGATTACATAAATAACCAAAACCAATAAAACACCATGCTTAGAAAGCACAAATTTATCGACTCAATAACTTGTTTATAACCATAATTATTCAAAATACTACTTGAAACCAAGTTCTTCCCGATATCGGGAACATGAATAACATCAAACAAAGTTACAATCTTTCTGAACTAAACATAAGATCTACACAACCACGACCATGCACCAAGGCTATTGACTCATTTCCCATGTGAAGAATAGAACCATCATTCGGTGACTCATAAGTCTTGAACCGACTTCTATCTTTACACATGAGCTGTTGCTCGAGTCAACCCACCACGCAACATCATCATCACCGCACATAAAAGATTCGAGATACATATGTAACATAATAAATCGAAAAGACTTATTAAACATATTTCGACCTTTCGGTGAGTTGGTGAACCACCACCCCACGAACTTTTAGTGCACGATCCATTGGCTTTACCACCAACATTAACACCATTCGGTCCCTTTTAATGTGACCGGTCTTGTCACATTTCCAACAAGTAGGTGTTGCCTTATTGTTAGGATCCGCCCTTGTGTTATCATGATGTTTGCGCTTGCCTTTGTTGTCATTGTACCAGTGGAGTTGTTATGCTCCACCATATTGACAACAGATGGTCGATGAGCGATGCTACTCTTTGGCTTGTCATTATCCTGCGACTGAGAGAATCCTCGATGCGCAGATGACGCCCAACTCAACCGAGTTAATTCCTCTTTCTTATGTTTCAAGATATGCTTGAAATCATCCATATGAATATTGTGTTGTGTAAACCTTCCAAGTATTCCAAGAAGTTCATTGTATTGTTCCATAACCGGTCTTGAATCGGTCATTTTGTAATATGTGAAATTACTAACAAGGAACTTCTTACTTGATGCATCCTCGACCATATATTTGGCATCCAAGGAATCCAGTTCTTTGGAAGATTCGGAGTTCGACAAATATCAAGCAGAATCGACATACAATTCGAATAAGACCTCGCATATGTAGTCATCATTCGCCACTTGCTCCTCCTTCCGATCCGCTCCACGGTAGCATCATCCCATCATCGGGAATAGGTGTAGTAGCACATACACCACACTCATGCTCGATGAACAAGTGCATCTTCTTACGCCACCTCCTAAAGTCCACCCTTCAAACTTGTCCGGCTTTGCAAAGTTTGAAGCCATATGTTCATAGCGGCGGTTGCCATTGATTATCTTTGAATAGTTTACTTTGATTGTTGGTGGTTATTCGTCCCAAATCGGGTGTAGATAATCAACTTGTGAGAAACGATCAAGCTGTTCGTGAAATAAACAATGGTCGTGATATGAGATACCACCGGTGGTTACCGGATATCACTTGGAATCGTGTGATCACTTTCCAAAGTAAACTATTCGACCATAATGCCCTGTATCACGAATATCTACTGGGATAAGACCAAATGCGGTTAGAGAATTAGGCACAATTCTTTAACCCTTGCGCTTATAAGTGTTTTGTGTTTTCAGTATGTTTTCATGCATGTTCGGATCTCCTATTTATAGGAGGCTACTCTTGACCGTTCAATGGAATTATGAGTATTAATCGGCCCATTAATAGCCTCATAATTATCCCCATTATAATAGTTAGTGGTTACATGACCAATTAAGCGTGGTCATAATGATGTAGTTATAGCGTCATTTATCGGTACTTATATCGGTACTTTCATAGTGCTTTCGGTGGTTACCTTTGCTTGATGAAACGCCTAACGCTTGATGTAAACACAACGGTGAGATACCACCCGGTGGAAAACGATCCCTGTTGATTACTACTTCGATGGAAACACTGATAATCGATGTTAACCACAATGAGACTTTCACCAAGCACTACCAACACATACCACTATTAGTAGTCAGGTGTTCATGGACCTTATGGATGTACACTCACCTTCTAACCCATTACAATGTGTGAACCATTTCACAAGTGCACTAAATTTTCCAACAAATTTATTATTACATGTTAATAATTGATTTGTATTAGATGTAATGATATAGGCGGCTTGGTTGAACAACATGCCAAAACGTGGTTGATTCAAAATAGTGAATTGTCTCAATGTGTCGAAACAGGCAGACCCATGTTGGGTTGCTTCAAAATACTATTTGTTCAAATCTTGAAATTTCTTTATAATTTTTTTGTCAACTATGATTTTAAAATCATATTACATCAATAATTTGATCAATAATGTACAATTAGCTTTTCTTCAGTTTTTTGCTTGACTACTTAAGAGATAAGTTTGATAATGAATATGTGGGTGATGATTATATGATTTATGTGTTATTTGAATTTTTATATGATTTATGTGCATCAACTAATAAAAATACGGATAACAACACCAAACTAAAATTAATCTATGTTAAAACCTTGTGCGTGCACGGGTCTTATAACCACTTAGTTGGTGGGGCGATTTCTAACTATGTCTTAAATTAACATATTTTATGAAAAGTTTGTTGTTAATAATAAACTTAGTGTTGTTGTTAGTATTTTTCTATATTTTATTACCTCATGTTTCTTTTTAATTTGAATTCTTTAACATATGAACATGTAAAGCTGAATGTATACATGGTACATATGTTTCAAGCATTGATTAATGCGAATCAATATAAAATATGAGTGTACAAATTAATTTTCTTTCGATATTTGTGTTTGGAGGTGTAAATCTACTTGAAACCCATGTGCGCATTTTGAGTGCTTCAGGTGCTGAAACTAACCTTTTTCAAGAATTTTATGTTTAGGCTCGACACTTTGTCAAGTGAACTTTTTAACAATAAGTTGGGATTAAACTCAAAATTTATTTTTCTAAAAGTTTCGTTGACTAGTCGACTAGATGTTTGTCGTGAATCGTGATACTATAAGAGCACTTTCAACCATAACGCCTCAACGGCGTTAATGGCAATTCTGGCGTTATTGCGTTAAACCCATTGGAAGTGCAGCATTATAACGGTGTTAGTCCACAGGCGGCTAATGCCGTTATTTGCTTTTTTTTTTTTTTTTTTTCCTTTTCTTTTTCATTTATGCCCTAAATGAGGGGTTGTTTTGTAAATTGTTAGGAATGTTGTTGATGTTATTGGGATGTTATGGTTGTGGGTGTTTTTTGGGGATGTTAATGTTAAATGTTAAAGTTGATGTGGCAGCGTGGGCGGTGTTATTGGTGTTATGGTGTTATGAATGGGAGTGCTCTAAGTGCACAAGGTGTCGTGACAAATCAAAACTCGTCATTTGGGGCCTACGGGGGTGTCACATCATTTTAACAAACCTCCATAAACAATCCCCTTATCACAACTAACCTCAACTTACTCATTTGGGGGGCCACTATTTACACCTTTATTTTATACTCAAATTTTCAAATAAACTAAATTCATTTCATTAAATATAAAAATACATTACATCGCAATAAAAACATACGAAACGTAAAATAACGCTACGGTAAAAAAAACATACGCAACTTAAGAAATACATCAGATTCTAATGAAACTAATTATTTTGCTATTGAAATTGTTCCCATTTATGTCGTTGCCAAACATGCTCGATGAGACATCGTTGAAGCGTTGCGTGTTTGCGTTTATCACGGAGTTCTTCGGATTTCTTTCTTTTCACTTCGAATTGCTCGATCCATGCCGTTGTAAATTTGTTTGCAGACAAATATCCATTTCGCTAACTTCGGATAACGCAAATTCTTGATCTTTCAATATCATGTTATGATGCATTATGATGCACGAGTACATGATTCTCCGTAACTTGCCCACAGTAAATGCACGCGTCGGTTGGGCAATAATAGGCCAACGTCCTTGGAGGACAACAAAATCTCTTTCGATATCTTTTCGAGCACTTTCTTGTTTCGCTTTAAATTCGGCATTTTTGGGGGTATTTGCAACTATAAATGATTTGACAAAAGATGTCCACTCTGGGTAAATTCCGTCAGCTAGATAATACCCATGTTTGAATGTACGCCCGTATACTTTAAACGGAACCTCAAGGGCAATGTCATCAAGCAGGTCTTCGAATAACGTAGAATTATTCAAAACGGTAAGATCATTATTCGCACCCGCTACCCCAAATAATGCATGCCAAATCCACAATTCGTATGACGCAACGACTTCAAGCATTATAGTTGGATACTTTTTATCACCTCTGTGAAATTACCCTTGACATTCGATCGAACAATTTTTCCATTCCCAGTGCATACAAGCAATGCTTCCTAACATTCCTGGTATCTTATGAACCATGTTATGTGCGTTGTATAAGTTGTGAATGTTATTAACGTCTGGTTTTCTTAAAAACTCCTTCGCATACAACTGGATTATGCACATACTAAAATTATCTAGACAATCGCGTGCACAATGTTCCCCTATTTGTAAATACTCATCTAGTGCATCAGTTGTTATGTCGTACGCCAATTAGAAATCAAAATGCTTGGGAAGAGGATGATGAGTTTCAGTATTGTGAAAACTAGAATGGGGGATTGAATAGTTTTGCCGATTTTAAGTTAGTTTCAAAAACTTTAGATTCGATATTATGTGAAATCGTATGGATGGAGACAAAGCATAAAGCAGTAAGTAATGTAAGTAACAAAAGCAAGTAAAGTAAATGATAGAAATGACACAACCGATTTATAGTGGTTCGGCTACAAGGACACCTTCCTTGCCCTACTCCACTTCCCGAGTCACCTACTCGAGAGTTCAAGCACTATGCCAACAAACTCCTTCAACTTGGCAGAGAAGCCTTCATAACGTCGCTTGCACTTTTTCCGGTACAAAGCTAAATACCGAGTCCTTAACACGGAGGACCAAACCAACACAACTATAACACAACAACTATATGAAATATGAAATACAAGATCTTGCTACAGAAATCTTGCGGAGGAACAAATCAATCAAGGATCCCTTGCTTGGATGACTTGTAGAATCTCAGGATCTCGCCTTTGGAAGGACCTTTATGAGAATCACAACAAAAGAAAGAAGAACTACTAGATAAATCAAGAAATCTGAGATTAGAAGATATAGAGAATATGTGAGAGAGTTTGTAAGAAGAGGGGTAAGTTACAATGAAAAAATGGCTCACTATTTATAGGCAAAAAATCACTATTGTTCCCCGGATCCCACGGATCCCTTACATGAGGGATCCGTCTAGTGTAATATGCGGGATCCGTAGGACGCTCCTCCTATATGGGTTATGGGTCATAGATCATGGGTCATGGGTCATAGACTTTAGATCATGGGTATCCAAATAGATACAATGTATCTAGAAGATGCAATGCATCTAGTCAATGAGTTAGCTCCATGGGTATGGGTCATGGGTTATGGATTATACCCATCCTAATAAACTATTACAACAAATGAATTATTACAACAATTTATATTAAATGACTATATATGTAAATGCTTTACAAAAATAACATGTATCCTTATAATTTTACTTATGATAACTTTATATTTGTTATCAACAAAACACAAAGAGATCGCTAAATATGAATAAACGTTTTTACGATTTATTTGTATTAACAATCTCCCCTTTTGTTGATGACAAAACATAATGTTATGATGAGTAAAACTTAAGATTAGATGTATGTTTTGAAAGCATGTAAAGTTTTATTTTTTCTCCCCTTTTGTCGAAACAAAAGCGAACCTAACAAAGAAATAAAGTGTGGAAAAGAATATAATCCACAGATCACTAACTCCCCTTGACGGTAGCTCCCTAGAATAGGGGCCAAGTGAGAAAATATAATACCTACAAAGAAAAAGTTAGTAGTAACATGCAATATAATCTTGTAATTGGCGAGAAACAATATGAAGAGCAAAGATATGTAAACAAAGCCTTGTAATAAAGGACAAAGTGTAGTGGTATATAGGCCACATACAAACATGTAAAAACTAAGAACAAGGTTTGTTCTTTAAAATAACTCAAAAAAAAAGAGAAAATAGTAATATCATTCCTTCCATGCTTGCATAAGGTTAATTATGGAAGTTATGGTGAGTGATGATGTTGATGCGATCAAGGATGTGGTTGAGTATGAATCGCATCTCGTCCCTAATTTCCATTTCAAGATCCCAAGTGGATTGACAATGTTCACAATGTAAATGATGAGGGTAGTGTGTATGGATGGTATTTGGTTAAGTTTGATTTGTGGAAATCGGAATATGTGGTGGAAATGTTGGAAAATATGGATCAAGATCCGGGTTGTTGGTAAGTGATGGTGGAAAAGAACCTAGATGTTCTTGTAAGATAATGGGAGCTAGAGGTGGTGAAGTTGTAAGATCATTGTAAAGTGTGTTTGGTGATGTTGGTGGTGTTAAAAAGACTAGTTCTTTTGGGTTTAAGTTGGAAATTTGTTGAAATGATGTGAGAGGTGGACTAGACACGGATAGTGAGATAGTTTTCAGAGTCTTAAGGAGTTCCGATAGGGTGATTTAGGTGGAGAATTGATAGGTGATGGTGGTGATGTTTTTGTTGGAGATGATGGAGGTGCTACTATGGAATCATTTGGTGGTGAATGAGTAGTTGGCGATGAACTTTTTTGACAATGGTTTGGCTAAACAACAAGGCCAGATGCTAATCCGTGCGGTTTTTCTAGATTTGGGTGGTGGCACTACGGAAGGTGGTAGGATGAAGTTTTGGATAAGAGGATTGTTTACACTAGGTGATTCATCAATGTTGGGTGACATGATTTTGATTGTTTTGTGAGGTTGAGAGTGATGAATATGCAAGCATTTTGGGAACTTTATTTATAGAGAAAATAGTGCATTGTAATGAATGCTAGACCCAAAATGTGGACTAAAATCTAATGATTAGATATGAATTTAAGGCATGTGATCATGAGAACACAAACATTAAGTAACATACTCATTAGTGAAAGGGGTAGAATGATGAAAATACGAAGGTTTATAGCCAAAGTGAGAAAAATAGAAGAGAAATTCACTCGTCCCACGGTTCCCACGGATCCTTCCTCGAGGGAACCCGGCGTTAATCTTTGGGATCCATGGTACTTGGTGACTCGACATCTCAAAATTTTCCTTTTGGAAACATTTGTGCCTAGTGCGTGCCTATATGCAAACCATTCGGAGTTGCAGTTATCTCGACTCCTAAAAAGAAAAAGGAAACTAAACTAGAAGTGAAAAAGCATATTATTATGTGAGATAACCCGAGTGCTCCTTAGTTCATTGTTGTTTAAATAAATATACCCAAAAACACATATTAGTTATGTGTTCCCTTTAGCATTCAAAAGACATGAGATGCAATGATAACGGGTTTTTACTTTGTATTAATAACGAAAAAGGTTTATACTAGACGTGAGAAATAGCTTTTTAGGAAAATGATATGGGAAGAAGTATCCTTTTAGAAATTATTTCGAAAAGTTTCTTGTTTAAAGGAAAAGTTTATCTTTAGTTAAGAAAAATAGATATGAAATTTCATGTTATAAATAAAATTTACCTTGAGTTTTGAAAATTCCCGTATTGTTTGTGAGTTGTGTGTGAAATAGAGATCCTAGACTCAGAAAAGAAGGTAAGGCTAATGTTTACATACCATGTAGAGTTGAGAAACTAATTACGACGGCTGTTCCATGAGACCAAGACCAAGACAAAGCAAGTTGAATTGTTCCCGCTTCAACGGTTTGGTGAGGACATTGGCTATGTTGTCTTCGGATGCTACCTTCTCAACAGAAATGTTCCCTTTTTTAACATTGTCTCTTAAGAAGTGATGACGGATCTCTATATACTTGGTGCGAGAGTGCAACACCGGATTCTTGCTTAAGTCAATAGCACATTTGTTGTCGCGTAGAATGGCTATTTCACTTAGATGAATGTCGTAGTCAACTAACGCTTGTTTCATCCATAGTGCTTGTTGACATGCTTTGCCGACGGAGACATATTCGCTTGTTGGAATTATATAACATGACAATCATAAATATAAACAATAAACATCAAAGTAAGTGCGAAGCGTATAGGATGTATTAACGAATAATTAATTAACATAAAAAAGAATATGCGTACCTTTTCTTGATTCTAGCCGAACAAGAATCAAATCCACAAAACTAGCAATTGAGATGAACCCTAATTAGGGTTTGAGTGCTAGTCGACTTAATAAAGTCGAATAGTGTAAATCACCAAAATCCAAAGTAGGGTTTCTCTAGGATCATGTACGCGCGTATTGTTAGCGATTTAATTAGAATGCTAGTTCAAGTCACGATTAAAGCACAAAAACAATGTTTAGCTTTTAATAAAATAAATCGGGTCAAACCCTTTTATTTTATATATATATATTGTCGACATCAATTCAGTGAAGAAAGAAAAATAAGAATCTCATGCATGCACATGCATGCATGCATGCATAATGATATACGAATGATATCAATGTTACGACATATACAATATCTAAAATAAAGAGTTAGTGTCGATCGTCTTTTCTTATCCGTATCCGAATCAAACCAAAAGACCAAAAGAGTGTGTATATATATAGCATTAAACCTTGTCTAACAAGTCATTGCAAGCACCTCCTTAAGTTTCAAAACTCGACACTCAACCCCTTCCTTTTCTTAGTTCGACCATATAAATATTTTGTGACTTAATATAATTAAATCTCATACGCAACGCTGCAATCCCATAGGTCTCGAGTTCGATCCTAACACACATCTATTAATATTTTGTCCATTAAACCAACAGCTCCCACTTGGACATATCTTAATAGTGTGATCACATCGGTTAGCGTCTAGCAACACTTGATGCCTCTAGCACGACTCGAGTAAGGTCTCCGAAAAACCTTTAATGATTTCTCATTATTATTATCCTTTGTTTCTAATACCATGTTAAATAAAGATATGGAATTAAGTCATTCTTTATTCAACCATTCATTTCTCGTTATAAGTGATTGAGCAAGATTACCAAATCTTCCGAACATATTCGGGGAGATCTTTGGGCGTGGCCACGCAAACATCTTGTCAACCCTACGAGGGCCCAAGAAGATTAAACTCCAAATAAATTTGAAGGAACAAATTCTATCTTGACTACGAGAATAACCCATGAACTTTGCAACACTTTGAAACAACCCTTATGACTACCGCCACGTATAGCGTTAAGTTGTTCCACGTAGTGCACTACATTCATGACACTTATCGGTATCTCAAGTCCGAGGATAACTATTCATAATTTACTTATAACAATATCCACAAAGTAAATTATGTAGTTGGGATAAGTCCTATATTCAATTCATTGAATATCATCCGAAATTGGTATGCATTCTCATCAATATACTTTCAAGTATATTCTACCATATCTCTCGATTTGTCTTAGTTTAATGATACTCCCATATCATTAATTGACAACGGACGATTTAGAATAAATAAATTTATTCACGGATTAAACATGCAAATATAGGATACAATATATTATAAAATCAAACATACCAAGTATTTGATTTATTATAACAATTGTTTAACATCCCTTATCCAAATACCAAATAGATCAATGCATGAAAATTCCAGTTGATGAATTATGCCTCAAGTAATGACAATCATACTTGTTGACAAGGCATAAATCAACCAACTTGATCTATCGTAATTTTGAGAATACTTATTTCAAGAATTCAATTAGTGAAGTCCTTGTATGTGTGCATTCACCAATCCACATAATAATTCATAAATTGTGTGACATCCTCTTTCACCAATTTATGATAATTTAAACTTTCAAACATTTTAAAGTTTAAAGTATTCTTATTCTTTTAATGTATAATGCAACTGTGCTCTTAGTAGCACAACTAGTTCACATGGCCATTAACAAGTATGAAATCCTACCATGACTAGTATTGAGTGTCATCTCAATTAAACCAGTATCATTGTATACAAACAACAATATGCTTATTAAAACTCCGTAAACTTTAATATCTCATTGTGTAATGTTTGATGCTTTCCAAACTTTCAAGTTTAAAGCTGATGACAATTTGCACAACAATTGACATATTGTTCATCCATAGAATCTAGGAGCAATTCCAGGCTGAGGATGTAATTCTTTTAGAATATTCATTACACAAGTTATCTAATAACTTTTAGTTAGATATCAATGTTGTCAAATCACTTCTTATTCAAGAATGATACAACAATTTTAATACACAACATGATGTATATGATGAATCTACATGTCAAACTTAGATTTCATTCACGTTCTATCTTGTCAAAAGATATTTACCCATTTCCCAAATGATATATCATGTTTTATTAGAATCATTTATTTTACTGCACATGTTTATTAATAATAAATATATATTCCAAGGTTGTATGTTTTAATTCTTAAATCTTACAAGTGAAGTTTCATTCCAATCTAAGACTTAACATTTAGCTTACAAGGAATGTTACTTCCTATTTGTTATACAACATATAAGATTTAAAAACATTAACATAATACTCCCACTAGCTTTTAGGAATACTTAAAATTTATCTTATTTCAATTATAAATCAAAACTAGGATTTAATAATTAAACATAAGAATAATTTCATAGATGCATGCATTTATCCATTCATGAATTATTGCACTTCGTACACTTTCAAAGATTATATGAATTCAAAAAACCTTTCAATTACTTACCGTCCTCGCTCAAGTAATTTCTCAAGAAAGAGTTTTGATATTCCATTGTCATATTTCATATTAATGAAAACAAGTATGACAATTATCATCTTTATATATTTAATGTGTCTAGAAAAGAATATTCAATCATAATTAATTGCTTAAGTATGATTAATAATCTTGTCATAAAACATGCATTAAATATGTGTACAATATTGTCCATATGATTTCTACATAGAAATTCAAACCACTAGGGTTTTCATCTCTTTGAAGAAACTCATTTCCATTCTCTAGTCTAACTATTAAGATAAACCAAATTTCCAAAATTGATTATCTTTATGGACAACATCTTTAACATTCATAGTATGAGTAATTTACCCAATTCAATATTTGGTAATCCATCATAATGATTATCGGGTTTACTATAATCCTGTAACTCATATTTCTCAAACATATAAGTCAAATATCCGAGATATCCTTGCAGATCTATGAATGAAAATTCCATCATCATGAGGTCTATCATTTACATGTCTAACCTCATCATGATATTTACTAGTGTGTTTTAGAAGATTATGTATCTTGTAATTTTATCTTTCAAGATAAAAAAACTCCCACTTGCCTTTTGTAATATATAGACTATCTATATATACTTAGCAATTAGAGCAAAACTACATTGTTCTCTTTTGGGACATTACAAATACACATTGATAATTCCTGACTTAAGTTTGTTAATAACCTATTCATAAGTAGTTTAACAAATTCAGAATCTTCAATTTTAAAACTTAATGTGATTCATCACATTCCATAATGAAATGGTGTTTTATTAATCTTCTAGGTTGGAGTCATATTGAGTATATTCAATCCATACTCAATTTTCTAACCTTGTTACTTTTAAGAAAGAAGTTATGGTTATCTTCAATCAAACAAATCAAATAGAGTTTGATTCTCCTAACTGAACATACCATCAACTTGTGGTATTCATTAGAATTAATATTGTAAGACAATCTAACAATATATAAGATAAACATATTCCTTTTGGCTTACCTATTTACCAACTAAGTCAACTTAATGGTATAATAGACTTTCCAAGCCAATTACATGCTTTATAACACAAGTACCTTTTAACCAAGTCACTTCATATCCATGTCTCAACAAGAAACATAAACTGTTATAATCCCATTATACGTTATAAATCATTGATCAACTCAATGACTTCTTGTATATGTCTTAATTAAAAACATAACAAGTTAACGTCTTACTTTATTATAAGTCTTAAAAGACTTTATGTTTATGTCTTTACAATGAATCATAAACATGTTTAACTAAAGTAATTATGAACACAACTCTTGGTTTCAATAGTAATTTCAAGTTAATTTATTTTACTTCACAATAATGTAGGACTACATTATTTTTCATTTATGTCATTCCAAAATACATAAATAAACAAATTGAAGTAGTATTAGATTACTTCATTTATTTATGTCATTCTAATAATACATAAATATTTAATTTGAAGTAGTCTTATATATCATTTTTACACATGTTCTAAATACTTGTCTAATTTAGAAACTGCAAATATGTCCATGCAAGGTCTACTTCACATAGAGATTTACTTTGTTGTTGCAATCTCGCCAAGTTCTCACATGGCGTAAATTGCAACACCAAGTGTTTCTTGAATTAGATATGTACAAGTTATATTAGAATGTTAGTCTCTTACCTTGCGATCAAGAGAATCCTTTAAATCATATACCTATATGTTGTACCTTGCACACAATATAGATTTCTCCCACTTGTGCATGGAACAACATCATGTAGCGATAAACAACACGACATATGTTTGTTTATGTGACTAATATGATTGTGTCATTGATATTAGCATAACTAGTAGATGTAGAACCACTTCATTGTCTAATAAGGAAACGTACATGACTATCCTTGAAAACATAAGTGTCTACAAGTGGAAAGTAATTATCTTAAGACATTCTAGAGATAATCGGGTTACTACCAAGATGACAAAGCTTGTAACTCCCATGAATTAGAGATCATTACATTAATTCCTTATTCAAGAATAAGAACACAACACTCCCAATCGGATTTGACAACATTGTAAGTGTTTCATTAACCAAATGAAAGAAAATAGTGTTCTATTTACTTCCTACACCTTTGAGAAAGTCCATACATAACAATTACTTATGTACTTAAAAGAATGTATTCTACTATGTAGATGATGAATTTATCCATCAATGCTATTAACTTGAAAAATTGGGCATGCAATTTCTTTCTTAATAGTTCTACTATTCCAACAATTGTAAGTAGTACTTTTAAATGGTCAAAACAAAACAACTAGATAAAATATGCTAGTTTGTCTTTTACCAATTATACAGTAATTAGTCTAGCTTCTAATTTAATAACTCAGAAAATATGCAATTTTCTTAACTATTAAAATTTGCTTACGAGTTATGTATTTAGAATTTAGACAATTCTAATTGTCCTATCATACCTTTCTTCATTCATGAAAAGGAATAGGATTGAATCTCACTCTTTCTTATGAAAAGAGGACTAGGTTTATTCTTTTAGTAAAGTTGACTCTACCAAAAACCCTTACAGGTGTAGATCAATTTACCAATACAGGAATAACCTACGTTTACGGTTTAATGTTGCATTAATACATTTAAAGAATTAGCAAAATTCAATTTTAGTATTTTCGATAATTAAACTTTTCAAGAAAATAAAATACCCAAGGTAATATTCATATAACCATAGAATTTTCTCGAAAACTAGGATCCAAATTATCATAGGTTCATTACATCGTTGATCCGCTAGTAACGAAAGCATATAATAAGGTAATCTGTCGAACATTAATTGGCAAACAATTTCCAACTCCTAGATCATTATGGGATTTATATTTTCCAACGCTATTGCAAATATAAACATGTTTCATCCCATCTTATGCCATTGAGTCCAAGTCTCACTTCCTACTCAACTTAAGTGTCTAACTTAAAGAAGCGCAAATATGTCCATGTAAGGTCTCGACTTTACATAGAGATTTACCTCTCCATCACAATCTCGCCAAGTACTCTCATGACGTAAATTGCAACTTCAAGTGTTCCTTTTAATTAGATGGCATATTCTTAATTTAAAAGGGTACTAGTTTTGATTTTATGTGGTCAAATCAAATATGTACAAAGATGTCATGCATTCATCTTGTAGCATAATTTTAATAAAAACTTTTATTACCAATTCATAAAGATCAAATTATCAAAGTTTTGATTGAGGTATTGGGTTCACCAATCAAGGAATTTAGTGTTAATTATCATCCATTATACCGTACTTTTGCATAAGTGTAAACACTTAGTGTTTCGGATAATTACCACCAAGTGGCGCATGGAATTAAAACTAATTCGCCCTTAAGATGAGCTTGTACTTTTATGGCTTACTAAGTAGCTCCATTCGAACTTACAGAGGGAGAGGACCGTGTAAGCGCAAAAGCATAACCTTAGACATCCTTTCGTGTGATCATGCGCACTTCTTAAATAACCCTTTATAGTTCATTCTAATGGGTGAGCCGTTCACCATTGTACCAAAGTCACCAATCAATTAAACTATTGAAAACTTAACTCTTCCAAAACAAATCAAATTTCGCCATTGTTTAGTCCGTATTATTTTTCTATTCAAAATTACCCTTTGCTTAAAACCTGTCTTACATAATAAACAAACAAGTAACAAATAAAAAATAAACTACTAAAAAACAATGCGCACATAATAAACAATTTATACGTGTAAACAAGTAGCCACATGCAACTTATTCGATAAAACCCTATTAATAATCAATATCTAGGTTAAATTAATGTATATATTAATTAGGGCTTTCACTCTCTCAATTGAGAGTGAGCCACATACATCGATGAATCGATTGCGTAAACCCATAATTAATAATATACCAAATTGCACATAATTGATTCATTAATATATATAATTGGAGTCTTCCCCAATTCAAGATTTATCGTAAATAAGTATGTCATAACAATTAAACAATATCAAAGCAACTTATCCATGACTAACATGCATGTATAATCATGGATATATCATAACAATTATACAAATAAGTCACAAGATCGCATATAAAAATTCCATGACACATAACAAATTATTCATGAATTAATCACGTAACTAATATATTAATTCTAGGTTTTAATAAGGTTAGCAAACAATTTTCAAAACCCTAAAAATTTTGTATGTGTCGACATAAAAAAATAGGGTACGCCCAATTAAAAAAAAATCGACCAAACAAAAATTAAACATAAACCCTAGATTAACATATCAAACAACATACAATTATTTGTTTTATTACGCGTTTATGTAATTAATTACTCATTAAAACCAATGACTCGTGATGCCATTGTTGGAATTATATAACATGACAATCATAAATATAAACAATAAACATCAAAGTAAGTGCGAAGCGTATAGGATGTATTAACGAATAATTAATTAACATAAAAGAATATCGTACCTTTTCTTGATTCTAGCCGAACAAGAATCAAATCCACAAAACTAGCAATTGAGATGAACCCTAATTAGGGTTTGAGTGCTAGTCGACTTAATAAAGTCGAATAGTGTAAATCACCAAAATCCAAAATAGGATTTCTACGATCATGTATGCGCGTATTGTTAGCGATTTAATTAGAATGCTAGTTCAAGTCACGATTAAAGCACAAAAACAATGTTTAGCTTTTAATAAAATAAATCGGGTCAAACCCTTTTATTTTATATATATATATGTCGATCGACATCAATTCAGTGAAGAAAGAAAAAAATAAGAATCATCATGCATGCCATGCATGCATGCATGCATGCATGATATACAATGAATATCTCAAATTAATTTACGACATATACAATATCTAAAATAAAGAGTTAGTCTCGATCGTCTTTTCTTATCCGTATATATCAAACCAAAAGACCAAAAGAGTGTGTATATATATAGCATTAAACCTTGTCTAACAAGTCATTGCAAGCACCTCCTTAAATTTTAAAACTCGACACTCAACCCCTTCCTTTTTCTTAGTTCGACCATATAAATATTTTGTGACTTAATATAATTAAATCTCATACGCAACGCGTGCAATCCCATAGGTCTCGAGTTCGATCCTAACACACATCTATTAATATTTTGTCCATTAAACCAACAAACATTTGCTACCAAAAACTCTAAAATGTTCTAATGTAGGCTTTATGCCTCAAGTAACTTGTATGGAGTTTTACCTAAGAATGGTATAATTAAGACTCGGTTAAGTATGTAGGTTGATGTATCAACGGCATTGCACCAAAATATTTGAGGAATAGATTGCTCATTAATCATGGTGCGACTCATTTCTTGTAGGGTTCTATTTTTCCTTTCAACTACCCCATTTGATTATGGAGTGCGAGGAGCCGAGAAATTGTGAGTAATACCATTAGCGTCACAAAAGGCTCCAAATTGCACTTCATTATCAAATTCCCTACCATGATCCGTTCTAATAGACACTATAGGACTTCCTAATTGTCTTTAAATTTTCTTACTTAATATTTCAAAGTAATCGAACATTTCAGTTTTATTCTTTAAAAATTTAGTCCATGTGTACCTAGAGTAATCATCCACTATGACCAAAGTATAGTAGTTACCTCCATAACTTTAAATAGCGGATGGACCAAATAAATCCATGTGAAGTAGTTCTAGACACTTAGTAGTAGAGACCATATTTTTAGCTTTATGACTAGCATGGATTTGCTTTCCTACATTACAAGCATCACAAAAATGATGTTCGTATTTTAATTTTGGTAGATCTCTTACTAGTTCTTTAGATGATAGCGATTGAAGAAGTCGCATATTGGCATGACCCAATCTTCGATGCCATAAGGTCGAAGTATCATCCATAGAAGTAAGACAAAGTTTGTCTTTAGGTTCATTACCGATTTTAATGACATATACGCCATGTTTCCTAATGCCTCTTCCCATAGTAATACCGTTTTTCAATATTTTACTACCGGTTTCACTAAAAAGTACGTTGCACTTCTTATCACATATTTGTCCTATACTTAGAAGGTTGAAGTTTAGGTTTTCTACGAGACACACATCGTTAATGGTTAAACATTTATGAGAAATTGTACCTTTACCGATGATTTTACTCTTGCTATTACCAAATACCACATTCCCTCCATTGAAGGATTCATATGTGGAAAACAAGTCTTTGTTACCGGTCATGTGCCTCGTGCACCCACTATCCTTGCTCCATTCATCCGGATCTAGGTCGACCTTTAAGCACACCTAAAAAAATCAATTAACTCAAAATTTTGGTCCCCATTTGTTCATGGGTCCATTAGTGTTATACATTTCATTCAGGTTAGGCATATATAGAAAATGTGAGAATGCATTCCATGGTGTAAAGTTTTGAAAGGGAAAACCGTTTTGTACATTAGGATTCCATCCCATTTGATGGTAGTTACTTCTCGGATAAACATTATTATGTCTCCTTATATAAGTGTTTTGTTTTGAAAACGATGGACCTTTGTTTCTCATAAAACTTTGATTTTGTTTTAGTAGAGGTGGTTGTCTAACAGTAACGTGGGTTGGTTTCTTCTTGTTAATGATAACAAAGTCGGTTCTAGATGACGTAGCTACATTATTTCTACTGTTTGTATCTACAGACCCACGGATCCCTAGTTTTACACTAGACGGTTCCCTTTTCAAGGGATCCGTGACCACAGTAGCTTGTTTTTTAGTTGCTTTGACGAACTGTGTTTGTTTATTCTCGCTAGTTGATGCATTATGTTCCTGAAAACCTAAACCCTTTTGATTGTTTCTTGTTTTAACACCATCTAGTATTATATCTAGAGTATTAGTATTCATTCTAGCAATCTTGGAATCAAGATTATCAACTAATGTTTGAAGTTGAACACAAAGCTCACATTCCCCATCTATTATTTTCCCTTTTTCTAAACGTTTTAATTTGCCTTTTAACTCAATGACTTCCTTTTCTATACGTTCATTTTTGTTTTTCAAAATCTTATTTTTGTGAATTACTTTTAGACTAATTTTGCAAAGTTTATCATATTCACGATGCAATGATTCATCATCTAATGATGAACTACTATAATAGAGAGATTCGGGACATACCTCATTTGAGTCATTTGCCATAAGACAAATTTCTTCGTTCTCCTCCTCACTCATTCCCCACGAACCACTCACGAACGCCTTTTGTTCGTCATGTTTGGGACACTCACTAATGAAGTGATATGGTCCCCACATTTAAAACATGCGCGTTCATCCCTTGCTTTCTTGTCGTCTTTGCCATTCCGGAATCCCTTCTTGTCGTCATATGGTTTCTTGACATATCTTCCCTTTCTTCTAAAGAACTTCTTGAAATCCCTTACCGCCATGGCATATTCATCGTCATCACTCTCCGAAGAATAGTTTTCTTCATCGCTTGAGACCTTTTTGGCTTTTAAGGTAAGAGATTTGTGTTTCTATTTCTTTTCTTTTGAGGCTTCGGAATCTTTAGCGAGGACAAGCTCATAGACCTTTAGATTGCCCATGAGTTCGTCGAGGGTGAGGATTGATAAGTCTTTTGATTCTTCGATGGACGTCACCTTTGATCTCCACTTGGATGGAAGTGCCCTTAGATATCTCCTGACATGATTACGACTAGAAAAAGACTCATCAAGTGCTTGTAATGATGTAATTATAGTATTAAAGTTAACAAAAGAATTATCTATACTATCCTCGTCTGATATTGAAAATTATTCATATTGTTGAACAAATAAATCTATTTTATTCTTTTTAACTTGTTGATTTCCTTGATGAGTTACAACTAAAGAATTCCAAATTTATTTAGAGGTTTTAAGCATAGAAATTCTTTCGAAATCCTTTTTGGGTAAAGCATTGTATAAAACCATTTTAGCTTCACTATTTTTGGAAAGATTTTTCTTTTGATCATCGGAAAGTTAATCATGAGGTGTGTTTATTAGGTTTCCGGTTTTATCATCTTTTGTAGTGGCTTGAAAGTCACCTTCAACAATGATGTACCAAAGATCAATATCTTTTGACTTCACATAAGTTTCGAATTTATTTTTCCAATAAATAAAACCATTTGTTTCAAGTAGTGGAGGTCGTTGCATAGATTACCCTTCTTTATAATTTTCAGAACCCATTGTGATCGAAAAGTTTTTAAAATACAATTTACTTTAAAACTTTTGTAAACCTTGCTCTTGATGCCAATTGTGAAAACTAGAAGGTGGGGGGGGGGGGGTTGAATAGTTTTGCCGATTTTAAGTTAGTTTCAAAAACTTTAGATACGATATTATGTGAAATCGTATGGATGGATAGAAAACATAAAGCAGAGAAGCCTTCATAACGTCGCTTGCACTTTTTCCGGTACAAAGCTAAATACCGAGTCCTTAACACGGAGGACCAAAACAACACAACTTAACACAACAACTATGTGAAATATGAAATACAAGATCTTGCTACAGAAATCTTGCGGAGGAACAAATCAATCAAGGACCCCTTGCTTGGATGACTTGTAGAATCTCGTGATCTCGCCTTTGGAAGGACCTATATGAGAATCACAACAAAAGAAAGAAGAACTACTAGATAGATCAAGAGATCTGAGATTAGAAGATATAGAGAATATATAAGAGATTTTGTAAGAAGAGGGGTAAGTTACAATGAAGAAATGGCTCAATATTTATAGGCAAAAAATCACTACTGTTCCTCAGATCCCACGGATCCCTTACATGAGGGATCCGTCTAGTGTAATCTGCGGGATCCGTAGGACGCTCCTCCTATATGGGTTATGGGTCATAGATCATGGGTCATGGGTCATAGACTTTAGATCATGGGTATCCAAATAGATACAATGTATCTAGAAGATGCAATGCATCTAGTCAATCAGTTAGCTCTATGGGTATGGGTCATGGGTCATGGGTTATGGATTATACCCATCCTAATAAACTATTACAACAAATGAATTATTACAACAATTTATATTAAATGACTATATATGTAAATGCTTTACAAAAATAACATGTATCCTTATAATTTTACTTATGATAACTTTATATTTGTTATCAACAAAACACAAAGAGATCGCTAAATATGAATAAACGTTTTTACGATTTATTTGTATTAACAAGTAATGTTTCAATACCTTGTACTATTTCTAAAAATATTTTACGGCTCATACGAAAGCGACGCCTAAAATTTTCTTCCGTATATTTTGGGTTGTCACCAAAATAGTCAGCCATTAAACGTTCTTCAGCAACTTGACGTTCACGGGGGATGTATCTACGGCGGCGTGAAGGTCCGGATTTTTGTTGTTGCAATGATTGCTCGGACTCATACTCTGACAAGAGGACGATTTTTTGCCTCCCCGTGCAGAGACGCGGCTCCTATTGGCGACGGATGGCGAACATAGGCAGTGTCGTGGCGAGAATGGCGAGCAGGACAACGTGAAGTGGCGAGGAGTGGTGAAGGCCACACCTTGTGCTCTAAGGCGTTGGCCCAATCGGATGAAAGTAGTAATTTTATCTTAAAGTTCGAGTGTATAACTCTCTATATTTAACTCTTACATACATCGCTCTTAGGCCAATGCTAATGGTTAGGTTGCCCCCAACCAACCGAGTACATGACCGCATTATCTCCATTAGCCCAACCGAACAATGACCGGTCACCCCCAACTTTTTTCAAAGTTATGGTTAGCCTGCCAACCGCAAGTTTCAATTGTTTTGTGTTTATAGTTTTATTTTGTTTGCTTTTGTAGGGTATCTTTTTGTTATGGTTATGTAGCCTTATTAGCAAATTGTCTTTTTTTTTTTTTTTTTTTTTTTTAGAACGGCGGCATTTTATAACGAGCTAGCATAAGCTAGAAAATTACAAAGAAGAAATATACATAACATGATTTTTTAACCAATCTATCCAACTAAACTTAAGCTTAGGATTTCTAGAAGAAATCCATAAAAAAGACTGCGAAACTATAGAATCCCATAGAAGAGCCTTTTTAGGGGAAGAGGAAGAGAAAGCCAAACGATTACGGAAGCTCCAAATAGACCATAAGAGAGTACCACCAACCCCTTCGAGAAACGGTATCACCTTGGCAGGGGCGTGAAGGGAATCCAACCAAGTATACCACTCCACAATATTAGCGCAAACCGGAATATCTAACTCCCACCACTTAGCCAATAAATCCCACAAGACTTTAGCCAACTCACAAGAGAAAAATAAATGATTAACTGATTCCACATCATCAAGACATATGGGGCATAGAACCGAACCAACATCAACACCTTTTCTATCAAGGTTAACCCTTGAAGGAAGTTTGTTGAGAGACAGCCTCCACAAGAGAACATTAACCTTAATGGGAACACACCTGATCCATCGAGAAACATTTTGATCAACTACAAGAGTACGAGAGTCCACCAACTGTCACAGAAGCAACAGAGAACCCAACTGAAGATTGTAACGACCATTTCCAGGTGTCATAATGATCAGAGAGCTCGATGTCCTTGAGAAAAGCTTGTAAGGCTTCAAACTGAGTCGATTCGACTCCACCCTTTGGACATCGTCTAAGAACCGCAGCCCAATTAGGGATGGCAATCCGATTAGCAATGAAACAGTCTCTATCGGCATCCAGCAGGAAGATACGACAAAACTGATCTTTTAAAAGCTTGTCCCCATACCAGTAATCGGTCCAAAACTTGGTAGACTCTCTATTCCCTATAGAAAGATTGAAAAAAGAAAGAAGATCTATGCCTTTTCTCTTAAGACACTAAACAGTTTTCAATATAGAGCCCCATGGACTCAAGCTGGAATAATGATTGTTGCAATAAAAAACACCTTAATCAGACCCATGAATATTCGAGACAATACGAGCCCACAAATCAGAAGGATTACTCAAGAATCTCCATATCCATTTAAATAATAGACCTACATTGAGACCAAAGATGCTACCGATCCCAAGACCCCCCAAATCCTTACTCGCCAAGCACTTTTTCCAATTGACCCAAGTAATCTTTTTCTCACCTTGATCGACATCGATAACGAACTTATTACGAATCAACTCCAGCTTGGTTTGAACATAAATGGGCATCTTGTAAATTGACATATAATAAGTAGGAAGGTTTCCAAGAACGGCCTTTAATAAAGTGAGCCTACCTCCAGCCGAAAGCAACCTAGCTTTCCATAGAGAAAGCTTGTTAGAGAATTTTTGAATAATGGCCTTCCAATTAGAACACCTAGCCATCTTACAACCAACCGGGACGCCAAAATATTTCATGGGGAAACTTGCAACTCCACACCCCCGATTGGCTTCGCCATGTTGACAACATCCAAATCAGAAACACCAATGCCTAGGACACTGCTTTTATGCACATTAATTTTGTTGGAATCACTCCTAAACCTATATCAAGTGTTAGTGATTCATATGTAATAGTTAGCTTAATTATGGCCTTTATGTTTGTTATTAGCTTAAGCTTATGTAGAAGGCCCATGAGCTTAGGCCCATGTCCACTAAGGAAAGGAAGGGAGTAGGAGTGTTGCCCTAGCTCCCCTTCCTATAAATACCTTGTAATAACCCTCACTTGAGGGTTGGTTGTTCAATTCATTTCTCTTTCACTTGCATACGCCTAACCTTTCTATAGTTTTCTACGCATAGTGTTTGTATGAGTTGTTCAACCGATCTTTCTCCTTTCTACTCTTTCTATTGATGCTTGTGTTGTAAAATTAGTGACCTAACAGTGGTATCAATCGCCTACTAGTTGGGTGAACGTATTGTTTTTTGAAGTGGGTTTTGGTCATACGCATAAAGAATACGGTGATACTTTGGTTCGCTTAAAAACACATTTTTTACACTTTTTAATCCAAGATTCTTGTACTTTAAACGCTTTTAAGGTGTTAAAATAACTGCTTTTGGCAAAAGTTTCAACCTTTACGTGTGGATCATCGCTTTTGAACTTGGTTTTTACGTGACAGCTTTCCTACGCACTGTATGGGGGGAATCCTTTATTCTCAATCAAGATGCCTCAACTGGATAAATTCACTTATTTCACACAATTCTTCTGGTCATGCCAGACACTTTGGATCATCAAGTTTCACACTTTTGTGTTATCTTGGTGATATTGAAGCTATTTCATCACAAAAATCTGGTTTAGAAACATCTTTGGGCAACAATCATTTTACGAGTAAGTTCACGATAGCAAAACCCTAAAACTACGCAGTAACTTGGTTTTTGGTTTGATCTTCGCCGTGGTTTACTCCATGTTTTCTTGCTTGGATAAGCCCGAAAATACGTCGACTTGGGATATCTTTGCATCGTGATAGTGTAAAGATCACTTTGGCAAAACCCTAAAATTACGCATAAGCATAAGCTTACGCCAGAGAAACTTTATGCATAAGATTTTTCTTACGCCTAAGCTTTGTCTTACGATATGGTCATCCTACGCCTAAGTTTTCACGCCTAACTTCATCGTTTACGCATAACTTTAGTGTTTTTCTCCTTACTTACGCGTAAGCTAAACCCACGCGTAACTTTTGTCATACATCGCTACTTTGGTGTTTTTACGCATAAGTGCTACTCGACTTTATTGTGATTTCTACGCCTAAGGATACTTCATCAACAAAGGTTCATTCGACTACAAAGATCCATCAACACAAGTTTTTTTTGCGGGAAAATTTGAGTAAAATTTAATTTTTCGGGAGACTAAACGCTCAATTTTTATGCGAGATTCAAATTTTGGTTTAACTGTGAAAATTTTGGTCAAAATTTCAAATTTTGGGCCCAAATTCAAATTTTTCGGTAAAATTTGGCGCCAAAATTGTCATAACTCAAATTTTTCTTATAACCTTAGAATTGAATTTTATAGTGAATTTCAAATTTTGAGAGTCAAAATTTTTCAAAATTAATTTTTGGAGGAAATTGAAATTCACTATATCGACCCTCCGTGTGCTATATCGACTTCGACCTTTTCTTCTCTTTGATTCTTCCGCAGGGAGTGAAATGGATTCAAGATGACGTTGCATTGTGGCATTGAAAGAAGGATATATGGCTCGCTCGCATTGAAGCGCCGACATCATCAAATTTCGATATCCCGCAATGCGTGCAAGGTGAAAGAGTTGATGTACATGAAAGGAATGCTCAAATGGACGTTGAGAATGTTGTGATTATCGCAACCGCTTCCGAATGCGGACAATGAGGTTGTAGCATTGGAAAGCGGATGACAAAGAGCAGATCCGGAGAAGATATCATACTTAACTACGACACCGAGCCTAGCTAAATCACTCAAGCCTCGCCACTTGTGAATGGCGCATCTCTGAACTTAAAATCAAACTTAAACTACTCAAGCACGAATGCAATGAAGATCAAAACAAACCGAGAAGGGAGTATAGTGTCTCCCGGTCGTTATGTCCCAATGAGCTATGCAATGGATTATCAAACGTAGATAGTGATCGAGGAATTTGAATGAAAAGAGATTATGATATTATTATAACTACGGAAAAATCAAACAAATACAAAGGCTTAAATGCAAATTAAAGGAAATTAAAAGAAAAAACTATTAAATAAACGCTATCACTATAATTAAAATGATGTTTTTGTTTTATGTTTTATAAAGCGAAATTAAAAACTACTACGACGCACAAATAAAAATGTGAAACTAAACAATATTAACCCTAAAAATATGAAAATGATATTTTACAATCCTAATGATAAAAGAAAATTTATAGAAAAGAAAATTATTTTTATAACTAATTATCTAATTAAAACTATTTTTAACTATTAAATAATTACCTAAAATACAAGAAAATGTGAAATAAAGCTAGAAAAATAAAATTAAGACTTAGAAAAATCTAAAATATCAAAATAGAATTTTCAAAACTATTTTTATATTTTTCTGATTATTTTTCTATTTTCTACTAATTTAAAACTATTTTAATCTAATTTAAATGGTGAAAAATACCAAATAAAAAGGGAAAAATAAGGAAAAATCTTTTTTATGCTTTTTATATTTTTCTTAAACTGAGAAAATTGAAAAATTATTTTTTTGAACTTTTTCTTAATTAATTGCAATTAAAGCTAATTAAAAGTGATTAAAAACTATTTTAAATCAAGAAAAATAGCAAAAAAGTAACCAAAATTAATGAAAAATTCAGGAAAATGCTAAAATGCTATTCGGTTCTATGAAAATAAGAAATGTAGTGCTTATGTGTAAAAATTCGAGAGTCGCAGTGTTAACTAGATCTAAATAAGCATTTTTCAATAAGCTAAACTACAATTTAAGCAACCAAACTTCTACAGACCCTAAATAATATCAAAACTACTCTAAAGCAAGTGATTATAGCTACTCCTAACTTCTGATAAGCTGTTACACTAGATTATGATCTAACTGATTTTGACAGCGAAACAGGAAACAGGTACCAACTTTGAGCTTATGCACTAGCTTATCCAGAGAGCTTAAGCTAAAAACAGATATGAGGTCTTAAAGACCACCTAGTAGACTGCTTATAGACCAAAAATCAGACCCTAAAAAGCTTTAATGAACCCTGTGCGAGATGTTGCAAGTCTCGCATAAACTGTTTTTGACATGTTTGACTTTGAAAAATCGGTTGAAAGTTTGACTTTGGTGAGGTTTGAATGCAAATGTAAGACTGATATAGATGAAATATGATGTAATGCAACTTTATCAAGCAAGCTTAACAAGTTTTAAACCTATTTGCATTGATTTGGGTTAACTGATTTCAACAGTAAAACTAACAAGAACAGGTTTAAACTTATTTTGACTTTTGTAAAAAGACTTGTGTAAATAAAGACTAAGATGACTTGACTAGTGATATTAGAGACTGAAACAATAAAGAGCTTAGATCAAAACAGCTTTGGAGACAGTTTTAGCAAGCAATCCAAACACCCTTTTAAAAACAGTTTTGCAAGCAACTATATTAAAATCAATATGACAAGCTCCTTCCAACATCAAAACAGATTTAACACATTAAATTAAAGCTAATGACAGCAAATACACTACTTTATAACAGATCTAATTGAAATGAACAATGCTACTTTATATAAGCTAGAAATGAAACTTAGAGTACACTTACAAGAATTCCATAGCCACAATGGCTTGCAAACCGAATAAGGACCACTAACCTAACCTATTCAACCCAACTACTATAAATCAACCCACTCCATGATCCATTCCATACCCATTTCGCATCAATTTTGACTTATGTTGACTTTTAGCACCTTTGATTGAAATTGCTTGAAACTTAAAAGTGAGCTCACAAAAGCTATGATAAGCTAGTTTGAGCTTGTTTGAGCTTATAAATAAGTTTATAAAAGCTTATACATGAGATTTGGACTTTGCAAATTTCAACAAAGGGACACAAATACATGAAATGAAAATTAACTTAAATTGATGTTTAAAATAAGTTTATATTAATAGAATAACTTTGTTTGAGTACATTAAAAGAAAAATACAATTTAAAACTAATTAAGACATTAAAACTAAAAACGACATACATTTAAACAAAATAAACTAACTACTCTTGAACCTTTTGCTTCTCTTCTTTTTTATGCTCCAAACTCTTCTCTCACCTCTCGAGTGGATCCCAAAGATTAATATCAACCATTGGATGTCTTGAAATCAATCTTGGCCATTTGATGGTTTTGGCGCCAAACGGTACTTGATATCTGGGACAAGGGAAGGTGCATTAAATGTGATGGGTTGTTAGGTGAGGTGGGGAGACAAAGTGTGAAGTAGGGTGGTGTTGGTTGGTGGTGGTGGTGTTGCGATATATTTGTCGGGAAGACAGGAAAGGGGGGGTATATTATTTTAAACATTGGGTTTGGGTTGGATTCGGGTTTATAATTGGACCGGGTAATATGGATTGGTATTGGGCTTGGGATTATTTATTGGGCTTGGGATATTAGTTAGGTCCGTTTGGTTTAGTATTAACACAAGGACCAAAAGTGTAACTTCCGAATTTCGAGGACCAAACATGTAATTATGAATTTATGATCCAAGGGCCTATCTTGCCATCTCAAATAATCCAAGGATCACAATTGCCAATTTTGAAATTCCAAGGATTAATTTTGACCATTTTAAAAATTCAGGACCAAAACTGTAATTTCTCAAATATTTTGGATTTTCCACCAAAGGACTAAATATGACAATTTATGATTACAAAAGGACCTTTGGTGACTTTTATTTTAAAATAAATGCCTAGGGACCGATTTTGCCATTTTTGAAAGTCTGGGACCGAAGCGCCAATTATGCAAACTTTGCTCATTTTTCATCCGATTTTGAACATTTTGCATCCGAAACATATAAAATGCAATTTTGGAATATTTTCAGTGTTTTGATGCATTTCGAGCATTTTAAACGCTTTGCGCTCAGATTGATTAAAATGATGAGTATTTACACACTCATCAATCCCCACACTAAACTATTGCTAGTCCCTAGCAATCTTTTGAGAAAACATAATGGATTTGAATCTCTTTACCAAAAGCCATTACTTCGAGTAGCCAAATGTTTTAGTTCAAGTAAGAACCATGGTACACCGATAACCATGTGATTTTGAGCAAACCACCGACTTCCAACGGATTTGATTTGTCTTTACCGAAGCCGTTTGCTCGGACTAGCCAACTCTTAGATAAATTATCAATATTATCTTTGGTGAGTGATTACCAATTATGGTTTTTCCATCGCCTTTACCACAAGCCATAATCTTGCGGGCTAGCCAACTCTTCACTTTTTAGGATATGGTGAGTTGAATACCATACAATTTTGGGCAAATTGCAAGCCGTCAACGGATTTGAGATATCTTTACCAAGAGCCGTTTGCTCTGGATTAGCCAATCCTTTAGTTTATTAGACAAGGCGGATCGATAACCAATTGAGTAAGTGTAGAACACTTACTCCAAAAACATTTTGGCCAAAAACGGGATTAGGCGGTATAATTACATGATAAAATTCGTGAGAATCCCCCACACTAGAGATGAATATTGCCCTCAATATTCAAAGTACCGCTGTTATGCCGAAACAAAGAACGTGAAAGGGAAATACTACGGCCATTATTTAGAAAGAAGATTTTTTTTTTTTTTTTTTTTTGAAAGACTTATATACAAAACATGTGGGCAACCCCCACACTAGGGTGGTAGAAAGTAGAAAGAAGAAGCTAAACTGTCAAGTTTTGTCACACAAGCTAGCCACTTGTGAATGGCTAACCGTAACAAACTTAAGACATTCGTAAATATGGGTGACAACCCATATGGCATGCTATCGTTTTTGATTACCGAGTCGCTAGCTTGACTCGATCCCGCATTCATTGGTTCATGGGGAAAGTTTGTAAGTCCGGGACAACCATGGATGGAATGTCCTCTCCAAAGTAATGCTTCACCGATGACCATTCACTTTAAAATTAGGACCATCGGGTTGAGATAACTCAATGGTACCATAAGGATAAACCTTAGCGATAGTAAATGGACCGCACCAACGGGACTTGAGCTTCCCGAGAAAATCTTCAATCTTGAATTGAAAAGAAGGACTCGATCACCAACGTTGAAAACGCGGTTCTTGATTTTTGAGTCATGAATCTTCTTTGTCTTTTGTTTATAGATCAAAGAGTTCTCGTAAGCTTGATCACGGAGTTCATTTAATTCATTCATTTGAACTTTCCGATGATCACCACCGTCTCGAATATCAA
This sequence comes from Chrysanthemum lavandulifolium, assembly GCA_022545495.1. NCBI lineage: Eukaryota > Viridiplantae > Streptophyta > Magnoliopsida > Asterales > Asteraceae > Chrysanthemum > Chrysanthemum lavandulifolium. Next base: position 22,978,400 of record CM040246.1, read on the forward strand.
AGTTAGCATGCTTCAAGGCCCAAGATGCCTTGTGCTCGAGCTCAACCGGTAGATGACACGCCTTCCCGTATACAAGCTTGTATGGAGTGCACCGATGGGTGTTTTGTGTCGCACGGAAGGCCCAGAGAGCGCCATCTAGCTTATCCGACCAAGAGGCACGGTTTCGCCAACCGTCCTCTCAAGAATTCTTTATCCCGGTTAGAAACTTCCACTTGCCCACTTGTTTGGGGTGGTACGCAGAGATAGACGGTGAGTTACACCATACTTTTGCATGACTCTTTCAAATTGGTCATTGCAAAATGCGCACCACGATCACCGATTATGGCTCGTGGAGTTCCAAACCTAGCAAATAGAGATTTTAAGAATTTCACCACAACTCGGGCATCGTTGGTGGGTAAAGCTTTAGCTTCAACCCATTTTGACAAGTAGTCAACGCCACGAGTATGTATTTGTTACCACGGAAGAAGGAAATGGCCCCATAAAGTCAATGCCCCGGATGTCAAAATCTCACACACTTGAATGGCGTTTTGCGGCATTTCATTCCTTTATGAGATATTCCGTGACGTTGACAAGCGTCACGTGTTTTGACAAATTCATGGGCATCCTTATAGATCGTGGGCCAATAGAATCCGAATCAAACACCTTCTTGGCGGTGTAGTTGGGGCTATGATGTCCCCAAGAGGTCCGTAATGGCAAGCTTTGAGAATGTCAATAGCTTCGACCACATACACATCGCCGGATGACTTGATCCGCACAAATTTTAAACAAGTAGGGTCGTCCCATAAATAATGTTTCACATCTTTAAAGAATTTATTTTTCCGTTGGGACGACATCCCTTTCACCACAAAGTTACCCGCATGGTAATTTGCAAAGTCAAGAAACCATGGGGTAGAAGAATCTCCACTAAAAGAAACCACATTGAGTGTTTCGAGAGGAAATGTTTCATTTATTTCCTTTTCTCGAACACATTTTGGTGAGGGTTCTCTAATCGACAGATGATCGCACTGTGTTCTCACTCCTTTTTATCACGAATAATGATATCAAATTCTTGTAGGAGGAGAACCCAACGGAGCAATCTCGGCTTTGCATCTTGTTTTGCAAAGAGATATTTGAGAGCCGAGTGATCCGTATACACCACGCATTTGGTCAAGATAAGGTATGGCGAAACTTTTCAAACGCATACACCACGCCTAATAATTCTTTTTACGTAGTGGTGTAATGGGTCCGAGCTTCACCATAGTTTTGCTTGCGTAGTGGATCGGCCGAAAATGCTTGGTTTTGCGTTGCCCCAAGACCGCACCGATAGCAAAATCACTTGCATCGCACATGAGCTCAAAGGGTAAATCCCGATCGGGGCAACTAGAATGGGTGCTTCCGTAAGCTTTTTCTTTAGTGTTTCAAAAGCTTCGATGCACTCGGAGAGAAGATAAAAGGAGCATCTTTTTCGAGAAGATGGGTCATAGGTCGAGCGATTTTAGAGAAATCTTGAATGAATCTACGATAAAACCCGGCATGACCTAGAAAACTCCTAATACCTTTGACGGTAGTAGGATGAGGTAGTTTAGCAATGACATCAACTTTGCTCTATCTACCTCAATCCCGTTCTTGAAATCTTATGGCCAAGGACTATGCCTTCTTTGACCATAAAGTGGCTCTTCTCCCAATTTAGACATAGATTGGTGTCTTCACACCTTTAAGCATTTTGTCTAAGTGGGAGAGACATGTATGAAACGAGTCCCCAATGACCGAGAAGTCATCCATAAACACCTCCATAGTTTCCCGATCATGTCGTGGAAAATTGCCATCATACATCGTTGGAACGTGCGGGAGCATTACATAAGCCAAAAGGCATACGTCTATAGGCAAACGTCCCGTATGGGCGGTGAATGTGGTCTTTTCTTGATCCGGCGGATCAATGGGGATCTGAAAGTAACCCGAGAAACCATCAAGGAAACAATAGTATTCGTTCCTCGCTAATCTCTCAAGCATCCGGTCCATGAAGGGTAGAGGAAAATGGTCTTTACGGGTGGCTTCATTTAACTTGCGATAGTCAATACACACACGCCATCCCGTAACCAATCGAGTTGGAATTAACTCGTTTTCTTCATTCGTGACAACAAGAATGCCACCCTTTTTGAACGCAATGAATTGGGCTAACCCAAGGACTATCGAGATCGGGTAAATCAAACCGCATCAAGAAGTTTGAGAACCTCTTGTTTGATAACCTCATGAATCTTAGGATTCACCCTTCTCGATGTTGGATTCTTTGGTTTGAAGTCATCCTCCATTAAGATTTTGTGAGTACAAAACTCGTGGTTGATACCCTTAATGTCGGAGAGTTTCCAAGCAATTGCTTGCTTGTGTGACTTCAAGACCTTTATGAGAGCGAGTTTTCTCCTCCTCGGTCAAGTCCTTAGCAATTATGACGGGTAATTTATCATCACCCTCCAAAAATGCATACTCGAGATGAGGAGGTAGGTCCTTAAGTTCAACCTCGGAAATTCTTCAAGAGATGATTGCACCGATTTGATTTCCTCAATCGTGATTTCTTTCGGAGGAGTGAAGGTAATGGATCTTCATTAAGCAATTGCTCAAGATAAAGAATATCTCCTCCGAATCATAAACACCATCAATTCCAGCGGAATTGATTCATCAAGAGCAAGAAATTCATCGATCTCTTCCGGAGGAAGTCACCTCCCTCAAACGGAGTGAGAGAGGGGAAGAGTCGGCAATGATAGGTTGAGAAGATGTGGTGGAATTGGAATTCCCACTCACGTAATTATGAAGATAACCAAGAAACTCTTGAGAGTACTCCTCAAGCAATATCAATTAAATCAACTCGATTAATTGATTCAAGATCATAATTTGAGGAGTACCTCAAGTTTGATCGAGGTTAAAGGTAATGACTTCATTACCCACACGTAGAGTGATCTCTTGCTCAAATACATCGATAAGAGCACGCCCGTCCTCGTGAATCCTCTTCCAACAATGAGGGAACCCGAGGATCGCATCGAAATCAACAACCACAAAGTCACCGGAAAATGGAACTTTCCTACTTTCACAAATACATCCTCGGCGATGCCAAGAGGACGCGATATAGAACGATCGCAAGCTCAAGAGTCATGCGGTAGGAATAAGTTCCTAAGAGAAAGTTTCTTCCACATCGAATAAGGCATCGATTGATGCTTGCACCAAGATCGGCGAGGGCAAAGCATTCAATCATCCCGTGAAAACACAAGGAAGAAGAAATTTTCCGGGATCTCCTAGCTTCTCGGGAAGCTTCTTTAACAAGACCGCCGAGCAATTCTCATTCAAAGGAGTCTTAGCCATCTCAAACAACTTTTCCTTGTTGCTCAACATGTGTTTCGAGTAGATGCAAACTTGGGCATCAACATGATGGCATCCATGAAGCTTATGTCAAAGTGAAGTTCTTGGAAAATTTGAAAGAATTTTTCCATTTGATGACTAGCTTTCTCATGGAGCTTTGCTCATGTAAACGTGAGGGTAAGGAATAGAAGTTTTGGATTTAGGGTCACCAACCGGAGGTTCAAAACAACTGTGTTTGGTTTTGGGACAACCCGAGGATGGACATTGCCGGTACTTCCGTTATTAGTAGGAAGTTCCTTGTCCTTTGTCGCCTCGTGTTCGCTTTCCACTACCTTCGGGAGAGAGAAGAAGAGGTAGTAGGAATAGCGGGTCCAAAGATAAGAAGCACCACTTCGGTTGTGATCGCTTTGCATCGCCCCTCGGATTAGCGATCGTGTTGCTAGGTAAAGTACCGAGCCCGAGGGTCGATCATTTAAAGACTTCTTGATGTCGCAATCGGCTAACCAACAACCGATTCATTTTTCTTGGGATTTCATGAATTGTTTCAACAACTCATCGAAGATGGTCCAGTTGGAACAATGGCTTGAGTTTGCACAGAAAATTTGGCCTCTATTGTTAGGATTAGGGCCTTGATTTTGAAAATTTCCTTGATTATTGCCATGAAAATACCCTTGGTTGAAATTTCCGACTGGTTTCTATTGAAATTTCCTTGGTGTTGGAAATTTTGATTCGATTTTGAAAACCGTTGTTTTGATTGAAATTACCTTGGTTTTGAAAACCTTGGTTTGGTCTATTTTGATTTTGATTACGGTTTTGATTGAAACCGGAGGTCCGTGGTAGTGGTTAGGACGGTGGTTCGGGTCACAGAGCACGATATTGATTGCCTCCTTGATTAGACATCCCGCCCACAAGATTGGCTTCAAAAGGGTTACCATCGGTGGCCATACAATTATAGTAAGCATGGGGCCACCACAGTAACACAGACTTCCACTTTCTTAACTTCAGCAGGAGGTGAAGTTTGTGGAAAGAGACTTTCTTTTGGTTGGAGAGAACCAAAGCTTGAATAGCTTCCGTGAGTTTATCAATCTTAGCATCGGTGCTAGACCGACTCACAGGCGATGAAGAAGAAGAAGGACCACACCGACTTGGGAAACAACCGCTTGCTTCGTGCGCAAGGCGGACTTTAGACTTGTTTTCGATGATCGCTAAAGCTTCTTTGATAGTTTTGCTTAGGAAATTTCCTCCGCGGAGGAATTGAGAGAATCTTGATCGATTGACTCACCCATTGTAGAAAGTATCGAGTTGCATCAACTCGGAGAAACCATGGTGAGGACATTTGCGAAGCAATTCCTTGAAACGATCCCACGATTCATCAAGGGTTCATCAAACTTCGAGTGAATTTGATGATTTCATTTTTAGACTCGTGGTTTTGGAAGGTGGATAGAATTCATTCACAAATTTCTTCACCGATCTTCCCATGTCTCTATAGACCGAGGGGTTGTTTTCAAGCCAAACCGGCTTGCCCTCAAGAGAAAATGGGAATGTAAGAAGCTTAACAAACATCGGTAGGGACATTCTTATACTTGATGGTAGATGCAATCTTGTTAAACCATCGAATATGAGCATGAGGATCATCCCGCCAAAACCGTAGAATTGATTTGAGGTTACAAGATTCAAGAACCCGGTCTTGAGTTCAAAATTTTCACCACGATGGTCGGTACAACGATAGCATCTCCATACCCGCCGATGGGTGCCCGGAGAAGCTCACACATAGGAATTTCTTCCGCCATGATAACGGAAGTAGTGCGAGCAGTCCGGATCTCGATCCGATCGAAGGAGCAGAAAGTCTCACGAACACGCCTTCTTGGAATCTTGACAAGCTCACGAAATGGGCTCACAGATCTAGAAGAGCGAAAAGATACACTAGAGTTAACTCTAAGGAAACTCGAGTTAAGGAGAGAAATGGAATTATGAAAATCTTTCGATGAGAATGAGAATTATGAAGACGTTTTATAAAAATGGGGTGAGAAGAATCTTTATGGGTTTTCTCGGTTCAAACGTAGATATCACAACAAAATCAATTAACACAAAATCGAGGCAAAACAACAAATGAACTTAACCAATAATCACAATATGAATGGCTTCTTTGAAAAAGGTACACCAATCACAAGGACACAAAGGCAAGTTTTAAATCTTTAGTTCGAACTTATTATGGTCGCACCCCCCGTTAGGTAGTGCCTCGCCTTGGTTTGGTGGTAATCTTTTAAGTTGTTATTTATTAAAGAAAAGCACGAATCTTTTGTATTTTTTTATTTTGATACATATATATAAACAAAAGGAAAATATTTTTGTGTTTTATATGTTTTGGATGTTTTTGGGTTTTGGATTTTTATAAGAAAATATGGATATATATAGATAGATATGGATGATATAAACAAATGAGTGAGTATTCAAACAACTAATCGCTAAACGGAAGATAGATCAAGACACTCCCCAAGCATGGCGCCAAAATTTGATGCGTGCCAAACAGTCAAGCTAAATCACTCAAGCTCGCCACTTGTGAATGGCGCATCGTAATCGACTTAAACCGCTCAAGCACGAATGCAATGAAGATCCGGGAGTATAGTGTCTCCCGGTCGTTATGTCCCAATGAGCTATGCAATGGATTATCAACGAATAGTGATCGAGAAATTTGAATGGAAAAGAGATTATGAGATTATTATAACTACGGAAAATCAAACAAATACAATGGCTTAAATGCAAATTAAAGGAAATTTAAAAGATAAAACTATTAAATAAACGCTATCACTATAATTAAAATGATGTTTTTGTTTTATGTTTTATAAAACCGAAATTAAAACTACGCGACGCACAAATAAAATGTGAAACTAACACAATATTAACCCTAAAAATATGAAAATGATATTTTACAATCCTAATGATAAAAGAAAATTTATAGAAAAGAAAATTATTTTTATAACTAATTATCTAATTAAAAACTATTTTAACTATTAAATAATTACCTAAAATACAAGAAAATGTGAAATAAAGCTAGAAAAATAAAATTAAGACTTAGAAAAATCTAAAATATCAAAATAGAATTTTCAAAACTATTTTTATATTTTTCGATTATTTTCTATTTTCTACTAATTTAAAACTATTTAAATCTAATTTAAATGGTGAAAATACCAAATAAAAGGGAAAAATAAAGAAAAATCTTTTTATGCTTTTTATATTTTTCTTAAACTGAGAAAATTGAAAAATTATTTTTTGAACTTTTTCTTAATTAATTGCAATTAAAGCTAATTAAAAGTAATTAAAAACTATTTTAAATCAAGAAAAATAGCAAACAGTAACCAAAATTAATGAAAAATTCAGGGAAATGCTAAAATGCTATTCTGGTTCTATGAAAAATAAGAAATGAGGTGCTTATGTGTAAAAATTCATAGCTGCAGTGTTAACTAGATCTAAATAAGCATTTTTCAATAAGCTAAACTACAATTTAAACAACCAAACTTCTACAGACCCTAAATAATATCAAAACTACTCTAAAGCAAGTGATTATAGCTACTCCTAACTTCTGATAAGCAGTTACACTAGATTATGAGCTAACTGATTTTGACAGCAAAACAGGAAACAGGTACCAACTTTGAGCTTATGCACTAGCTTATCCAGAGCTTAAGCTAAAAGCAGATATGAGGTCTTAAAGACCACCTAGTAGATCGCTTATAGACCAAAAATCGACCCTAAAAGCTTTAATGAACCCCGTGCGAGATGTCGCAAGTTACGCATAAACTGTTTTTTGACATGTTTGACTTTGAAAAACGGGTTGAAAGTTTGACTTTGGTGAGATTGAATGCAAATGTAAGACCGATATAGATGAAATATGATGTAATGCAACTTTATCAAGCAAGCTTAACAAGTTTTAAACCTATTTGCATTGATTTGGGTTAACCGATTTCAACAAGAAACTAACAAGACAGATTTAAACTTATTTTGACTTTTGTAAAAGACTTGTGTAAATAAAGACTAAGATGACTTGACTAGTGATATTAGAGATTGAAACAATAAAAAGCTTAGATCAAAACGACTTTGGAGACAGTTTTAGCAAGCAATCCAAACACCCTTTTAAAAAGCAGATTTGCAAGCAACTATATTAAAATCAATATGACAAGCTCCTTCCAACATCAATGACAGATCTAACACATTAAATTAAAGCTAATGACAACAAATACACTACTTTATAATGATCTAATTGAAATGAACAATGCTACTTTATATAAGCTAGAAATGAAACTTAGAGTACACTTACAAGAATTCCATAGCCACAATGGCTTGCAAACCGAATAAGGACCACTAACCTAACCTATTCAACCCAAATCTACTGCTTCACCCATGATCCATTCCATACCCATTTCTTTTCGATCAATTTTGACTTTCGTTGACTTTTAGCACCTTTGATTGAAATTGCTTGAAACTTAAAAGTGAGCTCACAAAAGCTATGATAAGCTAGTTTGAGCTTGTTTGAGCTTATAAATAAGCTTATTGAAGCTTATACATGAGTTTGAACTTTGCAAATTTCAACATTAACTACAAGTTATGAAATGAAAATGCCACTTAAATTGATGTTTAAAATAAGTTTATATTAATAGAATAACTTTGTTTGAGTACATCAAAACAGAAAAATACAATTTAAAACTAATTAAGACATTAAAAGCTAAAAACGACATACATTGAAACAAAATAAACTAACTACTCTTCTTCTTGAACCTTCGCTTCTTTTCTTTTATATGCTCCAAACTCTTCTCTCACCTCTCGAGTGGATCCCAAGATTAATATCAACCATTGGATGTCTTGGAATCAATCTTGGCCATTTGATGGTTTTGGCGCCAAAACTGGTCTTGATATCAGTTGGGACAAGGGACAAGGTGCATTAAATGTGATGGGTTGTTAGGTGAAGTGGGGAGACAAGGTGTGAAGTAGGGGGTGGTGATGGTTGGTGGTGTTGGTGTTGCGAGACATATTTGTCGGGAAGACAGGAAAAGGGGCGGGGTATTATTATTTTAAACATTGGGTTTAGGTTGGTCGGGTTTTATAATTGGACGGGGTAATATGGATTGGTATTGGGCTTGGTTTTATTTTTGGCTTTGGGATATTAGTTAGGTCCGTTTGGTTAGTTTAGGATTAACACAAGGACCATTAATGTAATATTTGAAATCCAAGGACCAAACATGTAAATTCCGAATTTATGATCCAAGGGCCTATCTTGCCATCTCAAATAATCCAAGGATCACAATTGCCAATTTTGAAATTCCAAGGATTAATTTTGACCATTTTAAAAATTCAGGACCAAAACTGTAATTTCTCAAATATTTTGGATTTTCCACCAAAGGACTAAATATGACAATTTATGATTACAAAAGGACCTTTGGTGACTTTTCTTTTAAAATAAATGCCTAGGGACCGATTTTGCCATTTTCGAAAGTCGTGGGACTGAAATCGCCAATTATGCAAACTTTGCTCGCTTTTTCATCCGATTTTGAACATTTTGCATCCGAAACATATAAAATGCAATTTTGGAATATTTTCGTGTGTTTTGATGCATTTCGAGCATTTTAAACGCTTTGCGCTCAGATTGATTAAAATGATGAGTATTTACACACTCATCATTGCGCTCCCGGAAAATCTAGGATTAGTTCGAACACCGTGTCTAAACCGAGCATTAAAATTAAAAATTCATATGATTCAAATGACGCATACAAGATCTATGATCTAGAAAAGGCTAGAAAAGGGCACTTCTCAAAAGGATGGAATCTTAGGTTCACGACCTAGTGTATCACCTTCGAGTGTATTATCGAACACCTGTAGTAAACCAAAACCTAAGTTAACTAAACAAGCAGTTAGAAATAAACCCGTTGATCTAAATGTAAACCGTCGAAACCTAATAGGTGGATCCATATAGGACGCAGACTCTTCCCAAAAGAAGTTTCAACATCCCTAGATCTAACCTTAGATGGATACCAACGGTAGGATTTTCAAAACTGTCGGCCTTAGGTGGATTCCTACATGCAAGATACTAAGTAGTTGCACCAAAACAAGTGGGATACCAACAACATCCATCCCCGAGGCGGGAAAGGAAATAATCAAAATAGCATGTTCGGTGTCAAGAAGATAATTGACACTACATCTTTATGTTTAACATCCGGAACCCGTTACACTTGGGATCCATGTTTTCTCTTCCTTGCCCCTTCTATTTTTTATATGTGTACAATGACTATGGCTTCTACCGCAATACTGTCAGAGGACCCGCTTTCACCGTCAAAAATAAAATGATCCATCACCGCTCCACCATTGTACTTAATCGTCAAAAATTAGGAACATTGCTTGCTCCTCGGTTAAAGATTCTCATCAAAGTCGTGCTTCGGATGTATCGAATGTTTCACGACAACCGATAATACTCTAATTTCAGATACACAGAATCTACAACAACAACGCTGTCAGAATCGCACCTCCAATCGAATCTTCAATAACAGAAGATCAAACTGTTTCAACAACAATGACACAACCGATGATCAACATAATGAACAGAGAAGTTTTATCGATAGTTGATTATCACGAGATATTTATGGTACTTCACACTTGTTTATACATGGTTTATTGTCTTCAATTCATCATCAACATACGTGGTGTATGATTCGAATCATTGAAAACATCGAGGAGGAGAGAGTGTGTAGGTGGTCATTGCTTCCTTGTTCTTCTACATGCTTTTGCGAAAACCCAATGCCTTCTTGAATTTCTTTAATTGGGGAAGAAATAAGACGATATGTGGCTCAAATGTCTCACTTTGGTGTTATCGTCTCAATTTCACGGGTGATATTGTGTGAAGTTACCCAAATATGATGTTATGATGCCTCACACGGCCTTGGTATCGAGTTATTGCATATTCACGGTGATTAGTATTCGAAAGACCACAACATCTGTGGGAAAGTCGTATCATTTTCGTCTTCGTGGTTTGTTTGGTGTGATGCGCTCACACACGTGAGAAGATCTTGTTGATTTACGGCATGTTACCTCGAACGGATCTTCCGCAATTAGTCGATTTTCTTTGTGTGGTTTATCGCTCATCTACAAATTCCGTTGCATCCGAAACCTTCAAAAGTTAGAGAAATGTAGACTTCATCAAAGTTTCAAATCTGCTAAAGACGATTGTCGATTTGGGGAAGTCGATTCAAACTTCTTCATAATGGCTTCGAGTATAACAACTTGGAACCCGTTACAACCGCTTAAACTTCCTCAAACCCCATCATCAGTTGAACAAAGCCCCCACTCACTCACAACAAATGGAAAGGTTATTTGCTCACTGCTCGGTGACGATATTGATGAACGTGCTCTGTGTATCCGATGTTTCCGCCGCTCAACCCGATACTACTCTTATACCGATACACTGCTACAACAACTCATTTGAAGAAGCACCACCGATTGACTCCACCACAATGATTGAACAAACCGCTTCCAACAATGATGAACCGCCGATGATGTTCTTAATGAAATACCCCACCGCAGATTTTGATCCAAATGCGTTCTTTAACCCGTTTGCTAATGAGTCTGCCGCACTGATGTCGCGGAATCTTCAACAAGCCATTTGAATCCTCAAAATCGCACAATGTATACCAACAAGAAAACTAGAAGGGGTTGAATAGTTTACCGATTAAAAACTTTGTTTTGAAACTTATTGAAAGATCAATTGATATTGATCTTAAGTATGTTAATGAAATATGCAAGCAATATGTAATAAGTAAATAAGGAAAGAAATGATCAAACCACAACAAGTTGTTTATAGTGGTTCGCCTACAAGGACTCTTTTTCCTTGCCCTACTCCACCCCCGAGTCTCACACTCGAGAGTTTAACTTCACTAGTCAACAAGCTCCTTTCACCGCGGAGAAAACCTTTACACTTCGCTTACACTATTTCCGACACTAAGCTAGATGTCGAGTTCTTTCCAAGGGTACAACTACTCCCACACACAATGTATTTTGAGGACTAAAATACTAACCACTCACACTCACAAGATTATGATGGTTTGATACAACAATGAAGTATGGATCAACACTAGATCATACAACACTAAACAAACAAGACTTCCAACTTCTCGTTGAAGCTTGAATATGACTTGATCTTCTTTGCTACAAAAGAGATCACTAATATGATATGAAACCGAGTTAGAAAGGTTGAGAGAAGATATGTATGAGAGTATGTTAGAAAGGGATGAGAAACTACTTGGCTTGGCATTGCTATTTATAGCCAAATTGACAGAGCTGCCTGACGGACCGCGGACCCTTAAAAGGGTTCCGCCTGTACCAATTTGGTACCGCCACCGACAAACAAGATATCAAATCTTGCCTAAAGTCAACTCTATCTAAGTGAGATTGTGCAAGATATGAAGAGTACAAATCTTCACAAAATATCTAATGGAATCTTCCAATGATTTCCATGATGTAATACATGATGTCAAATGTTGTATTACTATTTATAGAAATATGCAATGCTTAAGTAGTGTTTGGTTTTAAGAACCTAACACATTCTACAAACTACTATCATACATAATGATTAGAGTCATATCAAGATGTTACTAATCATAAATGTAAATGCTTGAATGATGAATATATTGTTTGAGAAAGCTTGTTTTAATATCTAATAAACTTGACAAGCTTTAAGCTTTTATAAATTAAATTTACTTTTGTCGTTAACAAAACTTAGGCAAAGATCAAAAATATAAATAACGCTTAATGACGATATTTGTATTAACAATCTCCCTTTTGTTGAGGACAAAATATAAATTTTATTTTATAAAAGAAACAAAGTTTGTACAAGAGTTATAAAATATTAGTTTTAGAACTTGAAAAGGAAATGATAATGCAGTGTATGAAATTTGACTTTTATGAAAGTCAAAGAATTCACTAGTTGATGCATGATGTTGACTTTTCGTAAAGTCAGTATGCGCTTGACTTTTTAAGAAAAGTCAAGTATTATCAATGAGGGTTCTGTTTGACTTTTAGAAAGTCAATGTATGCGCTTGACTTTTCGTAAAAGTCAAATATAAATAATTTCAAAGTTCTATATTTTCTCCCCTTTTGTCTCAACAAAAGAAGAGGCTATGCGGAATGTAATGAGCTCGAGCTATTATCTCCCTTGTTCAAAGCTCCCCTAAATTGGGTGCTTTAATGGGAAGATACATGGATTGTGAAAATAAAGCTACAAAAAAATTGTTAGTAATAATGATCATTCACAAGCATTTCCAAACACTATGTAATGACACCAACAATATAATAAACAACATTCATTAGTTAAAATTTTCATGAATAAAGATCATGAAAAGAGAACACAATGATGTGTTTCTAGTACAAGAAAATAAAAATTATCCTAAGAAAGCAAAAAAAGAAAGACTATTCTAAAACCATCCTAAAGTGATGGTGGATGGGAAAGAGCGTTGAGACGCCAAGAATGTGGTTGAGGATGAACCTCATTTCTTCGTGGAAGTCATGGACCATAATCCGGTCCGTTCCACTGTTTGACCCGCTTGCTCACAAGTTGAGCAACCATGCCTTGGAGGGTAGAAAGTTTGGGAGGTTGTGGTGGTGGAATGGTGGATGTGTTGGTGGTGTTGGGATGTTTGGAGTGGTCATGATGGATGCAAGCAAAGCACTTTGCATTTGCATTGTCTCACTTAGTGAGAATCCACCATGCCTTTGAATTGGTGGAGGTTGTGGAGTTCGGCTTGAATCTCTCTCTAGTGGGATTGTCATCCCACATGCACTCCGGAATGTCCTCAATATGAGGGACATTGATGATGGAAGTGGATGATCCCGATAAAGGACCATGAATGTCCTTGTGAATGGGGTGGAAAAGGAGAGGTCTTGGCCCTAATGGGGCGTTTGGGTCAATGGATGACCGAGGTGACTCATGAGCGATTCGCTCAATGGTGCCAAAGGATGGCAATGGTGGTGGATGACTTGGCCTAGAGGCAAGTCTTCCAAGTCCTCTAGGAAAGGATTTGGTGATGTTGGTGGAGTTGAAAATAACTCCATGGGAGTGAGAGGGAGACCTTGGTGAAGGTGGTGAGGTGTTTTGGATGTTTGGATGGGTGCCGTGGAGGTGAAGTAGGTGTTTTATTGGTGGTGGAGTGGTGATCACAATGTGTGATGAAGTGGGTGTAGCTAAGGTAAGATGTGTATCATCTCTAATGGGAGATGAGATGGTGAGTGGTGAAGATTCGGATGATGAGCTAAGATGAACAAAACAACAAGGCCTTACGCTCATTCTAGCGGTTTTCTTGCAAGGTTTTGGTGATGATTTAGTCATTTTAACTTGGGTTTTGATTTGCTAGATAGTAGTGAGAATGAAGAAGGTGTGAGGATGATCATGGTAAAGCCTTTCAATTTATAGAGGTAAGAAATTGTTGAGAAATGGTTTGATTTGATGTTGAACCATTGAAGAGATGAGGTTCCTAATGATTTGGAAGTGGGTTGAATGCTAGTCATATCACCCAAGTCAATCCATACAAAGAAGATGGAGTGAAGAAGAAAAGATATGCAATAAATGTGTTCTAGTGAGTGGAATTTCCTAATATTCGATTACCCACGGATTTGAAGGTACCAAAATTTGGTTCCTTCCTTTATGCCAAAGGGCTCCTTGGGTGGATTTTTCAAATTTTGAATTTTGGTGGAAATGGATTTTTATATACCTTAGTAAATAATACTAGTTCTAATAACAAGATAAACTAGTTAAGATTGATTTATAAGTGATGGAAGATAATTTGGAATCACGAAGAGTCGAAATTTAAAATTACCGGAGGATCCACGGCACCAAAATCATACACCGACGGTACCCAAAAGGGTGCCGCCTCGTCCGCCTGCATGTGTATGGCGGTACCAAACTACATAAAGGACGGTACCAAAATTATGGTGCCGTCTCGATCCGTGGAGTGCTAAAATATGGATGAGTACGTTTTAGGTGTCGGGAAATTTCAAACTCAAATTTTTCTCAAAAGTGTTATACTAAACATTTCTAGTTAGGAAAAGTAAATAACACATATGTAAACATAGTGGAGCATAGATTTTGAGCAAGGCTTATTGATTTTCACAATATAGTGAAAATGGGTAAAATTTGATAGCATACTTGTGCTATCCCCCTGCATGAGATTGTTAGCATACACCATTGTTTCAAGTTATATTATCATCCTACATAATAAAAACAACTAAATAGTATCAAACATTAACGATAATGCATTGTTCCAAACACTCCTTAAAGTACCCTTATTTGTCCAATTTCTTGTAAATCTTGTTCATCATCCTACCAAGGCACTTGAACATTCCCTTAGTTTGCTTGAATTTCACGATTCATTCTCAATCTCGGGAAGAGATGCGTAATACTCTTGAGGTGGAAGATGAGAGCTTGGAAGACCATCCTGAGCTATTTGATGATGATGATGAAGGAGTTGGAGGTTTAGCTCTCTTGCCTTTAGTCTTAGCAACTCGAGCATCACTCAAAGGTACAAAGATGTGAGGATGAGTTCATAGTGAAGGTGCATCCCTTTGGGGTTGGTGGAATTGGAGCGAAGTTTCTATAGAGACGGGTGAGAAGCATCCCGTATGGAAGAGCAACGGATCCTTGAGTTGGAATATCAATCATTCTCCTAGCTATGTAGTAGGCTAAGTTGAATGGTTGTCGGGTGACAAGTTGTAAAGCATGTGGCAAAGACAAGCGCTTATGTGATCCCTATTCCTATGGTGCTAATGACGCTTGCTCTAAGTAACTCCTCCCATTTCTTAAATTTGCTTAAGTTCATTTAGCTCCATTCCATATGGATCTCGGTCTACCTCTTTTCCTTTCGGGTTACTCGGGTTGTATCCGCTTTTGGGTTAAAAGGTGTTCACGGATGACATCCTTATCGGCCAAACGGGTTAGATAGGGAGAAGTGCGGTCGTTGATTGCATCAAGGGCGTGAGTGACCACTTATCCGTAGACACAAGTTCCTCGGTTGGGAATTCCTAGTACTCTAGCAAATTCACTTAAGGTGATGGTGTAGTCATTTTGGTTGATTCTAAAGCTAAGACAAAATTCATCATCATCTTCATCACTAAAACCGTCACACTAGCATAGAATTCTAACACGAACCTAGGACAAATTGGTTCATCAATGTCAAGAAGACAATCGAATTGAATGGCGGCTAGTTCTTCACGAAGATTGGTATGCTCAAGGAAGGATGGGTGAATGGTTCTACCTCGTGGAAATACCTTGATTCTAGACCCCTAAATATTTCTACTTGTTCCTTGGTGAGTCCTTTGGTTTTGTGGTGTTTGGGAATGTAGTTAAGAGTGTCTTTGTGATCATAGAATCTTCATGGCTACCATGGTTATTCCTAAGGACAAGAATTAACATGTTAAAAAAATGAAAATAAATTTTAACGTTTTTGATTCTAGTGTGTGCCTATATGAAAACAATTTGAGTTGCGGTTATCTCGACTCATTTTATGCACAAAATGGTTTTAGTGGAGTGTTTGGCAAATACCATGAGATAACCCAAATGCTCCTAATTCAATGTGGCTACATTTGAATATACCCGGAGTGCATATTAGTTATGCAATACCTTTAGTATTCAAGAGCATGCAAGTGATGAAAATTCTAACGTTTCTATTTGTATTAGCAATGAAAATGTTTTCCTACAAGTGAGAAGCTTTTCAAAACTTTTGACATGGGGTGTTTGGTTGTTTGAATAAGGCCTTATATTTATTATCTATCAATTAGTGGGAAACATGATTTGTTTATGCAATATGATAATGTAGTACCTAATTTGAATGACTAGTTATGCAATTTGCCAATTGAATTCATATTTGGTATAAAAGCATACATAAAACCCCATGTAATGATTTGTGATAGTTTTGTGCATAAATAAGAATCCTAGACTCGTAATTAAGAGATGAAATGTAGTTAGGATACTTACAATGATGTTATCTTCATGATTAGTGAGTGGGAAGATGACAATAATGAGCTTGGTTTAAGTTTTACACGCTTTGGTAAAGTGGGTTGTGAGGAAGAGGATGTTATGTATATAGCGCTTTTTTTCAGAGACACACGGACCGACGGCACCAAATTTTGGTTCCGTCCGTGTTGTCGTTTTGTGCCGTGGCTACAGAGCGTATACAAGGCAAAATTGTTTTGGTTTGACTATTCTAATGTTTTAGGCTATGTTTATCCTACATGTTTGGTTCCATTAACCCTAAACCAAGTCTAAGAAGATTAAAAGGTTCTCGCTTAAGAGGTTTAGTAAAGATGTCGGCAATGTTGTCTTCGGAGGATACTTTCTCGATTGAAATGTTTCCTTTTGAACATTGTCGCAAGAAAGTGATGACGGATTTCAATGTGCTTTGTACGAGCATGTTGAACGGGATTCTTGTCGAGATCGATGGCTCCTTTGTTGTCGCAGTATCACAATGTCGTTGAGATGAATTCGTAGTCACGAGAGCTTGCTTCATCCAAAGAGCTTGTTGACATGCTTTTCCTACCGAGACGATTCGCTTCAGTAGTAGAGATGGCTAAAGCCGTTTGCTTTTTGCAAACCATGAGGTGAGACAATGTCCAACAAAAGTGCAAATACCACTTGTACTTTTTCTATCGACATAATCACCGGCATGATCCGAGTCGGCATACACTATGGTTTCTATACCCGCTCCTTTGGGATACCATAATCCTAAACACGTTGTTCCCTTAATATATCTAAAATCCTTTTAATGCTTCTAAGTGTGATGCCTTTGGGTTTTCTTGAAAGCGAGCACATAGACAAACACTAAACATAATGTCGGGTCTACTAGCCGTAAGATAGAGTAGGCTACCAATCATTCCTCTATATTTAGTGTTATCTACGGATTCACCTTCTTCGTCCTTGGTGAGTTTAGTGTCCGAGGACATGGGTGTTTTAGTTGGTTTGGAATCTTCAAGACCAAATTTCTTAAGCATGTCTTTTATATATTTAGATTGGTTAAAGAAAATACCATCATCTAGTTGTTTGATTTGAAGTCCTAGAAAGAAGTTTAACTCACCCATCATACTCATTTCAAACTCGTCATGCATGATTTTAGAGAAATCATCACATAGCTCTTGACAAGTTGATCCGAATATAATGTCATCAACGATATTTGAACAATAATAATTTGCGATTCCTTTTCTTAGTAAAAGAGTATTATCTACTAATCCCATAGTATATTTGTTATCAATAAGAAAAGTCTTAAGACGGTCGTACCAAGCTTTAGGTGCTTGTTTAAGGTCAGATAATGCTTTCTTGAGTTTGAAGACATGATGTGGTTTCTCAAAGTCGGTAAAACCGGAGGTTGAGCAACATACACTTCTTCGTTAATAAACCCATTAAGGAAAGCACTTTTAACATCCATTTGAAATAATTTAAAATCATAAGCACATGCATAAGCAAGTAATATTCTAATAGATTCAAGTCTAGCTACCGTGCATAAGTTTCATCATAGTCAATTCCTTCTTGTTGATTATAACCTTGTGCAACAAGCCTAGCTTTGTTTCTAGATACTACACCATTTTCGTCCATTTTGTTTCGAAGACCCATTTTGTTCCAATTATAGTTTGATCTTTGGGTTTTGGAACTAGTTTCCAAACATCATTTCTAACGAATTGGTTTAATTCTTCTTGCATGGCAATTACCCATGATTCATCTTTTATTGCTTCATTTATGGTTTTGGTTCAATGGTGGATACAAAACAAAATGATTACTTTGATTTTGAGCTTGTGATCTTAAGGTTCTTTGATTAAGTTTTCCTATGACCTTTTCTAATGGATGACTTTTAGATTCTTTTATGTTGACAATTTCCTTATTTAATGGTTCATCTTCCTTGTTATTATTAATTTGACTTTCAATTATTTGACTTTCAACTAAGTCATCATCTACCAAAGGTGATGTCTTAGAGGGAGGTGGACTTTCGTCAAATGTTATGTTCAACGATTCCTCGACTATCATTGTTTCTTTATTTAGGACAATGTAAGCTTTACTAGTTTGAGAGTAACCAAGAAATACACCTTCATAAGACTTTGGGTCAAACTTGGTGAGATAATCCTTAGTATTAAGAATAAAACATTTACAACCAAAGACTTTAAAATATCCTAATGTTGGCTTTTTACCTTTATAAAGTTCATATGGTGTTTTGTTTAGGAAAGGACGATTAGGACTCTATTTAAAATATATGTAGAAGTGTCAAATGCGTTACACCAAAACTTTTGAGGAATGTTTTGTTCATTAAGCATTGTTCTACTCATTTCTTGAATTGTTCTATTTTTACGCTCTACTACTCCATTTGATTGAGGTGTTCGTGGAGCGGAAAAGTTATGTGTTATACCATTTGTATCACAAAAGTTTCCAAATTGAGTTTCGTTGTCAAATTCACGACCATGATCCGCTCGGATCGACACAATTTTGACACCTAGAAGATTTTGAATTTTCTTGCTAAGTATTTCAAATTTATCAAAAGCTTCATTTTTGGTTTTCAAAATAACGTCCAAGTAAACCTTGAGTAATCATCTACTATGACCAAAGTGTATAAGTTGCCTCCATAGCTTCTTATAGCGGATGGTCCAAACAAGTCCATATGTAATAATTCTAGACACTTAGATGTGGACACCATATTTTTAGATTTGTGACTACTATGTGTTTGTTTACCAATTTTGCAAGCGCCGCAAAAGTGTTGGTCATATTTTAGTTTTGGTAAATTCCTAACCAACTCTTTTGAAGATAGGTTTTGTATAAGTCTCATATTAGCGTGACCTAAGCGCCTATGCCAAAGAGATGAGCTATCGCCTAATGTTGTTAGGCAAAGTTTGTCATTATATGTTTTATCTATTTTCATGACGATATGTTATTTTTCCTAACTCCTTTAGCTATGGTGATACCATCTTTTAGTATTTTACTACCATTTTCATCGAATAGTACTTTATACTTTTTATCACATAGTTGGCTAATACTAAGTAGATTAAATCCTAACCTATCCACATGAGCAACATTTTCAATAGTTAGAGAGTTATGAGCAATCGTACTTTGCCAATGATTTTGCTTTTGAGATTGCTACCAAAGTGACATTACCTCCGCCATACTCTTGGTATGATGAGAAGAGACTTTGTTGCCCGTCATGTGTCGTGAGCATCCACTATCTTTTATCCATTCATCGTTCCAATCCAACTTTCAAGCATACCTAAGAAGCAAATAACTCAAACATTTGGTCCCCAATATCTCATGGGTCCGTTTGGGTTAAACATACCATTTATTTGATTCATGTATGGAAATGATGGGTAAGGGTTCCATGGCATGTAACTGGAGTTTGATATGGTCTAGAAAGTTTTGATTCCAACCGTTGTGTTGGTAGTTAGGTTGAACGTTGTGGTTGCTCTTAGGAAAGGGCGTTTGGCAAAAGAAGTTTTATATCGTTGTTGAGTAGTTTTGATCTAAATTCATTTTTAACAAGTCCTACTCCCGATATAATGGCTGGTTTTAGTTTAACATTATCATTGGTTTTCTTTGTTACTTTAACAAATTCAAGACGGTCCAGACATAACATTCTGCTCATCAAGTACCAGGTACCATTTTAGACAACGGACGGAACCCTTATTTTGGTTCCGTCTCGTCCGTGGCTGCATCGCAAGAATTTTGATGAATGTTCGTCCTTTTCGGCCGCTTTTGTTTTGACTCTTTGAAATTAATACTTCATTAAAACCTAGCCCATTTCTGTCTCCCGGTGTTTTATGGATTTTAACTATTTCATCGGCAAGAGCGATGTTTTGTTAAACCTTTTAAACTTAGAATTATTTTCTATTAAAACTTCTTGTGTGAGCTTTAGTTTTTCTATTTCAAGATTAAGCTCTTGACATGATTTACAATCATCGCCATTTGCTTTTCCTTTTCAAGACGTTTTGCTTTTTCTTTTAACTCATATACCTCATTTTCCAAAACTCCTTTTGGTTTTTAGAAATTTATTTTTAGTTATGATTTTTAGACTTAGCTCACACAATTGATTATATTGTTTTTGCAAGGTGTCATCATCTATAGAAGAATAAGAAGAGTCGGAAAGTACCTCATTTGACTCATGTGCCATTAGAGCGATCTCTTCCTTGCTTGATTCTTCATCGCCTTCACTATCACCCAAGCACCACTTACAAAAGCTCGTTGAGTTTTGCTTTTAGGTGGCTTGGGACATTCTCCTATGAGATGACTTGCATCACCACATCTAAAACACTTTCTTTCACCTTTAATCTTCTTATCATCCCGATCTTTTCGAATGGCTTCTTTTCTTCTCGAGGTTGTCTTACAAACTTTCCTCTTCTTCTAAAGAACTTCTTGAAATCTCTAACGCCATGGCATACTCCTCATCTTCACTATCGGAACAAGATTCACCATCATCGCTGATTCCGCCTTTGCTTTAAGAGCAACGGATTTGATCTTCTCCTTTCTTCCTTTGATGATCTCCGAATCTTTCTCCATTACCATTTCGTGAACTTTGAGGTTGCCAATTAGCTCGCCTAGTGACATTATTGAGAGATCTTTTGATTCTTCAATAGCGGTCACTTTAGCTCTCCATTTGGGATGGAGTGCTCTAAGAAATTTCCGACAAAGTTCTTACTACGAAAAGATTCATCAAGTGCTTTAAGTGATGTAATGATAGTGTTAAACGAGCAAAGCCACAATCAATGGTTTCATCTTCGTGGATAACAAATTGTTCATATTGTTGAACAAGAAGATCAATTTTGTTATCCTTGACTTGTGAATTACCTTGATGTGTAACAATTAAAGATTCCCAAATATCTTTGGCGGTTTCACACATAAAAATTCTTTCATATTCTTTTCTAGGTAAAGCATTATAAAGCATCATTTTAGCTTCATTATTTTTAGCAACTAATTTCTTTTGTTCATCAACGGAAATATCCTTTGTTGTAGAACTAAAATCTCCTTTAACAATAATAAACCAAAGATCTATATCTTTTGATTTTACATATGTTTCAAAACGGTTTTTCCAATAGATAAATCCATTGGTTTCAAAGAGTGGTGGTCTTTGCATAGATTGCCCTTCTTTAAAGTTTTCGTAATCCATGGATCGCTTCAAGTTTATAAAATACAAGTTATTTTAGAAATTCTTGAGCAACGAGGCTCGTACCAATTGTAGAAAACTAGAAGGGGTTGAATAGTTTACCGATTAAAACTTTGTTTTGAAACTTATTGAAAGATCAATTGATATTGATCTTAAGTATGTTAATGAAATATGCAAGCAATATGTAATAAGTAAATAAGGAAAGAAATGATCAAACCACAACAAGTTGTTTATAGTGGTTCGCCTACAAGGACTCTTTTTCCTTGCCCTACTCCACTCCCCGAGTCTCACACTCGAGAGTTTAACTTCACTAGTCAACAAGCTCCTTTCACCGCGGAGAAAACCTTTACACTTCGCTTACACTATTTCCGACACTAAGCTAGATGTCGAGTTCTTTCCAAGGGTACAACTACTCCCACACACAATGTATTTTGAGGACTAAAATACTAACCACTCACACTCACAAGATTATGATGGTTTGATACAACAATGAAGTATGGATCAACACTAGATCATACAACACTAAACAAACAAGACTTCCAACTTCTCGTTGAAGCTTGAATATGACTTGATCTTCTTTGCTACAAAAGAGATCACTAATATGATATGAAACCGAGTTAGAAAGGTTGAGAGAAGATATGTATGAGAGTATGTTAGAAAGGGATGAGAAACTACTTGGCTTGGCATTGCTATTTATAGCCAAATTGACAGAGCTGCCTGACGGACCGCGGACCCTTAAAAGGGTTCCGCCTGTACCAATTTGGTACCGCCATCCGACAACCAAGATATCAAATCTTGCCTAAAGTCAACTCTATCTAAGTGAGATTGTGCAAGATATGAAGAGTACAAATCTTCACAAAATATCTAATGGAATCTTCCAATGATTTCCATGATGTAATACATGATGTCAAATGTTGTATTACTATTTATAGAAATATGCAATGCTTAAGTAGTGTTTGGTTTTAAGAACCTAACACATTCTACAAACTACTATCATACATAATGATTAGAGTCATATCAAGATGTTACTAATCATAAATGTAAATGCTTGAATGATGAATATATTGTTTGAGAAAGCTTGTTTTAATATCTAATAAACTTGACAAGCTTTAAGCTTTTATAAATTAAATTTACTTTTGTCGTTAACAAAACTTAGGCAAAGATCAAAATATAAATAACGCTTAATGACGATATTTGTATTAACATATTATCATCACCTAAGTATCCTACGCACTACAAATCAATCTTCAAACCGTGTTTCGATCATCAATTGTAAGTGTTTTTGTGATCTTAACGTGTTTACAAACAATGGTTTTGAATCTTATACAAATCCAACGGCTCAAACGTGAGATATGAGTGATTATGTGTTCTACGCATATGAGTATGAACACACAATCAAGATTGTGTGTTTGTGGTTAAAATATAGTGTCAAAACGTTTAAATAACATCAATGATACTATGTTTATCCTCAAAATCCACCCGAAACACGAATTGATTGATTTTCAAAATTAGGGTTCATGAGTCGGTTTGGGTATTCTCAAATGCGAATGTTTTGGACAAAAATATTGTTGTGTGATGTTGTTAGTATAGTTGAATTGATCATAACGTGTTTAGAATTAACCCGAAACACTAATTGCTTGATAATTAGATATTAGGGTTTATGTTCTTCACGTTTGGGTATTTTTGATTCATTGATTGTTGATGTTAAAACTTGGCCATAACACTTTACATGACATCTAAGAACCACCGTAATAAGTTTGATGCTATTTCCATGGTTAGATTTCTTAGCGTAAATCTTAAATCTAGGGTTTAAGTTTACGCATAAGTAATGTCACGATAAACCGTATGATGAGTTTTCATGCCATGATCCGTTAAAGAATGGATGTATGTGTTAATATTGTTACTATGATGACTTTATTTCGTGTTTGCTACACGTAAAAATCGAATCAAGGTCATTAGCAATCACGATAAGGATCACCTTACGCGTAGAAGGTTATGCGAAGAGTAATCTTACGCGTAGGCGCCACGCATAAGGTTCTACATATGGGACCACGCGTATCCCGTGAAGGATATGCGAAACAAATGACCTCACCCATAAGGTCTACTCTCACGAGTAAGCCTTACGCGTAAGGTTTAATATACGCCACGCGTAAGCTTTACGCATAAGGTCCCCTTTCCCACGCTGTAATATTTCTTACGCGTAAGTAAGGATCCCACGCATAAGCTTACGCCACGCGTATACTTCTCATGTTTACGCATAAGCTACCATTTCTACGCCTAAGCCTTGATCAAACCTTCATTATGAATTGTTACGCGTGCATACTTGTAAATAAATAAATCATAATGTCACGAAATCAATAATGTCACTAATAAGCTTAAACGCTTGATATGTTGTGAAAAATAAATGATAACATAAACTTTAAAACTTAAAGTTAACTAACTCTCAAAACTTATCACGACATCATTGGACTATTGAACAAACAAATGACTTTGGACTCAGAATAATCATTGACATTGCACATTCAATAATTAGACTATAAAACCATCCGTTGGCTAACATTATGCCTTTGGATATGTTGGTTCTTTTGGCTAAATGTATTTGAGATCACGACATGGAAGCTCAAATGAATGTGGATGCACCAAATGTTCTCACCATTGCTGATATCTTCCGCATGGCTATCCAATGAAGATTGGAAAGAAAAATCTCGAGTTGACTTTGAAACTCTCACCGCTCGTAATCTTCTTGTCTCATTGTTGTGGATAGTCTCAAGAACCATCCCTATCGAACATGCTCACCAACTCGCCACTATTCCGGAGATCTACATTCATCAATTCGGAATACAATGCAAAGGGTCAAAGGTCAAAGTGTGAGTAACAAATGACACTCAATCACAAACAAGTTAACATCACACATGCAGACTTAAGGGTCGTTCTCCTCATTCCCGACATCATACCAACTGAATACTCTATTACACCAATCAAGAGACTCTACAATTTTTATCGATATTGGGTATGACGAAGCTTCAGGGGTTGTTAATAAGCATTCTCACGTGGATCTTAAGAACATTTCTCACCTTGGAGAACCCTTTACATCATCATCACAAAATATATTTTCGGTCGTGACGGTGGCTATGAGCATCCCAAGCTCGTGGAACTACAAATCTTTGGGCTCTAATCAACATGAAACACATCGAAATTGAAGCTCGATATAGGATGACATGATGACCTTTCTCAAAAGCTTGGCTCAAAGATTCCTTACATCGATATACTAAACTATTGATCCAAAGAGCACTTGGGTATAACCCCGATATCCCCAAAAGAATCAATGACCCGAAAATCTTGACGTGTTGTCCGAACCCATTCTAACAGCTTAGATTTAAGGAGTCAACTACCAAGTAACAAGGTGTTGTGTTGTCGGATCTCCTTCTCTCGATGAACTCAAAAACTCTACTCTTATAAAAGATATATGGTAGTCGTGAAAGAGAACAAAGTTGGCTTTCTTGATGAAAATCTTCCGTACGCCCGCAAGGAGAACTAGAAGAGGAAGTGAAGGAAGTGCTATAAGCACCGAGAGTTAGAGGAAGTTCCCAAGAGGAATCCTCCTCGTAAAAGGACTATTCCTTCTAAGGAAGTTGTTCCTATTCCCATCACAAAGAAAGCTAGTGGATGAAAGCTCAAGATACACAATCGATCGAAGAGGTCTTCTACTCAATCCGCAACCAAAGCACCTCCTTCAAGAGCAAAACATCCCGGTCCTATATCCAAGGAAAAGGAAGACTCAAGTTATTGTGCAAGAGGAAAGCTCGGAAGAAGAGCCTCTAGATACCGACTACGGGAGGAAGTTCAAATTTGTTAGACTCCAACACGCTATAAAGAATTTGCAAAAGATCAAATGGGTGGCCTCGGAGGGTCAAGTGGTGAAGTTCATCCACACTAGATCGATGCGGTTAATCAACCCGATAAGGAACCGGTGCCACCACTCTTGAGCAACAACAAAAGCATGGAAGATTCTATTAAGTATGACATTGAGGAACCGAATCGGAGAAGTCCGAGAAAGATAAAGGCGATGAAGAAGCTAAAGAAATGGTGAAGATGTTGATTATGAAAGTTTCTTCTAGACGGTCCGTCGGTCCAAGGAGAAAACTTCGAACCTACCAAAGGACCCCGAATCTCCTCACATCTCATCATCATCGACTCATTTTCTCACCCTCACCACCACCATCAAAAGAACAACAAGATCCACATCCATATCGTTGAAGAAGCCAACCGCATCTTGGATTTCTCAAGCTAAGACACGAATCGTTAAAGTCGTCAAACAGTCGAAAGAAAGACGTGTTTCTACAAGAAGATGAATTTCTTACCGATCGATTCAAGATCTTCATGATGAGAACGACAAGATGCAAGTTGAAAGGAATATGTCCGAAGCTCATGAAAGATGATCTTCAAAGGAAATGGACGAAATGATCAAAGGTTACACTCACAAGTTCCTTCTTGACTTCGTTCCTAAAGTTACAAAGGAGTTGTTCACCAAACAACTCTATTCGAATCTCTTACATCCGCCAAGCGGACTATGAAATCAACACCAATGCACGTAAACATCAATCCAGTTGATCCCATAATCTTCTCGGATGTCGAATTAGTTAACCGGTGGTAGCTCAAATGTCTAAACGATCCGCAACATTTGCCTCTCACGAAGGTAAATTGTTTGAAGCATTCTTTGAATACCAACTAAAATCAACATGCGAGAAGAAGTCGAAAGGCCTAAGCGCCCACGCGACGATGAAGATAAGGATCGGGATAAGAATGACGAGCATAAACGCCCAAAGAAGTCCGGTGAATCATCTTCTATGCAACCTCCACCCAAACGGACTCCAAAGACAACAAAGATCTCCTCCTCGCTCTTCATCGAAAACCTCAAGATTCCGAGTTACCACCCGAATCGAAAACCGGTGATCACTTTGAGTATATGGGTGGTGACGATGAAGAAGTCCATGAGCCCCAACAACAACCCATCTCCCGACAAAGTTAAGAAACCGAATCCTCCTCCAAGCCAAAGAAGATGAAGAAGAAGGCGCCTATGACCGACGTCTTATCATGGCTAGACGAGGATGACACCGATGAATTGAATGGTTTTCTAGCTTGTTAATTCCACTCCTACCCAATGAAGGTCAAGAGGTTCCATAATGTAGTACATTGGAGCATGCGAAACTACTACAAGAAAAATTTCGTGTGAAGAAGATGACGAAATCGAGTTGAAGCGAATCAAGAATGAAGCATTTCAACTTCTCAAAGAAAGCTCGGAAAGTGCTATTGAGGTTGATTATCACCTTGATAACATAGCACGAGCCATGTCTAACAACATGGATTGGCTCAACCCTCAAGCAAACATCGACTTCACCAAAAGGGACAACCCTCCATATTACACCGATTGGTCTAAACCTCTACCAACAATTGGCCAACCAGATCGACCTAAGATTCCATTTCGATATTTCTTCAACAAAGATTTGGAATTTCTTCTACACGGTGGCGATGGTTCAAGGAAATACGCTACATCTCGACACTTCCATTCCGCAGACCATATACATGGACCATATATTCTAACCGCATAGCCATCGAAGAAAGAGCCAACCACATGTTCTCCAACAATGTGGCGTAGTATGACCGTCGATGCAATGTACGGGATTCACCATTGGCGAACGCCGAAGAATCTACCAAGAGTCGCCAGTTGAAGTCTCAACATGAAGTGTTATAGTACTAAAGGTATCATTGCTATCAAACATGTTGATCTTTCATCTAAATGGGACTACACTTTCCTCAAGAATATTGTGGTCAAAAGACAAGACGAAAGAGATTATGCATTCTGAAGCGGACTTTGAGAATTTGTCTATCAACGACATTGAAGA
Organism: Chrysanthemum lavandulifolium; assembly: GCA_022545495.1. Lineage (NCBI taxonomy): Eukaryota > Viridiplantae > Streptophyta > Magnoliopsida > Asterales > Asteraceae > Chrysanthemum > Chrysanthemum lavandulifolium. The sequence continues at coordinate 23,005,779 of CM040246.1, forward strand.
CATGTACCTTGCCAAAGTACATGTGGTCGCATGAGACAATTTTCAATCAAGTACAATGTGAATTCATCAAGTCCTTGCTTATCTTCATCGAAGCATAGTCATCAAAGAACGTGTAGAAGATCTACAACTTGCGTTGAATCATATCGCACCGTGTCAACTTCACTCCACCTCGCCTAGATCTTCCCGACATTAACCGACTTCCACAACACACACTTATCGACCAACCATTCGGAGTGGTTTACATTAGTGAAACATATCGAAATTGCTTGATGGCGTGTAAAGATCTTCATAAGTTTGGGGATCACACATTGAAGAAGGTTAGGGACGGATTGGCTTATAGGTTGAAGGATATTCATGAAGGCATTGGGTCAAAAGAGATGGAATTTCAAGGAAAGAAGGGATGTGAAGAGGATCATTAGAAAGATTGATGAAAGGTTGTATCGAAGGGACCGATTCGTAACTAGAGAGCTTTGTAGGCGGTCGTCCGAGATTGCTCTCGCCGGCTATCAACGCCTGTTCGCATTCCCGGTAACATTGATGGACTTCCGGTACCCTTGAATCGCTTCTATTTCATAATATTTTGGATGTGTGATTTAATTATGACAATGGCTTGTGCACACATAATAGTGTACAACCCGTTCTTGTCAAGAAAGGACCCGTGGTATGCTTCAAAGGCACAATCCTTATAAAAGGAGCGAAAGCTTCTTACTTTTGAGTAAAACCTATCAAACCTTTCATTTTCAAGGTTTTGCTCAAAAGAACAAGTACTTCCTTATGATTTTTCAAAACCTCAACCATTTATATCACTTGTTGAGGGGAATATTTGAATTAAAACTTTGTTCACAAATTGTTCTTCGTGTTCATCTTCCCCAAAACTCGAAATGGTCATATTTATTCTCAACATTTCTTCAAAAAAACATTTATAAGCCATTTTTGAGGGGAGAAAATATGTGATAAGAAATATGTTGTTTTGCTAGTTGAATCATCGTATGAAAAGACTTCAACCCATGAATTGACGAGATCTAACAGCCTTACATTGAAAAGATTTGTCTTCCAAAGACTTATCCAAGTAAATTGTACCTATTCGAGAAGCTCTTAATAGACATGAACTTTGATGGGTTTGACAACCTTCGAGGTTTGTCCACACCTTCAAGGTAGTTATTAGAGCTAGTTGTCACCTAAAAGTCGACAATGTATCTCTTTAACTATGCAACATAACCGTGTCCCTCGGGAATTGTCTATCTTGATTCGATCAATTTAAAAGTGCGAGCTCTTTCCTCACTTTGTGCATTTTGTAAAACTCTTAAGCACATGTGGAGGGGAGTATTATGAAAATCTAAAACTCTTGAAGTGTTCAAACATGTTTTTCATTCACAAACACTTTGAGAGATTTTCATGAAAAATGGTTTTATGGCAATGGAGTTATAAGGAGATTAAGGTTAGGAATAACTGTTCTATGATCCGCCAGAGTCGGAGGGATCTACCCAAGGACATCACAAATAGTTAGCACTTAGAAGTCCTTAGGTATGATTATAAAAAGGATAAAATGAGAATCGGAGAAAGAAGGAGTTGAAGAATTAAAAGAAATGCAAAGAAAAGGTGAAAAGAAATAGCCCTCCAAATTATTCAACTTAGGCGCACAACGGGTTCAATTCATATACTCTGGTTGTCACTTAGTGACGCCGGTATTGAAGATTAAAAGTCGTCATGGACCCAAGTGATGCATGCACTAAACCTTCTTAGCCACTCAAGTTTCTCTCAAAAGAAGCTTGTTTCATTCTCACAGGAACCCTAAGTAAACTATTGGCTTTCTCTTAGAGATTGCCGGTATTGAAGAAGGAGACCCTCTCCTAGTCTCCGCTCAGAAAACCAAAACGCACTATTGAGTCTAGAGCCACGAGATTCATCAAAAGATCTCTTAGGTACACTTGACATTTCATCACTTGATGTTCAACAATAAGAACATCGGTGGTACGTTATCGAGTCCTTCAGATCTTAGCAATATGTCGAGAACATTTATAAGAGGTTCACAACCGTGATCCTCGGTGATTGAATGGAAACTCCGCCAGGTCAACATCAAACACCGACAAAGCAGTCACTTCGGTAACTCCCCGGATTACGCTTAGTGTGTCTCAAACGGTCTACAGATCGTGAGGTGATGCTTGGTGTACCTCAACGACTCATCCGAATCAGAGGTGTACTTGGTACATCGCGTTATCTCACTTGTGGGACTCCAGTTCAGAACGGCCTTTGTGAGAACTAGAGTTGTATTTTCACACTATGTTGTTAACACTCTCAAGTTCAAACTTGTAAGTTCGGAATCCGCTTATTACTAACCGCTTTAATGTTTTCTTCTTATGGAAGCTCGGAGCGGAATGATCGTGCAGATTCTTCTCATGCTCACGCCAACATCATCACTAATGGAAGTTCTATCTTAAAGCAACACAAAATTCGAATGATTCTTCGTCAAATCAAAGAATCTACAAAGTTAAAGACTTAAAGAACTTCATCAAGATCAAATCCAACGTCAAAGAGCGTGTGAGCATGATTGAAGAATGACATGGAGACACCTGGAGCAATGAAGTAGACACGAGGCGGACTTGATGCGCACAACAACATACTATCACTACCATCACAAAGAACAATGATCAAATAACAAAGTTAAAGATGACGCCAAAGCAAAACTGCTTAAAGAAAAAATTTCTACACCGGGAGATTGTTCAAATCAAGGCAATTCTTCTCACAAGAAAGAAGAATGTCGAAGACGCCAAAGCTACTATTACATCAACGCCTTCACTGTTCATATTCATTCATCACCAACACTTAGGGGAGATTGTTGGAATCACTCCTAAACCTAAATCAAGTGTTAGTAATTCATATGTAATAGTTAGCTTAATTATGGCCTTTATGTTTGTTATTAGCCTTAAGCTTATGTAGAAGGCCCATGAGCTTAGGCCCAAGCCCATAGGAGAAAGGAAGGGACTAGGAGTGTTGCCTAGCTCCCCTTCCTATAAATACTATGTAATAACCCTCACTTAAGGGTTGGTTGTTCAATTTATCTCTTTCACATACTCACGCATAACTCTTCACTATTCCTACGTATGTGTGTTTGGTTTATTGTTCATCCGCTTTCTCTCTCTCTCTTCTATTGATGCTTGTTTTGTAAAACTAGTGACCTAACAAATTTTTAACCCTAAATCAAGAAAAATATCTAAGCATACATACAGATTATTAGCATTGGTTTCGACCATTCGCCTAAGAAAATGACATCACAAGATACATTAGATGAGAAACATTCATGTTGTCTCTACCAATTATGGCACATTTGAAAAGGCCCAAATCCTCGGCCTTACAAGAAAGAGCATGAAGGCCTTCCATGGCAAAGATAAAGAGAAAAGGAGAAACGGGGTGTAGTTTTGGAGAGAGAAAGCTGATGTGACGCGGAGTGACAATAAAATTTATGGTTGCTATTAGCATTGGCCTAACAAAACCGAGTATTATTTAGTTTTTGAATTACACGACAATCATCAAACTTCGATATATATACTAGAGAATTAAACACAATAATAATTTTGACAAGTGTGGTTTCCGGTAAGTTATAACTATATTCACTTTTTATTTCATTTAGTATTTATGAGATGATATAACTTTAGAGATTTGCTAACCAGGGGAAGGGATTTGGGGATTGGATTTTAAATAGAGGATGGTGCAGATAATATCATGGTAATTTTTTTTTATTTTTTTATTATTTATTTATTTTTTATTTTTTTTTAAATATCTGAAAAAATTAAAAAAAGAAAGCGGACAACAAGTAATTAAAAATCACTAAAAAATAATCATTTTTATGGTTAAAAGATATTATGATACTATGACTTTTTTAATATCACTGTAACTATCATACATTTTTTTTATTCATCATAAGTTTGTTTAATATCGCAATAAAGAAATAATGAAATTAAGTTTTTTACTAATATCAAAGTAACTTTTTAATAAAATTGTTAATATGATAGCTCCTTTTTACATGTAAAATATATTTTTTTTATTTTTTTTAATATCACAGTAACTATGACAATTATTTTTTGAAAATTTTTAATATCACTGTAACTATCATGGGTTTTTAATATCATTCATTTTTACATGTAAAAAATATTATTATCACGGGTGGTTTTATAATATCATCGTTTTATAATATCACCTTTTCATAATATTATTAAATATCACGGTAGGTTTCATAATCAAAAAAAAAAAAAATTGCTCAGAAAAATCTGAAAAAATAAAAAATGAGAAGACAATAATAGTAATGATCGCTCAAAAGGAAAAAAATTAAAAAAAAAAAAACATTTGCATGATCAATTGGTACTGTGAAATTAGCGTTAGATCTTGACTTTATTACAAAAATCAAAGTCAAATCTGGAAATGGGTGTCCATCTGCACGTCCGCACGAAAAAAAGAAATCCACACTTGATCCTCAGTCTGCTAACTAGTGTCCATTTTTTTAAGATTTAAAAAAATGCATTTAACATGTAATTACCATTTTTTTTTTCAATCAAACATGCATTTAATACAGAATAATTAAACTTAGAAGTTATTATCATAAAATATAATTTTCAATTTAATGCATTAAACATTTTCATATATTTTTACTTTAAATATATTTTCATATATTTTTATAAAGATGGTAAAAGCATAAGCTTTGTATACCTCTTTCTATACCCATCCTCTTCTTCTTTTATCAAAAAGAACTTTAATAATTTTCAATTTAATGCTTTAAAAACCTTTTCCACATATTTTCACTTTATAAATATATTTTTATAAGGATGGGTAAAAGGTTATATACCTCTTTCTATACCATCTTCTTCTTCTTTTAAAGAAAAAAACTTTATACTATCAATCATTTACATAGAAAGTTAAGACACCTAAAAGAATTTAATGACATGTATTTATATCTATTCGCTAAATGATGTGTATGTTTATCTATAAAGCCTTTTTTTTTTTTTAATAAAATAAATAAATTTGAAATGTTGTAAATATAAATTAACAAATCTATATTCAGATTCTTGCTTTATAGACTACTCAATGAAATATAAACATAACCTTTCATTTTTTTCTGGTTAAAGAAAAGAAAAATACGTTTCTTTAAATAACTATCGATAATGATCTAGAAACTCACATTTCTTCTCAACATGTCTAGTGGACTTACTTTTCAACACGTCTTTTTTCTTTTAGAAAAAATGGGTTACGACATATGAAAATTCCTCATTTGTATTAGCAAAAAGTTGAGGAGACATTGATATAACAATGACTTGGCCAGACTTGTGTTATCAGTTTTTGGAGGTCACGTACTCACGTATATTACAATAGAGTGCACGTGTATTACCTAGCTTTGGTAAACCAAAAAGCTTATACATGCTCGTGTGTAGTCAAGGCCAAACTAAAGAGTTAAAGACAAGTAATAAGTTAATTAATTTGGATATATGTCTCAACTACACAATAAACCACTTTCGATGTCACATGTTCTCTTCAAAAAGTTTAAATCGGCAGAGAAACCTTCGCGGGTGTACCTTTTTTGGATGTCGACTGACCATTCCTTAAAGACACAGTCTCAAGCAATTAGCACATGTTAGTTAACATTAGCCAGGAGTTATTGAACCTGTGACTTGTTTCTCAAAAGTTCTCTTAACCAGTCAACTAGACGTTTGTGATGAGGGCATGATATCATTTGAGCAATGCTCAATCGAAAACCCGTAAGCCCTTTGCTAAAAGGAAGATCAACCATCGCAAAATTTAACCAGCTTGTTAACCAGTATAATAAACACACATTGATTAAATAAATTCATCTATTTTATACAAGATATAAGTAAATTGCGTTCATTTCATTAGTGTACGTTTTGGCTGGAATCCATGTGGAAATTTTAATGTTGATTAACTTAGACTTTTTGAATATTTATCTACCAACCTAGATGTGTTAGACAATTTATGCATAACATAATTAATTCCATTGTGTGCATGCATTTGACTTCTCGGCATTTAATCATTTATATATATACATAAAAAGTGATGGAACCGAAAAGGCATTTGAGTTAGTGGTATTTATGTGGGAGATACGTCTCTAACCATCTAAGCAAGACATTGTAGGTTTAAGTCTCGTTAAAGATAAATGTGTGAAATAGTATATGATAGAGGTGTTTTTGAGATTTCTTTAATTAGAGAAAAATTTAAATATAATAAAAAAGTGAGATGTGAGCGCAAGTTGCCCATGAGAGGGTTCAATACACGAACTCTTTTTATATACGGAACTTACAAAACTTTTTCAGATTAATCCGAATTTAATAAATTCCTCTTTTTAAGATTAATGCATGTAATTTTAGGAAGGTAGTTTTCATTTAAACATTCATTTAGTTGATAATCAATGTCCAAAATCTAAAAGAGGGTTTTCATTAGTAGTTAGGCTTAACAAACACTCAATACATACGCTTAATGCATGGAAATATAAAATTTCGCTTTCGAGAGACACCTTTAATTTTTTTAAATCACACTATAAATTGATTTGTAAAGAAAGCAAATTACAAAAAAAATCAAATATTTTCGAAAATTTAAAATACAGTTTTTTTCGTTAGGAAGCACCTGACCTTTGTGACCCCCTTATCTCCGGCCCTACGCACATTGGTTACATGTATTTTAATATAACCATAAACCACGTTTTTTCCGCACAATCATGATCATCAGTCATCAAAACGTCACAAAACACCTAAATTCCTACTTTAAAAAAAATAATGAAAAAAAAGAACCTAAATTTAATCACAATAATGGACCAAGAACCTTCATCGTAAGTTACCCATTTCGTCTTCTTCCTTACTTTTGAAAACTCAACGTTCAATTTACTAAAAAAAACTCTTTGTTTCTTCTTGGCGCATTTCGTCGAACACTTATAATCATCTTTATAAAGTACAAATTAAGCTTCGTTAAAGCATGTTTTTTTGGGAAAATTGCAGGTTTGAGACAAGTGAGATGCTGGGAAGAATCTTAGCGAGTACCCATTTGATGCCGGAGTCATGGAAGGTGTGTGCTGTTAGATGATACTTTAGTAGGCTCAAGCCTATGCTTAGGCTTATGGTCCATTAGGTTAAAGGTTTTGATTATATTAATTTATTCATAAGTCATGTTCTATTATAAATAGACGTGCAATCTTTTATGTAATCACAATTGATAATATACATATTTACTATTCTTTCATGGCATCTGAGCTTTAGGTAAGATTCATCACAAAAAATTTACTATTCTTCAGTCATCAGCTACGCGTTGCTGATCCGAAGGAATCCCGATTTATTTATTTTTGCTTTATTGTTTTTGCCTAATTATTTTTTATACCGAACTCATAAAAATTATCTAACAAAACCTAGCAGTCATAACACACACTATGTATGTTGCCAAACCAAACAATCAATTATGTCAAACTTTGTTTTTACTGTTGGTGATCATTGTTGTCGACGATAAAAGTTGGAAAAAAAATGTCGCTCCTACCTAAAGGCAAGACAAGCCATGACGTGAAAAAAAGTCACAAAAAGGAGGATGTCGTCAAGCAATAAACAACTCTGCAATTGAATACAACTCTGCCTCCATGCAAACAAACAAAAAATATGAAGTAAAGAAGAAGAAGATGCTTTCAACATATAAAAAGGACAATTATTCAAGTTTGCAACATTCTTTCCAGTTTGTTTGTCCAGAAGCTTGCCGTTTAAACTGTGGGGGGAGTGTTAGACAATACTTTAGTAGGCCCAAGCCTATTCGTAGGCTTAGGGTCCATTAGGCTAGGGTTTTGATTATGTTAGCGTATTCCCTAAGTCATGTTCTATTATAAATAGACATGCAATCTTTTATGCAATCACAATAAATGATATACATATTTGTTATTCTTTCATGTGCAAGGGCTAATGTTATTGGTAATGGAGGGTTTATGTGTGACGAAGTTGATAGGATGGTTTATGTTGGGTTTTATGGGGTGCAAGTGGTTCATGGGTTTGATTTGTATTGTGGGAAGGTGGTGGGTTTGAGTGATGGTTTGTTTCAGGGTTTGGTTAAAAATGGTGATGAGGAGGAGGTTATGGTGGATGTTGGCTTGCTTAGATTGTTTTTTATGTTTTGAACACGTTTGTTTTTCAAAATGAGGTACTACTTTTTAGTCGTCGAATTCTGGGTTTGGATCGCCGGAATATGTGTTTAAACATGAGCAAGATGAAGATGAAGGGTGGTAACCGGTTAAACAAGTTACATGTCAAAATACTACCTATTTGTGAATTAATTTGAATATAAATTGTTGGTAATGAGGCAATAGTGGGTCTATTACCTATAATGATACACTGGAACGAGTACCTTACATATTTATGAAAAAAAGTTACCAAACAAGACTACTTATGTAACCTTTTTACCAATCTAAACTTTTTTTCAATTTACCAAAATGACCCATGGTGCCTAAGCCTATGCATCTTGGCGCATACAGGACTATGCATCCAGGCACATAACTATACATCCATGCATCCAGGCGAATATATGCACTTTTCGTTTTCACCCGATGCACTTTTACAAGGATATATCCATGCACATAGTTATGCTTATGCATCGAGGTGCACAAATCTAAAATGCATCTGGCTCATAAGATAGGTGCATAAAAGGCACTTGGATTTGTCATTTTTGGTTTTTATGCTTATGCATCAGGTGCACAAATTTATGCATCGAGGTGCACAAAGTTATGCATTGCGGCGCATAAGATATGCATAAGGATGCGCTTGGATTTTTCATTTAAATGTTAGGCGCATAAGATATCGGGTGCACAAACATATGCATCGAAATCTAAAATGAATCTAGACGTACAAGCTTATGCATCGAGGTGCACAAAACTTAAGCATTCAGGTGCACAAGCTTAGGCTACTTAATAACTTTTGGATGTGCCAGATGTCTTAAATCTAATAGATGATTGCGAAAAGTTTATTTTGGAAATAAATATGTGTTGGGATATAAAATCAAAGTATTGCTTATGAAGATCAAAGTACTGCTTATGAAGAAAGTCAAAGTACTGCTTATGAAGAAAGTCAACGTACTGCTAGTCAAAGTACTGCTATGATAAAGGACTGTTATGCAAATCGTTTAAGGATTGTTATGTAATTGTAGAATATTCTTAGATTAGAATTAGTTTACTTGACGTACAAGAATTGTAAACCGACTAGGGTTTTCCTTATGCCTATAAAGGACCCCTAGATTGGCATTAGAGATATACGATATACATGCAAGTACGATATTAGAGTTATTTAGCGATTAGGGTTGTTAGTGAATCTGTATAATAAGTAGGTTCAAAGTTTGGTTTTAATATAATTGTTGAAGTTCAAAGTTATTCTTCTTAGCTTTGTTAAAGTAGATTCCGCATACGTAAACAGAGTTATATCAGTGTTTCATCATTAGTAGTTTTGGATTTATCCAAGGTTGCTAAACCCTTACAAGCTACATAGTTAGTTTGGTCAGAGTATATCGATCCAACAAGTGGTATCGAGCTTGTGGAAACTACGATTAAGAAGAAACCTTAAAACCGATTTAACTACAAACCCTAAAAGATGTCGAAGTTGCACCAATCCCATCCATCACCTCACTCGAATTCCTATCATCAAGAAGGAGAATATGATCTGGAGCATGAAGATGAGGCGGTACATTGCGATTACTGGACCATGCACTATGGGATGTGATTGTCAATGGTAATGTCGTTCTTGAAGAACTGTAGAAGTTCTGGACAACCTAAACCACCTAAGCCTACCTTGCCGGTGCTACAAAAGAAATCAAGATAAGGCTCTCAACATCTTGTTGTCTCGCTATTCACGATGGTCACCTACTAAAGTTTCATGATGCTAAGGATGCAAAACAATTATGGGTCGCTATCAAGACAAGATTTGGAGGTAATGATGCTTCCAAGTAGATGCATAGAAATCTATTGAAACAACAGTTTGAAACATTCACTTTATCGATGAAAGGAAGGTCTTGATCGCCTATAATGATTCCAAAATCTTCTTAGTATGCTAGAGTTATATGATGCAAAGGTATCTGTTGAAGATGCAAACTTAAAGTTCTTAAGAAGTTTGCCATCCGTATGGCATGTGGTTGCTACTATGATTAGAGGACAACTTGGTTTGGATTCTATGGACTTTGATGATCTCTACAACAATTTAAAGGTGTATGAGCATGAGATGAATGGTCAAACAAATTAAAAATCTCATAACATTGCTTTTGTGTCTTCTGAAAACAGAGGCAATACTTCTACTAAAAGTACTACTTATCCTGTTCAAAGTACTGTTGGTGATAAACAGCATATTTGCACAACCATGACTACTACCACCTCATCACCATCAAACATCATCAACTCTGATGATGTTGTATGTTCTTTCTTTGCTCAACAAGCCACTTTACCTGTTAATTATGAAGAAGATTTGTTGCAAATTGAAGAGGATGCTCTAGAAGAAATTGACATAAGATGGCAAGTTGCCATGATCACTGCAAGGATCAAGAAGTTCATGAAGAATATAGGAAGAGGTATTGACTTCAAAGCCAAACAGGGTATAGCATTTGACAAATCTAAGATTGAATGCTTTAATTGTCAAAGGCCTGGACACTTTGCAAGAGAATGCAAGTTTGCTAAATATCAGGCAAATAGAATGATTGAGAAACCCAAAGGTTGAAATAAAGGAAGTTCCTATTACTGAACCTAAACCAAAAGGTTTGGTTGCTCAAGAAAATCTATCGAGGTTGACCGAGTCTTTGAATTTGATGATGAACGGTAACCTACTCCATGGTCGCAGATGGAAGAGTTTGATTGGAGCACAACTTTGATGAGGAACCGATTTGTTGCTTTGGAATCAAGAGATGGCCTTGGAAGCTTTGATTGAAGCATGGAAAGTGAAGAAGAAACTGTTCTGCTTGCTATGGTAGCTACTTCACCAAGTTCATCCACTATCTCTGAGGTATGCTCTAAATGTAATGATTGTTATCAAAAATTGCTTAAAGATTATGTGACTGAAAGAGATAATTGTAGAAGGGATAGCTCTGAGGTAGCTAGTTATCAATTGACTTTAGAGTCAATGGAAGCCAAAATAATCACTAATGAAAATAATGAAATGGCTTGGGCAGAAAAATATGAGCAACAAGATTATCAATTAAAATTAAGTGAATGGAAGTTAGGATGTAAGGTTTCTGAACTTGAAAAGATCACTAAACAAAGGGATGAATTTTTAGAAAAATTTGCTAGTTGGAAAGAATCCGGTCTTTCACATGTTAGTTATGTTGAAAAACAAAGAAGAGCACACATTAAAACTGGCCTAGGTTTTGGTGTTGAGTATAGGAGTACATAAGAGAACCCAACTAGTGAACAAATTGATTCAGAGGAGATAACAACTAGTGATGATGAACTCATTAGCTCAGAAGAAAACACATCTAGTAATGAGAAATCAATTAGTCAAACACCTCCTGAATTTAAGAAAGACAAGGGTTATAATGAAGTTCCTCCACCCACTGGTAGTTTTCAACCACCTAGGACAGATGTTTCTTGTTTTGGAGTAGACAATTTAGAATTTAGGAAAAAGTTTACTGGTCAATCTAAGTCAAGTCCATCTAGTTCTAAATCCTTAAAAGAAACAGTTGAGAAACCTAAGGATGATAATGTTAAGAGTTTAGGGTGTGTTAACAATGATAAAAGGTCTCCTAAAGCTTTTTCAAAACAAGCAGTACCTTCAAAAACTTCTCAAAGTACTGCTAGACATTCAGCAGTACCTTCAAGACAAACTTTTCAAAATACTGCTAACTTTAGAAAATCTTTTAATCATTCACCAAAAAGTCAGGATAGTTTTAGTCATAGAACTAAAGGAATAAAATTTGGGATTATGGGTCAAAAATCATGTTATGTTTGTTATAGTCCTGATCATTTGATTAAGGACTGTGACTTTCACTCAGAATATTTAAGCCAATTCCCAAAGACTACATCTACCAACCATAAGCCAAGGGAGAATAAACCAATTTAGAATCACTCACATAGGGTTAACCATAGTAATTTCTCAAAAGACTATAGGTACCCTCACCAGAAAAGACCTTTTTCCAAACCACCAGTACCCTCAACCAACACTTTTCAATGTACTGGTAAGCCACAGGTTTCACAGGCAGTACCCTCTCAAAGTACTGCTAGGTTTTCACACAATCAAGGTACTGCTAGCACTTTTTCGAATGGAAGACCAAGGCATTACACCTCAAATAGAGTACCTAGATCAAAGAAATCAACACAAAGTGTTAAAACCAACTGGGTTAAGAAAGAAAGTACTGATGGGGAACAAACAGTATTTTCAGCAAGTAAGGGTGAAAAAGAGAATTTTGTTGAAAAAGAGAATTTTGTTGAAAAAGAGAATTTTGTTAAAGATTTTAAGGCATATTTTGAGAATGTTCGTTAGGTGAAGGAGCTCAAGTTCAATCTTTTTTCAGTATCTCAGATCTGTGACAAGAAGCACCCTGTGTTATTCACTGACACAGAATGTATTATTCTCTCCCCTGAGTTCAAGCTTGTTGATGATCACTTGGTAAGACTTAGAGTACCAAGAACCAATGATGTGTACAGTCTAGATTTGAAGAATATTAACTCTACTAAAAGAGCAACATGTTTAGTAGAAAAGGCAACACTTGAAGAAGCACATCTATGGCATAGAACATTAGGACATGTGAATTACAAGAATATCAACAAGTTGGTTAAAGGCAATTTAGTTAGAGGTTTACCTTCTAAAACATACAAGAATGATCATTCATGTTTGGCTTGCAAGAAGGGTAAACAACACAAAGCTTCATGCAAGAAGATTGAGGAAAGAACTATTAGAGAACCTTTAGAGTTTTGCACATGGATCATTTGGACTGTTTATGTTGCAAGCTTAAACAAGAAGAAATCTTTGCTTAGTTGTAACGAGATGATTGTAGTAGATTTAGTTGGGTCTTTTCTTGGGATTTAAAGATGAAACCTTTGATTCTATTCATGATCTTATAATAGCCCTTGAAAATCGATTGAGACTCAAAGTAAGATCTATTAGATGTGATAATGGGATTTGAATTCAAAAACAAGTTTATGGATGAATTTTGTGCCAAGAAAGGATTAAGAGGAGTTTAGCATTGCTAGAACTCCACAAACAAAATGGTGTTGCGAGAAGGAAGAATAGAACATTGATAGAAGCAAGCAAGAACAATGCTTGCGATTCTTTATTACCTATTCAATTTTGGGCTGAAGCTATAAGTACTATTTGTTATGTGTTAAATAGAGTATCAGTCACTAAACCTCATATGAAGACACCTTATGAGTTGCTTATGGGAAACAAACCCAACATTCGTTTTATGAAACCTTTTGGCTGTCCTCTGACTATTCTCAATACTATTGATTCTCCGGGAAAATTTGATGGCAAGTCAGATGAAGGATACTTATTGGGTTACTGTACCAATATCAAAGGATTTAGAGTGTACAACAAGGTTGCGAAAAAGGTTCAAGATTGTCTTCATGTTGATTTTATTTAAGATCAAGAAAATAAAAAAGGTAAAGGTCCTGATTGGATGTTTGATCTTGATGTTTTGACTCCTTCTATGAACTATGTTCCTGTTAGAGAAGAAAATCAAGTTGTTCACAAAGAAGAAGATTTACAATACATTGTTCATGGAGTCAATATTAGACACGATCTTTGTCCACGATGCGAGAACCCATAACTATTGAAAAGGAGAAAATCTTGTTGAACCAAAATCCATATTGTCTCGATGAAGATCAAGCTATTCAAGATGAACTTAATAGGATGCTTTTCAAGAAACAATAGCAAAATCTTATGAAGATGATCAAAGAAGAGCTTATGAAGCGAAAAGAAAAGGGTAAGTCTCTGATTACTCTCACAAGATTACTGGATCACAAGCTTTGGATCAATCTTCTTTGCGATTAATGATGCCGATAATTTGAATGATCCAAACATGCATGCGTTAGTAGACACTGATGATGAGTTCGAAGATGAAGGTATTTTCTCAAATTCCAATGAAGAACCTGATTTCACAAATTTGGGTGATGATTTTGAAGTTCCACCAACTCCTACATTAAGAGTTCATAAAGATCATCCTGCTGATCAAATCATTGGACCTTCTACTTCAGGAATGCTCACAAGAACAAAAGCTAAAGGTCTCTCTAAGCAACATAATGCTTTACTTAGCTTTGTTTATAAACAAAACAGGATGAATCATAAGGATCAAAAAACATGCTTATTTACCTGCTTTATCTCTCAAGAAGAACCCAAGACTATATCTCAAGCATTAGCTAAAGAGAGTTGGGTTGAAGCCATGCAAGAAGAACTTCTTCAATTCAAACTTCAAGATGTTTGGGTACTATGTGATTTACCAGATGGAAAGAAAGTAATTGGTACAAGATGGGTTTTCAGAGTTAAGATAGATGAAAGAGGTAACGTCATCAAGAACAAAGCAAGATTGGTTGCACAAGAATATAGACAAAAAGAAGGAGTGGACTATGATGAAGTGTTTACTCCTGTAGCAAGGATTGAAGCCATAAGATTATTTCTTGCTTTTGCATCTTATATGGGATTTCCTGTTTATCAAATGGATGTCAAAAGTGCCTTTCTTTACGGTAAAATTATAGAGGAAGTCTATGTAAAATAGCCTCCTAGTTTTGAGGATCCTGCACATCAAAACAAAGTCTACAAAGTTATTAAGGCTCTGTATGGCCTTCATCAAGCTCCTATTGCAACATGGTTACAGGAGAGGTGCAATTGATAAGACTTTGTTTATCAAGAGAGACAAAAGGATATAATGCTTGTTCAAGTATATGTGGATGATATTATCTTTGGAGCTACAAAAGCAGGTCAATGGTGAAAGAATTTGAGTGACTCATGCAACAAGAGTTTCAAATGAGTTCCATGGGTGAATTAACTTTCTTTTGGGGCTTCAAGTTAAACAATCAAATCATCAAATCTTCATTAGTCAAGATAAGTATGTCACTGACATTCTTAAAAAGTTTAACTTCAGTACTATCAAGCCGGTCACCACACCCATTAAAGCTATAAACTCATTATGAAAAGATGAAGATGGAAACGCTGTAGATGTCAAACTTTACAGATCAATGATTGGTTGTCTTATGTACTTAACTGCATCTAGAACTGACATCATGTTTGTTGTATGTTTATGTGCAAGATATCAAGTCTCACCCAAGGTCTCTCATATGAATGCGATCAAGAGGATTTTAGTTATCTCAAGCAACAACCTAAGTTAGGGTTGTGGTATCCTAAGGATTCACCTTTTCACTTGGAAGCTTTTTCGAGCGGTGATTATGCGGTGATAATTATGATGAAGATCAACCACTGGAGGATGCCAATATCTTGGAAGAAGATTAGTCTCATGGCAATGTAAGAAACAAACCAATGCAAAGAAGATCATCCATTAAAGCGAGAATATGTTGTCACAAGTTGTTGTGGACAAGTCTTGTGGATGCGTAATCAACTCTTGGATTATGGATTCAATTTAAGAATACTCCTATCAACATTGACAATGAGAGTACAATTTGTATTGTGAAGAATCATTTATCATTCCAAGACCAAGCACATTCGGATTAGGCATCACTTTATTCGTGATTGTTATGAGCACAGGCTCATTAATGTTATCAAGATCCACACAGATGACAATGTAGCGGATCTACTCACAAAGGGATTTGATATTTCAAGATTCAACCATTTAGTGGTGAGTATTGGTATGATTAATTATTAAGCTACATTTAAGGGGAGGACTTAATTTAGTTTAGTTTAGTCCTATGCATTGTTTGAGGGGAGGAAACACAATGCTCTTTGATGTTTTTGCTTTTGTGGAAAAGTGGATGGAAAGTACTGCTTGGAATTCACTGGAAAGTACTGCTTTGAAAGTACTGCTTACGTGGACAGTACTGCTATTTTGTCAAACTATTGTTCCAACGGTCATAAATAATGTGTAAAAGTCAACAACTTTGCT
The DNA here is from genome assembly GCA_022545495.1 of Chrysanthemum lavandulifolium. Taxonomy (NCBI): domain Eukaryota; kingdom Viridiplantae; phylum Streptophyta; class Magnoliopsida; order Asterales; family Asteraceae; genus Chrysanthemum; species Chrysanthemum lavandulifolium. The sequence goes on from CM040246.1 coordinate 23,021,817, forward strand.
ACTGAAGGGGTAAATGCCAATTCCAACGATAACTTTATTAATTGGGCCTTTTTAAATCTTACCCATAAATAACTACCCTATCGATTTTACTCTCCTCTTTATACTTATCTTCCATCATCACTTATCTCATCAAATCCACCTTCACGATCCATTCATCCTTCTACCAACAACCAATGGCTAATCGTAACACGTAGTAAGCACAACATGGTCACTAATTTGGACAAGACGCCATGGAACATTGATTTTCATGATATTATTGATTTCTAACTGGGTCTTCAATCAATTATGCTCTCTGGTCAATCCTGATATTATTGGACCATGGATTCAACAATTTTGGGCTACTGCTAGATCTGATTTGCAAGATGATGAATCATTCATTCATGCTAAGGTTGCTGGAAGGACAATTCGAATCACTAAGGCTACAATAAGGGAAGATTTATTGTTTCATGATGAAGAAGGTGATATTCGTTTTGAAAAGCAAGTACTTTGGGATACACTCAGAGATATAGGGTATGAAGGTTCTCTCACTATAACTACTTTTCAGAAGCCCTTATTTAGTCCTCATTGGAAATATCTCATTCATGTTTTACTTCACTGCTTGAGTCCCAAAAGTACTTCATGGGAACAGTTTGGTGCAAGAATAGCTTCTGCATTAGTGGGATTAGCTACCAATCAACCTTTTAATTTTCACGAATGATTACGGATGGTATGCTTTCATATCACTAATGGTTCACCATTCTTGATGTACCCTAGATTTGTTCAATTATTCTCGAACAAAGCGACTTAAGGATATTCCAAAACCTTCAAGCTTTTACTGCGTAGTACTTCACGAGAAGGTGTTTACATTTATGGCTAAAAGAGTGATAAGTTTTTCGGGAGAAATACACCTTGATTGCTCATATATTGGAAGTAGCACAGTCGTTAGAGATGAAGCTGATTCAAGTAATGATCTCGAGCCTTGATTCAAGGAAGGAACTGTTTCTCAATATACTGCTCCTTCACCAGATCATGAAGTTTCTCAACATACTGCTTCAAGAGAAAGTACTGCTTCTTTGCAAGGTACTGCAAATGATGATTCAGAGCAAGATGTAAATTGATAAGGTTTTAAAAGGTACCATTTTGAGGGTCGTTTAAGTCCTTATTTGATCACTTTGTATCCGTTATTGCTTAATATCGTTCCTTTTCACTTTTTAGGTCTCGTGAAGGCAAAATCTTTGGAATGGCACTTATTTGGACGAAAAGCGCGAATATATGAAGAAAATGGCCAAAGTCGAAATCGAGACACTCACGGTCGTTGAATGTAGAAGCGGCGTCGGGAGCTATTTGCGACGCCGTCGGAGAATTGTGTGACGGTCGAACTCAAAACTCGTGTTTTCAAGAGGCGGCGTCTAGTTGTGAAAGAGTAGGTCGTCGCTACTCGGACGGCCTAGATGCGATCTGCACGACGCCGGTCAAGAGGACGGCGGCCACGGACATAAGGTGACGCCGTCGCAAGGTTAACATGGCCAAGACGAAACCCTAATGGCGGCGACACGGCGGGCGTCACTAAACATAAGGTGGCGCCGTCGCAATTGTAATCTTATATATAGAATCCGAATTTTTCGGTCTTTGTGGAGAGTCTTTGGGTAAAACCTAAAACCGAACCTAAGGTGTCTTGTATGATATTTTAGGGTTTTAACCTATCTTACACCAAGATAAGTCTTTGCTTCATTAATTCAATTATGTCTTTGATTATTTGTGTGTATGCTTGCATGTTCTCCATGTCCCGCTAATTTATTTGTGTGTTTGCTTAGAAAGTATGAAACTTAATTATTGAATATTGATTGGTTGTTTCTTATCTTAGTTGATTAATGATCTAGTAATGCGATAGGTCATTCGTTGTGTACTTAATGCTTGATTCATCTTTGTGAACCTTAGAGTATGATTACCCGAGTGATTGTAGGCTAAAACATCCGAAGAGTGCCTTAGAGTAGGAGTCTATAATCTCTAAGTGGATTTGTAGACAAGACCCTTTGGTAAGTTCAAAGAGTTAGGGAGAAACGATACCCTACAACTTTAGAAACACAACGCAACTAGAATAAGACGTGACACTCAACCATCAATAGGAGATAATTAAGGAGTAATACAAACTAAGTAAACACATCTTTAAACTATCATACGAGCACACATTAATTAGACATAGACTCCCACAACCTTAGTTTAGATAATTAGATAATAGTAGAGTAATCGGTAGAAATACCAACCCCCCAAATCCAATGCCGAGATTAGTGACCTTTCCATTTTCATAAAATATAAAAAGATAAAAATAATCTTCCTCAACCTTAACCTTAGCGTAGTAACTCCCTACTAGCATTCCTATTCCCCTAGAGAACGATATCAATACCGTGGCTTACCCTAATTACTACACTACAACGATTAGGTTCATCGCCTAGGGTGTTATAAAACTTGCTCAAGAAAAGGAAGTTCCTTTGACCCCGAACGACGCGTGTAGCGTTATCATAAATCAACCTCCATCTCCCAATGATTATACTTCCATAGATGGGTCTCAAACATCTGGAGGAGATGAGGGAGTAATGGCTACTGAGGGGGTTCTGGATAACTATGCTTTAACAAGGGAATTAAGGAGGTTGAAGCAGGATAATGAAGCTCAAGTTGCACAGCTATTGAAGTTGAAAAATAAGTTCAAGAGATTGAAAAGATTTGTCTGGCCACTAGTTCAACATCACAGGTTGTGGGTGAAATCACATAAGAAGCGTGGTCAGAAACCTAAGAAGGTTTCTAAGTCTAAGAGAAAGAAGCTTAAAAAGCAGTCTTCATTCACATTGGGGAGGAATTTGGAGAATTTGAATGAAGATGTTGAACCTCATGAGAATTTAAATGAAGATCCAGATATTGAAATTCTCAAAGATCCAAATAAAGAAGCTGAGTAAATTAAGCAAGTTAATCTTGAAGGTACCGATGTTCAACCTACTGATGCTCAAGGTACTGGTGTTCAAAGTACTAATGCTTAAAGTACTAGTGTTCAAAGTACTGATGCTCAAAGTACTGGTGTTCAAGGTACTGCTCCTCAAGGTACTTTTAGGCAAAATCTTATTACACCAAGAACCTTGGATTTTGATGAAGAAGCTGGTCCTTCAACAATTATACATGAAGAAGCTGGTACTTCTAATCCGATTCAGCAAGAGAAACATACTGCTAGTGATGATGAGACCATTGCTAATATGTTGCTCAACATGTCAAGACCAAGAGGTATTCGTATTCCTGGAGTTGAACAATCTCAAGTCTTACAATATTCTTCTCAACCTACTCAAGAGTTAGATCCAAAAGATAAAGGAAAAGGAATCTTGGTAGAATCCAAGAAAAAGAAGAAGAAGCTTACTTTAGCAGATTTAAAAGCTATTGAGGAAGCTAAAAATGAAGAAGCTGCTAGAAAGATACAGTTTAATTAGATCTTTGAAATTGAAATACCAAAGAAGCAAACTGTTCTACCAAGAAGACCACAAGGTATTGCTAAAGAAAGGAATGCCATGATGAGTTATCTGAAGAGTCAAGGATATACAGGTTTACAGAAGCTAAGATATCCAGAGATGAAAGATTTATATGATGCTGTTAGAGAGTCTTATCAAAAGAAACTTGATAGTATCATTCCTTTTGATTCTGAAAAGCAAATTGTGGATGCAAGCAAAGTCAAAATAAGTTCAAAGAGAAAGAGGACAACTAATGATGAACATCTATCAAAGAAGTTTAAGTTGAGAACAGATACAGTTGATGAGCTGAGGAACTATCTAAGAGTTATTGATTTTGAGCATCCAAAGTCAAAAGAAATTGCTAAGACAAAGTCTAAGATTTCTACATTTGAAGTTGTAGAATCATCAAAAGAAGGAGATTATCTCATCTTTCATAGAGAAGATGAAAGTTTTAGAGCATTCAACTTGTTGTGGGACATATTGCATATGATAGATAGAGAAGAATTGTTTCATTTGTATCAACAAGTGCAAGATTATTTTGAGCATACTCCACTAACAGGAGTGGGTTTAGTCTTGCTGGGTGATCTTACAATCATCCGGGAGACAGAAGAAACAAGTAATGATGCTCTCTGGAATAATCAAGAAGATTGGGAAATCATAAGTTGGAGATTCTTTGAATCATCAGGAGTGCATGTATTGGAGTTAGAAGATGGTACCATGGTTCATATGCTAGCAGAAAGGAGATATCCTCTTACAAGAGATCTTATGATCAGAATGCTAGATCATGGTATGGAAGTTGAACAAGAGAATGAAACAGCACTCATGGTAATTAAGTTGTTCATCAAATGGACAGCTTTAGCAGATGATGATGCATAATTACTGGTATGGTTTTATTATATAATTTTTTTTTGAAAAATAAGTACTTTATTCAAAGTAATGCTGGACAAACAGTACTTTATCAAAGTACGCTGCAAGACAAAACCGAGAAAGTCTTTTAATAATAATGAGCAATTTTTGTAAAGTGCAAAATACTTTTGAAGCACAAGATAACAAAGAACAAATTGTTTTGAGAATAACACATGGTGTTAGTACTTGTACTACACAACAAATGGTAATCAACTCATCATGTTTAATAAACAAGAAAGAGTTTGACTCATCATGAGGGTACGACTGGCGTGATTATCCAATCCGTTTTTAGTTGACAATTTAATAAAAATTGTATGGTTTTCAACTCACCATATTTGTAATAATGAAGAGTTGGCTAGCCCACAAGATAATGGCTTGTGGTAAAGGCTGTGGAAAATCCATTTGTATGGTAATTAGATCACCATGGTAGTGAAAGAACTAACTAGTCCAAAAGCAAACGGCTCTTGGTAAAGACTTAACAAATCCGTTGATAGCTGATGATTTGCTAAAAACATATGGTTATCAATGTACCATGGTTTTTAACCTAAACATTGACTACTCCAGAGTTAATGGCTTTGGTAAAGAGACATCAAAATCCATTATTTTTTTATAACATCAAATAGTCCTGATTATTAAGTGTCAATTTCCCCCGATAATGCTTCTAATTTATATCATTTATATGGATTTACGCTTGTTTTCCATTGTTTTCCACTTTCAGGTAAATTACGAGCATTGGAGCTAAAGAGACGCGGAACTGGAGAAATATCTAAAGATTTATTAGAGTATGCCATTTTGAATAAGTTACGGCGTAACTCCACTCCCACATTACGCCGTAATTATTGCGTGACTCAGAATACCAACTTATCAAGAGGTTACGGCGTAACTCTTCCCAAAGGTTAGGACGTAACTACATTAGGTCAAATGAGGATCCACGCCGCTGATACTTACGCCGTAACTACTACATCAATTATGGGGTAACCATGTTCTATGAAGACTACGGTTTAACCACTTATAAGGTTACGCCGTAACTAGCAGATCTAGTGCTATTACGGAGTAATTGGAGGTTACGGCGTAACTCTTGTTTTAGTTACGCCGTACCCCAGATCTGGCCTATAAATACCCACGAATTCTAGCATTTCCAATCATCCCATTCCACACACAAAAACCAGAGAACGTGGGAAAAAACTAGAAGAAGGTCCAGAGGAGCATACGGAGCTGTCTCCACGGGATAAATCACTCCCCTACGATAAGCATTAGCATTTATTTTTTCTTTTACTTTCAATTCATGTATTTCGTACCTTTGAATATTGAATTGGTTTGTATGATTAATATGAGCGGCTAAGCACCTTTTGGTGCTGGCCTAGTTATGATTCCTTAATTGTTTTGTTTGTGTTTATATTACTTCCGCATTATTATTTCTAAGTGTATGCATGCATAGTTTATTGGTAGCCACCCTTGGTTCGGTAGTTTTGAATGGCGGTAGAGGCCAATTGCCTAGGAGATATGACCAACTGACCCTAGGTGAGCGGACTGAGACGAGAAGGGTATGATATGACCAACCGACGACCCTTGCTACTTGTGCGATTTGACCAACCGATCACCTATCGCTTGGATGACCTTAAGAATTGTGGGGTGCGTGTCTAAGTTCCTAACGGTGGGCATTCACTATTATAAATCTAGTATGTAGCGGTACTTAATGACTTGGCTTAGGGACCGGGAACAACGGGACTTATATGGTGCTTTGATTTCTCCTATGGTGGCATCTTTCTTCGATAGGTTAAGGCGAATTGACCAAATGATGTCCTCTCGACTTTGACCCCACCAAGTAATTGGAAGTAAGTAGACATAGACATAACTAGCTAGGAGGATTAACTAGGTTAGCACCACTCTCCTCTATTGATTTCCCTTTATCATTTATTTGCTTTATTTACTTTTATTTGCTTTTAGTAGTTTAATTAATTAAATCCTATCGAAACCTTTATTAATCTGTGACACTAGACTTAATAGTGATCCAACACACATAGCTCTTGGACGACCTCGACTTTCTGATTACTACACTACACGCGACCAGGGTACATTGCCCGTTAGTGCATTAGGGTGAAGCATAGGTATAACGAGTTAATATAAATATTAAAACACCGTCAAGAAACTCAGATCAAGTTTTTGGCGCGATGCTGGGGAGCTATTTTAGATTTCATATTAAGTCATTTTAATTTTCTTTCTTATAATGTCGGGATACAAGACTGCATGACTCAAGGCCTTTTCTCGCCACACCATTCGACGATCCGAAAAGCAATTTCGGACAAGGAAAGTTTACTCTCCGGTTCCTATTCACAACATATACTCATTTTACTGAATCGAGACCGATCGACGCAGAACCGTAAGTCAATGAAGATATCAATGACTTAACAATGGAGCCGTATTTGGAGCGACCAAATGAGAACTGCCAACGAAGTTTCACACAGGATTCTGATACTGAAAATTACTTAACCCAGATCAAATCATTCGAGAGTTACACAAACTTAATTTTTCTGGAGATGAAGATGAGGACGTTCAGGATCATGTAGAAGAAGTTCTCCACTTATCCTCTCTTTTCAACGTTAGAGGTACTCCGAGCTATTCGGTCACTGCAAGGATCTTTCCTATGACTCTTACTTGGACCACGAAGAGATGGTATAATAAACTCCCTAACGAATATAAAGGAGCATAGGGAAAATTAAGGAAGGAGTTCGTCCAGCAATTTTGCCCCCCTTCAAAAATGGCCAAACTTCTGGGTAAAATCTATCAATTTGTCCAAGTTGGGAAAGAAACGATTTACCAAGCATGGGAAAGATTTAATGAGCTACTCTATCGGTGCCCCACCCATGATTTGAACAAACATCAGATCGTTTACGTCTTCTATCGTGGGATTAACGCATTTACACGGGAACTTCACGACTCCCCGAGACCTATTCCTAGCATGACTCCTGACCAAGCCCTTGAATGTATTCAACGGATTTCGGAACATTGCTACAAGTGGCATATGGATATAGGGTACGGACCGAGAGACAATTTCGATCATAAGGTAATGAAGACGATAACTAAACAATAATACAATTATGGGGACATTTTCAAAAAATGAAGGATTGAAAGAGAAGTTGAAGCATGTAGGGTTGAGAAGGTTAAGAGTGTGTTTGGAACCAAAGCCGAGAGCAATCTTGAGAAAAAAATTCTTGACCACATCAAAAAATCAAGAGAACGAGACGATAGAATTGAAAAATTGATGAGAACATTCGTGGATAATACAGTCTCTTCTCTCAAAAGTCACGATGATAGGATTAAGAGATTGGAGAAGAGTGTTAGCTCATGTTCCGAAGCCATTTCTGATTACCTGGCAGCTCGAGAGGAGGAGGTTGTCCACACTGCAGAAACTATCCTTGAAGAACCTATGACCTTTTCGGAAAAAGTTAAGCAACGAATCAACATGAAAAGGCAGTCACTTCTGGACAAAGCTTTACTGGTAAGCTCCCCTGTCAATGATTCTATTAAAACTAATCATGATGATATTCCGCAGGAATTAAGTAATGATGAGACAGTTCGCCTCAACGAAAGATGTTCAGCAGTCTTGAGAAACGAGCTACCACAAAAGGAAAAAGATCCAGGATGTTTCACTCTCCCTTGTTTGATCTAGAATCTTGATATGTGTAATGCCCTAGTAGATCTTGGAGCTATTATTAGCATAATGCCTCGTTCGATGTTCCTACGAATGGGGAGTGGTGATTTAAAGCCGGCTAAGATGAAAATTGAAATGGCAGATCGATCGATGCAATCACCATTAGGCATCGTTGAAAATGTTTTGGTTAAGATCAAGAAATTCTTTTTCCCGGTAGATTTTGTAATTCTTGACATTCCGGAAGACAACAGAATACCAGTAATTTTAGGCAGACCTATTTACGCCACTGCCCATACAAAAGTGTATGTCTTTGCTGGAAAACTGACTCTTGAGGCTAATGGAGAAATTGCAATGTTTCGTCCTAATGAACTCATGTCTACTCCTCAAAAGGTTTGTGCGGTCGACCCAGTAGGCAATTTTGGTGACGCTCTAGAAAAATTTCTTAGTGACCCCCCCAGATCCTGGCGAGATTGATTCGGGGAGAGATTTTGATGTTTTCGTTAACTTCGAGGAAGAGGATAATTTAGGAATCAGTGCTGAAGACCTCTCAAGTGACGTCGAAATGGCCCATTGGCAAGATAACCCGGTGAAGGCTTTTTCGCAAACCAATCAGCCTAGATTTCATGAGGTAAGAGCCCGCATATATCATAGACACCCGTATTATCTAAAGATCTCATGCAAAATCAGATTCATCGACTTTCATCCATTTATTGACACAACTTCGCCAGTCAACATCATGTCGAAAGAATGTTACAACCGAGTTATGAAAAAAGAATTAGAATATAAAGGGAATAACTTTCTTGGGTTCGCATCTAATATCCATGTCTTCGTCGGAGCTCATTCATTTTTGGTGGACTTTATGGTTTGAGACGACGTAAGCGAGTTTGTGGAAGATGGACTTACGGGGGTAATTTTAGGAAAACCTTTTCAGGAAATATCGGGGTTAGATAAACATGAAAAAGAAGGGTTAGTATGGCTAATGATAAACGGTGATAAAACTATCTTCAGAATGCCGAGAACGGTTAAAAATTTTAAAAATTGGACCAAGAGGCAGTTAAGCCAGGCTCAACCACTGCTGGATATCAGTAATGAAGACAAGGAGAAAGGTATTGACCACCCCTATCAGAAAATCAAGAGTTTCTATGCAGGTTGTTTAGAATTAGGGGATGACTACAAACGAGATGAGAATTTGGTAAGTTGGATCCAGCGTGGAGATTGCCATATCCACGAAATGACCAACAAGCACTGGTAGCCTCGCGGCTCTGAGTCTAACTTAAAGACTCGTAAATAAAGAAAAGTGCTCTTTCGGGAGACAACCCGAATTATCTCTTTCTTTTGTTTTATTTTTATTTCTGTTGGGTTTTGTGTTTTAACAATTTTTGCTGGAAACAAGGAAGAGATTACTACAACAGTTTGCTGATCTGAACAGAGTTACGGCGTAACTCATGTATATGATTACGCAGTAACCAATCTTGTGCAGCAGAATCATTGGATGCATTACCAATTACGGCGTAATATCATCTCTATGGTTACGCCGTAACCATTTGCTTTGCAGCTTATTTTGAGGTTTTGAAAGTTACGGCGTAACTCCTTCAACAGAGTTACGACGTAACTCTCCTCTTCTTTAATTCTTTCATTTTAAAACACAATAACCTTGTATTAGTTTTCAAATGAACTTTATGGTGTGTTCCTCAGAAACCCTCACGAGACTTCACTCGTCCACTGGGACACCAAGTGGTTTAAAAGGCTTGATGCATATGCTAAATGCAACCGTGATTCCTACGAAAGTGAGTTAGGTTTGTTTTTCATTTTTCATTTTTATTTTTAGAATTATGCTTGTCGGTAGTGTGATTTCAAGGATTGAAGTTTGTTCATGACGCTTATACGAAGGCACGTCTCTTTTCGTAGGCCTTCTCTCTTTATGGAGCAAATTTCAGGAAAGTTCTCGCTCTAATTCTACTTTTCTCTTCACCTTTATTTAATGCTTAGTACAAAAGGGACTTTGTACAATTCAGTGGGGGGACGGGAGTAGAATTATCTCTTGAACATTATTTTGCCCTCAGTTTTTCTAGTTTATTTTGAAAAATTGTGCCATTTTTAAATTTTGACATGTTTTTCTTAACCTAACTAGATTAGACCTTAGCCGAGCACATACAACCCTTGATATTATATGGTGTGATTAGCCTTATCCGTTTCCCAATTTTTACCCCAAATCCACCAAATTATGAGTGTGCCGGTAGCTTTTAAACTTTAGAACTTGGCCTTTGCATCATTTCGAGACCATAGACGAGGTATGTTGAGTTAGCTCGATGTATTTGGACTTTTCAGTTTTAGAAGGCAATATTATAGGATTATCACCCAAACAGCCTACCATTATGTGTCTATCGATTAGTCACCTCGACTTCTCGACCCCCATGTGAAACCATTTTGTTGCACTCACCTTTAGTGCAAGATACCCCTAGATAAACCCTTCTGAGCCATTCCTTTCATATTGATAACCCCATATATTGTTTCGTTACACCCATACACCTTAGCCTACCCTGTAGTCTTTATTTGTGATTGGGAAGTCATCATATGCCTAAGTTCAAGGTTCAAGTGGAAAGGTTCGAAAATCACGCTTTCATCGACAACATTCTTGAAGATCATTGAAGACCCCCCGAATTCCCATTGTTCATCTCAAGTGGGGGGATATTATGTTATTATTGTTATGTTGAAAAAAAAATGATTCGAAAAAAAAAATTGTTATGTTATTCAGTTATTGTAAAAAGTGCATTGTTATAAGCACTGTAGCATGAGCTTAATATACTTAGTATCGAGGAGGCCACCTCGGTCACATTTGAAGATTGAAGTTGGTAATTATGCCAGCAGCTGAAGAAAAGGTAGTGTGCCCATCATGACGTCCTCTAATGACACATCTGCCTTACATTTCATGATCCGGTTTCTTGACTTCAAAGCTTGAACTTTGTGCGGACGGTAAGTGGTGATGACTTGGTTATAGATTTAGACTACCTGCTTGTTTTTCAATTTGCACCAATTATATATCCCATGTCTTATCCTACCCTTTAGTCATGAAGCGTGTCTAGGTGATGCATCGAGCAATCTTTGGTGTCTTGGCCATGGATTTGGTCATGTATCATTGATTTTGTCCACTTCGCCGTGACATGTTAGTAATGACGAATCACCCCTTAACCTTTGTCGTGTCTACCCATATTGCCTTCGAGAATTGTTTAGCCCTTAACTCTAGTGGTGGAGATTTGTGTAACCGCCAAGCTTATGATAGAATACATGCTATGATGCGATTGGTGATCACCCGAAATTGACACTTAGAATAGTTGAGAGATTTGAGTGTTTGTTCCCCTTTCGTGAGGTATTCGGCTTTGTTTTATTCTAGCATAAGGATTTGTAAACTTATATTTTCGAGTTATGGAAGATATCTTTTAGGAATCTTTCTAATAAGGTCTACTTGAGGGCAAGTAGAGTTCAGTGGGGGATATTTGATAACATTAAATAGTCACGATTATTAAGTGTCAATTTCCCCCGATAATGCTTGTAATTTATATCATTTATATGGATTTACGCTTGTTTTCCATTGTTTTCCACTTTCAGGTAAATTACGAGCATTGGAGCTAAAGAGACGCGGAACTGGAGAAATACCTAAAGATTTATCAGAGTATGCCATTTTGAAGAAGTTACGGCGTAACTTCACTCTCACATTATGCCGTAACTATTGCGTGACTCAGAATACCAACTTATCAAGAGGTTACGGCGTAACTCTTCCCAAAGGTTACGACGTAACTACATTAGGTCAAATGAGGATCCACGCCGCTGATACTTACGCCATAACTACTACATCAATTACGGCGTAACCATGTTTTATGAAGACTACGGCGTAACCACTTATAAGGTTACGCCGTAACTAGCAGATCTAGTGCTATTACGGAGTAATTGGAGGTTACGGCGTAACTCTTGTTTTAGTTACGCCGCACCCGGATCCGCCTATAAATACCCACAATTCCAAAGATTTCTAATCATCCCATTCCACACAATAACCCGAGAACGTGGGAAAAGCTAGAAGAAGGTCCAGAAGAGCATACGGAGTTGTCTCCAAGGGAGAAATCACTCCCCTACGATAAGCATTAGCATTTCTTATTTCTTTTACTTTGAATTCATGTATTTCGTACCTTTGAATATTGAATTGGTTTGTATGATTAATATGAGCGGCTAAGCACCTCTTGGTGCTGGCCTAGTTATGATTCCTTAATTTTTTTGTCTGTGTTTATGTTACTTCCGCATAATTATTTCTAAGTGTATGCATGCATAGTTTATTGGTAGCCACCCTTGGTTCGGTAGTTTTGAATGGCGGTAGAGGCCAATTGCCTAGGAGATATGACCAATGACCCTAGGTGAGTGGATCGAGAGGAAGGGTAAGATATGACCAAGCGGCGACCCTTTCTACTTGTGCGATTTGACCAACCGATCACCTATCGTTTGGATGAACTTAAGAATTAGGGGTGCGTGTCTAAGTTCCTAACGGTCGGGCATTCACTATTATAAATCTAGCATGTAGCGGTACTTAATGACTTGGCTTAGGGACCGGGAACAACAGGACTTATGACGGTCTACCGATTTCTCACGTGGTGGCATCTTTCTTCGATAGGTTAGGCGAATTGACCAAATGTTGTCCTCTCGACTTTGACCCAACTCAAGTAATTGGAAGTAAGTAGACATAGACATAACTAGCTAGGAGGATTAACTAGGTTAGCACCACTCTCCTCTATTTATTTCCCTTTATCATTTATTTGCTTTATTTACTTTTATTTGCTTTTAGTAGTTTAATTAATTAAATCCCTATCAAAACCTTTATTAATCTGTGACACTAGACTTAATAGCGATCCAACACACATAGCTCTTGGGACGACCTCGGCTTTACCGATTACTACACTACACGCGACCGGGTACACTGCCCGTTAGTGCATTAGGGTAGACCATAGGTATAACGAGTTAATATAAATATTAAAACCTGGTCAGTAAAACCTGCATCATTTTTCAATGATTCACCTCTCACAGGAGTTTATACACCTGGAAGTGATGAGAATATTATGAAACTTTGTAATCTGATGTACATTTTGCCATATGTTGCTGAGTAGCTGAAAAGATTAGTTGCTGTGAAAATATCATTTGTTGCTGATAAAGATTGCTGATAAAGATTGATGATAAAGATTGCTGATAAAGATTACTTTGATGATGACAATACAAACAAAGTGAGTACAAGATGAATCTAAAGTTAAAGATACAATCTTTCCTTGAAGACAAAAGATGTTGAAGTTAAAGATACAAAGGAACTTGAAATCAAGCAAGTAGAATTCAAGTTAGGGGAATATTGTTGGGATATAAAATCAAAGTACTGCTTATGAAGATCAAAGTACTGTTTATGAAGAAAGTCAAAGTACTGCTTATGAAGAAAGTCAAAGTACTGCTTGTCAAAGTACTGCTATGATAAAGGACTGTTATGCAAATCGTTTAAGGATTGTTATGTAATTATAGAATATTCTTAGATTAGAATTAGTTTACTTGACGTACAAGAATTGTAAACCGACTAGGGTTTTCCTTATGCCTATAAAAGGACCCCTAGATTGGCATTAGAGATATATGATATACATGCAAGTACGATATTAGAGTTATTTAGCTATTAGGGTTGTTAGTGGCAGATAATAAGCGTGTTCAAAGTTTGGTTTTAATATAATCGTTGAAGTTCAAAGTTATTCTTAGCTTTGTTAAAGTAGATTCCGTGACACGTAACAGAGTTATATCGGTGTTTCATCATTAGTAGTTTTGGATTTATCCAAGGTTGCTAAACCCTTACAAGCTACATAGTTAGTTTGGTCAGAGTATATCGATCCAACAATATGCGCGATACATTTACTTTATTTTTTCTATTTTTATGACCTTTGCCCAACATATAACAATGAAGCCAGACTTGTGTTATCGGTTTTTGGAGGCCACGTACTCACGTTCACGCATATTAGAATAGAGTGCACGTGTACAATTTACCTAGCTTTGGTAAACAAAAAAGCTTATACACATAATGTGTAGTCAAGGCAAAACTAATGTAAATTTATATAAGCATGAAGAGTTAAAGACAAGTAATAAGTTAATCAATCTGTTTATATATCTTAACCACACAATAAACCTCTTTCGATGTCACATATTTTCTCAACAAGGTTTAAATCGTCAAGGAAACCTTCACCCCGTGCACCTCTTTTAGGTGCCGACTGGCCATTCTCTAAGCATGCGATCACAAGCAATTAACACATGTTAGTGACCTTTAGGCCAGGAGTTGTAATTGAACCTGTAACTTGTTTCTCCAAAATTCCTCTTAACTAGTTAACTAGACGTTTGTGATGAGGGCATGATATCATTTGAGCAATGCTCAATCGAAATCCCATAAGCCCTTTGTTAGAAGGAAGACCAGCCTTTGTAAAATCTAGGGGTCCTTTTATAGGCATAAGGATTACCCTAGTCGGTTTACAACTCTAATTCTTGTACGACAAGTAATCTAAACTAAGAATATTCTAGAATAACAAAGCTTTCCATAAACGATGTAACAGTTCTTTTAGCTTTGCGATTTTGATATTTAGCAAGATTTTGACTTTCTTCTTTAGCGAAGATTGACTCTTCAAAGACTTTGACTTCTTCAAGACTTTATATCCCAACATTATTTTTCTCTTTTATGACCTTTGCCCAACATATAACAATGACGCCAGACTTGTGTTATCAATTTTTGGAGGTCACGTACTCACGTTCACGCATATTAGAATAGAGTGCACGTGTACAATTTACCTAGCTTTGGTAAACGAAAAATCTTATACACATACTGTGTAGTCAAGGCAAAACTAATGTAAATTTATATAAGCATGAAGAGTTAAAGAAAAGTAATAAGTTAATCAATCTGTTTATATATCTTAACCATACAATAAACCTCTTTCGATGTCACATATTTTCTCAACAAGGTTTAAATCGTCAAGGAAACCAACACCCCGTGTACCTCTTTTGGGTACCGACTGACCATTCTCTAAGCACACGATCATAAGCAATTAACACATGTTAGTGACCTTTTAGCCAGGAGTTGTAATTGAACCTGTAACTTGTTTCTAAAACAGTCCTCTTAACCAGTTAACTAGACGTTTGTGATGAGGGCATGATTTCATTTGAGCAATGCTCAATCGAAAACCCATAAGCCCTTTGTTAAAAGGAAGATCAGCCTTTTCAAAATTTAACGAGTTGCTATGATCATTAATTCTTAATAAAATTCGTTTCTTGGGAATTCACATATTAATATCGACCTGCTATGATCATTGTGATGGGTTAGTGTTTCGTGCTTTTAGCGTTTAAAACCCTAACTTTGAGTTAGGGTTTTCCTTTTAGATTGGTTGCTGCTACATGCATTTTGGTTACCTGTTCTATTAGTGTAAGTGGGTTTTTATGATAGAGAAGGGTTTTCTGATTAATAAAAGTGCGTCTAAAGCTTCGAATACTGATGGTAAATCGTTGGGTGGGAGTGATGCGAGTGTGCCAAATTTGGTGCCTCAATCAGGTTCTACTCCTATATCTTTTGCGAACATGTTTAAGGATAAAACACCCAAGAAAACCGTTAAGATTTCAGAGATGAGAAACGAAAATTGTGTGCCTGGTGCTAATGTCACAATTCCTTTGGAAGCTATCGATAAGGTAAGCTCTAGATTCGCTAATACTTTGTATGGTTATTTCATTGGAAAGAGACTCGCTTTCCCGATAGTTGAAAATTACGTTAGAAATACATGGGCGAAGTTTGGTTTACAAAGGGTTATGCTTAATAATGGTTTTTTTATGTTCCAATTTGAAACCAAAGAGGGTATGGAAAGGGTGTTGGAAGGAGGTCCATGGTTGATACGATTGGTCCCTATCTTTTTGATTATTTGGACTCCGAACACTAAACTTACAAAAGATGGATGATATAACTTTAGCTCCTGTTTGGGTTAAAGTACATAATATTCTGGTTGTTGCGTATTCTGAGGTTGGTCTTAGTTTGATTACAACGCAAATTGGTAGTTCTATCATGCTTGATTCCTACACTAGTACGATGTGCCTTAAGTCGTGGGATCGTAATTCCTATGCTAGGGCACTTGTGGAAGTGTCGTCAAAGGAAGCCTTACTTGACTCTCTTGTGGTTGCGATCCCTTAACCTAATGGGTCAGGTCATTCATTGGAAAAAATTGATATTGATTATGAGTGAAAGCCGCCAAGATGTGAGACTTGTAAAGTTATTGATCACAATGATGATGGATGTCCTAAGAGAGTGAATCCGGTTGTGAAAGATAAATCATTGATTGATGAAGAGGGTTTCGTTGAAGCTTATAAGATGAAAGTAAAAGGTAAGCTTCAGGGTACCAATCATAAGGTTTATGAGATTCGTTTTCATAAGCCTAAAGTTTCGTATTACTATAGGCCGGTTACTAAGCCAAAGAATGGAGGAGCATCGACGTCTAAGCCTTCTGCGAATACAGGTTCTCCAACGGTTAATGTAGGTTATACTTTTTGTAACGAACCTACTACTGATCCTACTAGAGTACGGCTCCATCCTGGGATGACCAAGGTAAGAATAATAATTGGGTGGATGATATCAACCTTGTTGATTTGAAGAACAGTTTTGATGTGCTTATGGAATATGATTCGGTTTTGGAACTTGTGATTGGCACTACGTGTACTTCTGAAGTTATCTCTCGTTCTTCCAAAACTACGCCTCCATCGCCTATGGAGGACACTCCTATTGCTGACAAAATTGGGATGCTTGAAAAGCTTATTATTGATGGGAAAGCTACACATGTAGATGATAATGATAAACCTATTCCGGTGGCCGATGGTGAAAGGAAGGGCAACCCATTCTCTAAGGTGGGTGAAGTGGTTGATTCAGATAGTGATGATGAGGTGTTTGAGCCAAATGATCCTATGGGTAGTTACTTTTCATCGCGAGGAGGACACAACGAGCTTGAAGGCTATCGCTCGATGATTATGCTACCAGTCTATAACTTACCTTGGCAATTTGAGGAATTTAACAACCGGTTTGATTTCAAGCGAGGCCGTTCGAAGTAATCTTTATGTGGATTTGTTTATTTGTTTTGCATGTCTTTTTATGTTTTAGTGGTTATTCTAGTTGTTGTTGTTGGTATCTAGTTGTTCATTTATGGCATGTCATAAATGATCTAGTGGTTGTTCAAACGGTTGCTTGAGGTTAATGTGGCATTTCAGCCACATTTCATTGTACTTTAAACGGTTTTTTGGTTAATATATTTTACAAAAGTGAAAGCTCCTTTTTACCCAAAAATTTAATAAGCTTGTTAACCCGTCTAATAAACTCACATTGATTTAAATAAACTCATCTATTTCATATAAGATACTATAAGTAAATTGCCTTCGTTTCATTAGTGTATGTTTTGGCTGAAATCCATGTGATAGAATTTGTCACTGAAATTTTCATGTGCGGGCATAATCAACTAAAAAGAATGTTCATGTTGATTAACTTGTACTTTCTGAATGGGGGAATCTATACACTCATTCCAAACCTCCTGTATACACTACACACACCCTTTTATGTGGAACGGGGTTGTGTTGTGTGCATAGTGGTGTTGTATTATGTGTATAGTGGTTTGTATTGTGTACTATAGGGGGTGTTGCTATAGAAACTCCTTGAATTGGGGAAACCCAAAACTCGAAGTTTTTGGAGCGGGGCGAGACATGCTTATCAGGTTACGGGACGTGTTTTGAGGCCTTAACAGGAATTTTTATCGGGTTCGGGGCACAACATCCCCAACCCGCCCCCGCCCCGAAACATATATATGCATATAGATTTATTATATTCACTTTTTTTTCTTGTATTTTTGTATATTTGGGTTACCAACTCGACATTGCGAGCCGACTAATCACAAGGTGACTACCCTTTTAGATAGCAGAGTCAGCACGAATGTGAACCTCATTGTTTACGTGTTTACGTAATAATAACATGATTCTCGTATTTTTGTAGTTTTGTATCTTTGCAAGATTAATTGTGATAAAAGAACTACTTTTGCGTCATATTTTTAAAATAAGTTTTGAACTTTTAAGAGATTGTTTATCATTATTTATGTTACTTTTGGTGAAAAATTATTAAGGCTATTACTTAGTATATTATTAGTGGGTTTTTAATTTTTCACGTTGTTGACATATTGCTAAAATATGGTGTAAAAGTAATAATAAACGGGGAAAATCGTAATATGTAGAGCGTTGCGCCCGAAAAGGCGCCCCGATAAGATCCAAACGGGGATTGGAGCGGGTTTTGGGGTGCATCTCGCTCTAAGGAGCGTTTTAATAAAGTCCCCAATAGAGATTGGGGCGAGTTTGCAGCCTGATTTACTAATCGGGTTTGAGGATGGAATGCCCCGCCCCATTGCCATCCCTAACAGTGGCCCATTTGGCCATCCCCTTAGATTATCTGTTCTAATCCTTTATACATCATGTCTGATTCATCTGATCTAAGTTCTTATTACTGACCTTATGACACATACATAAATGATTAGAACTTTGTTTTGAAAAACCATGTGATCAAAAGCATTTGATAACAAACAAAATGAAACTAAGGGACATCTGACATGTTTGTTACATGGCATTATTTAGTTTGCATCTTCTTGTTTTTATGTTACAAATGGATATGTCTTGAACTAAATAATACCATTCCATGCCAAACTGATTACAAAACAACAAAAGAAAAAGATAATGATAACTAAGCTGACCGACACACTTTTATTGTTATTCATTAATCTCCCAAGTAAAACAATAGTTATAAACTCATAATTTTGTATTATGCTTATTGGTTACAAAACTATATACAGTTACCGTCATTTCCAATGGTAAACAGCACAAGTACAAAGGCTGAAAGGCCCCTGGTGCAGAGTATATTCAAAGTCTCACTTTGACTACATCCCATTGCATTAAACATTTATCTTTTTTAAGACAATAATGAAATAAATAGTGTATAACAAGACATTATCAATGGACATATAACAGTTGCAATTAATGCAACTGTATCCAGCTTATTAAGTAGCCAAGCACGATACAACTCATCTGTTGACTACTAAGCGCATTTTCCTGAAGTTAAGGGTTGAAAGTAGACATTCGAGCACGAATCCTACCCCGACAGAAGCCGTAAAAGAGCTCTAATAGACATTCTCCTACTTCATCCTTCTAACTTATTTCTCCAACCCACAAAACGACAAACGACAAAAGTTCTCTGATTATATGTTCTCTCCATTTTTGCCCGCTCGTCTTGTGGTTAGAATATTAGTCAGAAAAAGGGACAATTCATAACTCTTGCTTATGTGATGTTACAAGTCATGCTGTCACATTGTTACCAAACTTATCTGCATCGGTTTTTCGTTTATGTTCTTTTTTACTGCATTAGCTTAAATACATCATGCAGACCATGTAACAACTAACAAGGATATATATATTTAGTGCTTAAAATTAATGTAACAGTAAAGGTGAATCAAAGTAAGACAGAAAACAACACAACAAATAACACAGCAAAATCATCTTCCAATTAAATAACAAGTATGCTGGAAAGTGTTAAGCTTTTAATACCATCAAAGTTCCAACCAAGAATGTGTCCGGTTCAAATGGCATATATGAGTCCGCCATTCATAACAAAATATAACTACAGCATCCCTGCTTTCTAGTTATACGTAATTACGTTCCCCAAATTTCTCATATGCACCCCCGCTTGTCACCAATGTGTGTCAAAAACACGTGTTTTACTTTAAGCAACACAATTGTCAATTCAATCACTCTGTAACTTCATCAGCCAAATGTGAGATCGGATTTTGATGCTGATGCTACAACGGAAATTTGACTTTGGTGTGCCGTGTATATAACTAGCTTCTGAATCATTTTAGAGGTAAACTAATCTTCACATATCCTCATGAACTTTGGAAGACTCTCCCATTGATTCATCAGGTTTAGTTTTCACTCTTTGGTAAAACAAAAGATACGCTGCTGATGTCCTGATGTCACCTTCACTTACCGGAGTTACATGAGAATCGTCAAAGTGATACCATCTGTCTTCTTCAACCAACTACAAAACATATATAGAAGCGCACACGTTTAGGGGAAAAGATATTGATAAAATAAAAGCGGCAGATTGGGTTGTTAGCTTTTTACCTTTGCATATGCAGAATAATGACCGCCACCAAGGCCACCATAATGATTGCTAATAGCATAAAGCTCATAAACGCTAGATCCACCAGACGGATCTTTACTTTTGACATACTTGCTTAAATCAAGATTATGAATAGGAAAATTAACAAAGGTGTCCAGTTTGTTTTTCAAGAATCGGCTGTATGAGAATCGTTTGAGATGGAAGACTATAATTTCAGGCAGCCTCCACAAGTCGAGTTTCTTGGTTGCTTGTCGATGTTCCTTGCAACCAGGACAATACCTGCAATAACCAACAAACGCTAATAACTAACTTAATCCTAATAAACTAATTACGTGAAAACAAGTCTCATATTCTAGCAATTAATCATCATACCACATATCATCAGGTCCTAAAGGTTCTTCCTTCAAGAATGCATCGAGACAAGAAAACAACGAAATAGATTCTTGCTTAGTTTTCTTAGCCATAACACCAGATTTATGCACCACCGGAAGATCCTTGAGGTAGCTTGCATCATACAACTCGCGTTCCTTTACAGTCCAGTCAAGTATAACCTTCACAATTTTGGTAGATTTTATAGCTGAATCCTTTGAAATAGGTTTGCAACCGGTACCTCTCTCATCCGTTAGACATAAACTCAACGACATTTCACCACTATGTGTTTCTTTCAAATCTTTGTCATCTGATGAGTTACCAACTTCAGTATCCATATTACATTCACTGGTAGATTCCTCAATACCTTCTGAGGCAGAGCCATTTACTTTAATGCCCACACTCTTGCTTGATGACGAGAAAGCTTTCCTTTTAGTGGAGCAAGAACTCTGTTAACCGCTGCCTCAATATCGAGGCCATTTTAGCACCCTCTAAATAGGTAACCAAGGGTGTCAAAATCTCTTTCTTTCACCTGGATTCGAGCTGTATAAAACATCCATTATAACATATTACAAACAGCTGTAAGAGATTTAAAAAAATAAATTCCAAAATGGATTAACTTACTTTTCCAGAAACCGGTGGCATATCTCTAGCCTAGGAAATTCAGCTTGTTTTCTGGAAAGCCTGTAGGCTACAATGCATTCATCATCTTTAATCGAATGCAACGGATCCGCACTATCCAAGTAACGATATATCTGGTGATCATATGCCTACACATCCATGTGAACAATTTAGATGAAAAATTCGTTAAATGAGATCTTGAATAACGCAGCAACAATCAACCAGTATTACCTCTGCAAGAATCAGGGTTTCATCACTTCCAACACAGCATGCAGTACTCAAAGCCTGATACAGATCCTTGCAGCAACCATGTTTTATGACATTAACGGTAAACGGCATTGGCAAACTGCTTCCATCTCCATAAAATACAGTTACCGTCATTGAACGAGTAGCAGTTGAAGGCAGTGGCAATGACAAGTACATGAACGGGTCAAATGTGATTGAGATTTTGTCACAAACTGGACAAACTAGAGTTGACTTATATTGACCCTGAAAAAATTCCACCACATTCAGCTTGTAAGTAAAGAACAGTAATATAGATGTGATAAGAATTAGACTCATATACACTGATCAAAATATTAAACAGCAATATATGAGGATTAAGGCAAGAAGTAGCAAGTTTATGAGCAGGCATGCACCTGACAGACATCCACTACAATCGAATCATTTCGAGCTTTGTGGTAGCTCCAAAACTCATTCGCAACCTCCTCATCAGGGCGATCATCGGAGTCCTTTGTCTCAAAATAAGGCTTCTGCTTTACACGGTTCAGATCTTCATGTAACCCATCCAGCAAGAATGCCAGAAGTTCCTATAAAAAAAGATACGTCATCTTATTAGGACAAAATACAAATCCAGCTTCAAATGAAAGAAGTTTAAAGCTAATGCATTACTTACTTGAGAATCATGCTGATTATATCCACTAAATTGTGGAGCAAACCGAGCAAGTTTTCCTTTAAAAGCACGAGGAGGAACCGCACTACTACCAGAAGACCATAGTTTTCTCAACAACTCGCCAAATGCAATTGCAAGTTAAGCCCTGAACATATAGCAGAAACTTATAATCCATAATGCATTGTAAAAGTATCACTGCACAGTGCACAGCACATTTAAAATAGCCACATACATGCATTCCTAAAGGATTCTGCTTGTTGATCTCTTCTGTGTAATCCTGCAGAAAGTAGTCCACGAGTGGCGGAGTATGTACCAAACATTGAAGCGCACTATTCATGAAACAAGTGTTTCCCAAATTCTGTAGTCCTGCTAAGCCTCTGTCTTTTCGAGGAGCGGTCCTCACAGTTTCACGTACATCTTCCATATCTGTAGATACTGAGCCTAAACTACTTCCTTGGTACAAACTAGAGCCATAATGTGGTCCATAACCATTAGACAAACTTGGGCCACCGGCTATTGTGAAAGATGATCTATGTGGTTCCATGGAAACCAAAGCTAACTCATTTCCAGTAGAATCCATGCCTAATTTAGGGCGTATAATTTCATTAGAGTGTACTTCTAAAAGAATCTGCCAAAAAAAATTAAAAAATAAAATACAGATTAGAACTAAATATATGTATAAAACAGGATTACTAATAGGATAGTGTAGGTTAGACTCACGCGCTGATCCATTTGCAGGGTAGACTCCTCCAGTGTTTGATTTGAATCAGGCAATTTCGGCAAATGTGTCTCTTTGCCTTCATCAAATAAGTCCACGATGATTACCTTTTCGAATCAAGAAAGCAAAATGATGAGAACAGAATGGAGAGAGTTAACCGGTACATTAAGCTAATTTTTTATCAAATCATCAGGTTCAAACCTTCTTTGGGTCCACCCCTTTGAGTGCTGATACTTGCTCATAAAGATTCCGTAATGAGGCCTATATAGCAATAAAAAGGTCAGTGCACTGTAACTTGGAGACGATATAGACTATAGTAATAATATTATTCCCTCAAAGAGAGACTATACTTCACCTAAAAGATATCTTGTTGAATATAAAAAAAGATGTAGTACCTTTTTGCTTATGTGTATGATAGTTTCACTCTTGTCTCTTGAATCAACCAACTTCAGAGCTAGAGGATAGACCTCAACCGACATCTGCCCCTGTTCACCAAGAGATACCATCTTTCTTGGTAAAGCTGGTCCTCCTTTGTACCTAATGGAGAAACTTAGCATCAACACGGATATCGACAAATCATGCAGAATGTAAGATATATGGCAGTTAACACCTATTATAAAATATATCTACAAGACTTTTTTTTGTGATTTCTCACTTTCTAAAATGTGATGACTGCACGTAATATCTTGAAATAGGATTACACATACAAGGATGATTAGATAATAAGTTTCTATTACGAAAAGTGATATACCATCCATGAAGCTTGTCCCAAACTCCTTGAGGAACTAAAACATAATCACTTCCTTCAAGCGTTCTAGAAAGCTGTGGATCACTCCCATCAGGCGCACCTTCATTTGCGAGTAGATCTGTGTTATCAATTGGTCCTGGTCTCGCTCGTGCTTTTGTCAATGGTGAATCGTCGGTATCAATAGAAATCTCTTTGAACTGAGATTCACCAGTTTCCTCACCAACATAAGTCTGCCATTTCGAAAACCACCTGCTTATCGAAAAGAATGTTATTGTATGCTCCAGTTAATAATCAGTTAAAAATTCCACACACACCCCCTAGAACACCCTGGACAGTCTCAATAAGATAAATTGCTGATACAGCAAAGCTTTTTTACATCAGAGATCAATTCTATCTGCCATATCCACATGGCTAACTTATAAATCTCTTAAGATCCCTATATTGCATAAACTTGTTAACAAGTTCTAACAATTATATTATCTTTGTTTTTTTAATACCATAATTCTAAGAGCATCTACTATGGTAGATTTATAATTGTACCATGTCAAGCCACATCACCAATTCAAAAACCTTTCTCCGATATACATAAACTTCTTATAGCTTTAAAAACATCTCATAAACTCAAATGCATTGGAGTTGGAAGAGATTCAAGATATTGAACCTTTCCATGCCACATAACATATGTCCAGTATGGTGAACAAAATGACAAGTGTCTGCTAGGTGCAAACAACCATGAAGTGGCCACGCCAACCTCCTGAAAAGGGAGTGCTTAACAACGGGCGAGAGAAACCCCGTGGATACCCGCACAGACCCTCCTAATAAATTGATATGGTGTTTTACTATATTCTGATTTCACTGTTAGTGTGCCTATCATGGTTTTGTGCGCTTTGTTGCATTTCAAACCCACAGATTTACCCATGGCACGGGCATGGGCAGAACATCGTACCCGTTGCCAGGTTAACACTACCCGTGCCCATTGCCCATCCTTATCACCCGGTTTAAGTATGTGTGTGGCGGTGAGCCCAAAACCCATGGATTAATCGGCCAAAAGGTGGGAAACCATAGTAATGGAAACAATGTCAAAGTGAGATTCTATATACCTCACAATCTGAGGAATTCAATTTTGTATTTCTATACCCTCTCACCTGCACACTTACACTTGCCGGAGGTTTTCCTGGCCACCCTGGGGTAGGATCAGGGGCGGAGCCAGAAAGTTTTTGTCGAGGGGGCAAAATATGATAATTTTTAGAAACTACACTAAAAATTGGTTCGTTAGGGGGGCAAATTACAAAAATAGTCGAAGAATTTTGAAATTTTACACTACAATTTTTTTCGCCGTTTATCTCTAGGTAGGATCTGTCTACATTCTACCTCCCCATACCCCGCCTGTCGCTTTTGTTGTTATTATTAGTTAACTAAATCACAATGTTATATACAAAGATGAAACTCGTAAACTTATTAACTACCTAACTAAACACAAAAGCTACATCGCCCGGGCATATTAAAATTCCTAGCACCACTATGTAACAAAAACACAATGCATGTAGTTATTTACAAACTCACAAATCATTCAATCAACAAATAAAGGAATCGAGTATAATAAAAAGCATACACACCTATTGGAAACAACATAAAACAAGTTGCCTTCCTTAAGACTCATCTCCGCTTTTCGAGTCTCTTCATTCACAATCCTTCTTTCCTCTTCTGGAGTGCACGGCAAGCAAAGCGACTCATTCTCCATCATCGAGTTTCCAGAATCAGGTATCGTCATGATGATCCTATAATCAAAAACACACAATTAGATTCAATTCATTCACACTTAATCAAATCGATTATAAATAAAAAAAGAAAAAAGAAAGAGATTGTACGGATTAGGGTTAGGGTTTTGAATTTGAATTTGGGGATTTTGGTGAGGCGATTCGATCTGGTGGATGTGATGGAATTTTTTATAAAATAATGTCAAAGAGTTCGATTTTGATTTTTGAAGGTGTTATGTAATGTAATGAAGGATTTTTTATTTTTGTAATTGTGGAGTTTTTAGACAGCCAAAGTTGAGTTTTTATACTCTTGGTTTCTTTTTTCTCACGAAAACTACTACTCTACTCTACAAGGTTGAGTTATACACCAATATTACTTGCTTTTTTTATAATACATGTGGTATATATTCTTCGTCCATGCTTCAAGCCAAAGTCCAATTCGGGGTATAATTACTGTGCACATTTCGGTTTTTTTTTAAAACTAGTCCGGTTTAAAAACCGGTTTCGGTTTTAGTCAAATAGTTATAAACCGGTTTTACCCAAAATCGGTTTGGTTTGAACAGATTCAACAAATAATGCAAACCGGTTTCTAAATTGGCAGTTCGTTTTTCTTAAACCAGTTGGTTTTAGTTTTTTTCGATTCGGTTCATGAACCGGTTTTTTTTGCATCTCTAAGTTAGGGCGGAATCGTGATTTTGATTCATCATGTGTGCATTTTTTTCCCAACTATAGAGGAATTAAAAGTGAACTAAAATGTACGATTTAATTAACTAATTAAACATGACATGTATCTATGTAACACAAAAATTCAGGACCGTTCATATAAAAAAATAGCCATTTTTTAAGGAAAGTTTATACAAAACATCAACATCCATTGGGTTTCCGTGAAACCCCACGAAACCCCTTGGTTCACCCTCAGGTATAGCCCAAACTTACATGCATCCACTTTTATTGATAAAGGCTTGTTTTATAGACTAGCATAAAGCTGAGCATAATAAACTGTGAACTGAACCGAATCGAAAGATTTGATCGAACATATTTTGGTCTGGGTGGTCTTCAGTCTTTCGTCCATCCATTTTTCGTATTCGGTCGTTGGTCTGGTAAGCTAGTTCAATCTTACACCAAACCAACCACTTTGCATCGTTTGACCAAACCGAACCAAACACACTTCAGTCTTATCACAGTTTCAGATTTTTAAGCAATTTGGTTTCTAGTCCGATTCGATTTTTGAACCGTGGTCAACCTTAGACTAGTTAGAACACGCGCAAATTAAACACCAAGGATAAATATCTTTTACAATGAATATGTGACATTTTTTATGCGCGTAAGTTTGTGTGTTTTGAGAATAAGATAATGAGGAGAGCTATTTTACATACCAAATTTTTTTCATATATCAAGGGACTCATCTCTACCATCTATATGAAAAGAAATAAATGATTGAGATTAAAAGCATTTTATTATTTCACATATTTTTATAATTTAAATATCTCTTAAACCGTTAATCGTTAAGTGAAAATATTTACGCGTCGCGACAAGTATTTAATTATCTTTCTATAGACGCAAGACTTTGATATCTTTCGTAAAAGAAAAAAAATCGTTTTTCGGGTTTTAAATCTTTTTTTCGTTTTTTCGTTCTTTGAAATTTGTATAAAAAAATCATATATGATTGAATACTAAATTGAATATCACATGTGTATTAGTGTTTAATCATATATGATATGTAATATCACATGTGATATGATATGTATATCATATGTGATTTAACACTAATATCACATGTGATATTACATATCATATATGATTTAACACTAATATCACGTGTGATATTCAAATTACTGTTTAATTATATATGATTTTTTAATACAAATTTCAATAACATAAAAAATGAAAAAACTTATAAAAAATGTGAAAAATACGAAAAAAAAATTGTCGAAAGTATATGAAAGTGACTATTTATAGGAAGATAATTAAATGCTCGTCGCAATAATATATATTTTTTCGTTTAACGATTAACGGTTTGAAAGATATTAATATTTAAAAAGATGAAAGTGGGTTTTTAAATTGTTGTGGTTAATCTCATCTATTAGATCAAATAAAAATGAATGTGGAGATTGATCGTTTGGTATGTAAAAAAAAATTTCCTATAAAAGAGAATTTATAAGGACTTTATTTTATATTTTATCGTGTAGAGGATGGAAGGTTTAGATGATGTCAAAGATGATTTAAGGCATGATATATGGTGACTGGTGAGCAATTTGATTCTTGCTGATATTCATATTGGTGAACATATTTTCTTTATCTATATTTACATATAATGCACGAAGGATCTCGTTTTAATTTTAAGACATATAAGATAAGAAGCGTAATGTCACTTGGCTTTAATGCGCATTCTCGTTTTAATTTTCGACTTCTGAGGCATGAGCGTAATATCTGTGCTTTAATGCACATATTAAAAGACAAAACACTATTTTAATGCTATTAATGTAGTCAAGATATTTAATGAAGTCAAGATATTTAATGTAGTCGATTAATTAATTGTTCAACAAATCTGATTAATGCGATTATTAAAACACAAACTTACGTAAAAATACAAATTATCAGCGTATTTACAACCAACTTTAACACAATTACGCATTAAATGTCACTAATACAAATAATAAAGACATTATATCAATATCAAACCCGAGCGAGCAGCGGGCCAAATGGGCCGAGTCGAGGCAGACGAGCCAAACGGCGCGGATAAGCGGACACGTAACAAGCGGGCGCGTGTTATCTGAATCGCTTTAAAAGACCCAAAAAGTCGTCACATGAAACTCTTGATATCCATAAATTTATTGTTAAAAGAGAATAATAAACTAAAATACGTGATTCTGAAAATTTTATTTAGTCTGCATTGCAGCCTACGGTACACTGCTAGATTCAATAAAGAAAGAGTATTTTTTATAGAATAATGAAATCTAAGACACTCGTCACCTCAAACACTTCTTGCAAGTTTAAAGCTTTATAAAATTATGCAATATTGAGGTTTACGGTTTTTTACTGCTATCGTGGGACGTGATTCTTCCGGTTCCATATTACACGTATATGGTACGCCTTGTCATGCTTTATCTCCACTTCATGCCGAAGTCTTAGCAATATACTCGGCGTGTCATCTTGCATCATGTCGTGGCTGGTACCA
This sequence comes from Chrysanthemum lavandulifolium, assembly GCA_022545495.1. Classification (NCBI taxonomy): domain Eukaryota; kingdom Viridiplantae; phylum Streptophyta; class Magnoliopsida; order Asterales; family Asteraceae; genus Chrysanthemum; species Chrysanthemum lavandulifolium. The sequence continues at coordinate 23,050,348 of CM040246.1, forward strand.
TGCTATTGTTGAATCCGACTTAAAGGTAGCTATTTCCCTTTCATCTACAGAAAATGTCCCACCATGGAGCATTCTTTGCTCTTGTTCTTGCGATATCCGTTTACGGTCGAAGAACATGCACTTGTCATTCTCGTGGACTAGTCGAGACAACAATCAAGTTCTTTCATTGTCTTCTTTCGTTTAGCATCTTCTTCCACTTTTCCTTTTAGTTGGGATGTTTGTTTTCCGTTTGAACTTACGCCATTGGCGAGTGATGTGTATTATTCCTAGCTTTTCATGTTTCTATATAAGTATATTTGTTCAAAATAAAATAAAAAATATAACACAAAAAAATATTTATCTGTTAACACAAGTAATTTATAATATATACTTAAAATTATGTCGATCCTAAATTCCTAACCTTCTTTTTTAGTGTTTGTTTGAGCTTATTTGTCGGCTTTATGAGCTTATGTCATTTTGGCTCATATTTCTTAATTGGTTTATGTACGTTTATTTATCGTAACCCAAAAGCATGTAATATAATGTGTGTAACTTTGCCACTAAAAATAATTAACAAAAGTATTTGTTTATTTATTTATGGAATAACATTTAATTGAAAATATATAATAAATAGTTCCTGCGTGGGTAATGCGGGGATGAATGCCAGGTCATAGTGAAGAGAGTTGTGGAACACGTAATGCAATACCAATTAGAAGTTGGTTAAATTAGTTAAAAAGATGTGTTCTTGATAAGTCAATCTAAGCAAGCTATTGATCAAGTAATACAATCAGGAATTGATTAAGTTAGTTATGCAAGAAATAGTTGACGTGCGTAATGGGCTTGTCTTTGCTTTTGGGTCACCCTTAACCCAATCCATCTTCACATACCACCTCATCTTTCATAACTTAAAACTCATACTTCGACATTTTTTATCCTCACCTTACATATGTTAACATGGAACATCTCAACGTAATGTGACATAATCGCCCTATCTCGTCTGCTGCTATTTTTCCGGAGTCCTACCACTTTGATTTAGGGGATGTTTGTTTAAACTTATATAACATAAGCCGTGTTCGGCTTAGCATAAGCCACAATTTTGTGCCTTATTTTGACACTTATGGGCTTATATAACATAATTGTGGCTTATGTTATATAAGCCGGACTCATATAAGCTAATAAGCCCATATATAAGTCGAAACAAACACCCCCTTAGTTACCCTATATACACTTGTGTATTCTAGAAATATGTAAGGGCATCTACAATGCACCACGTAGGATAGTTCAATGGGAAAAACATGCTGAGTTGTTTACATTTTAGTGGATGATGATGGTTAGAACTTTTGTTTGAGTGTTCAATGTGAGTTCTTCTCTAGACAACTTCTCATTTAACTATGTTGGTGGGCCAAGTTTCAACTAAAAATCATTTTTAAATTATGGTAGAGAATAAATTTTGTCATTTCATTATTTGTAGTAGGGGTGTTCAGGCGGTTCGTTTCGGTTCGGTTAGAATTTTAACTATCCATCATGCAGGCGGGTAGTTCATTTTACTATCCAAACCGAACCGTCTTAAGCGAGTAACCGGACGTCGCGGTACCGAAATGCTGATTACCGCGGTTGATCGCGATTAACCATTGTAAAAATTAATCGAATTGAATCGGACGAACAATAACTTAAATTAGAGCGTAATATGTCGGTTGTAGTAAAATTAAATAACATTGAAAAGATTTAAGTCGTAATAATGTTGTTTCGTCGCAATAAAAGCATTCAAATTATCATATGTAACAAAATAATTAATATTATTTATTTGGCGTTTATAAAGACGATCACTTTAATCATATGTAATCTATGGAAGTTAGTAAATGATCACATTAGGTAAGTAAAAATCGTTATCGATAAAAGTAGTGTAATAAGATAGTTAATATTTGTACATTTTAAGAATGGTTTGTTGAAACTTACATGTATATTTTAGGCGGTTCGGTTCGGGTAACCGCGGATAACTAAAGTAAAAGCGAAACCGAACCATGATAAGCGGGTTTTCGGTTTCGGTTTTCTCGATTCAGTTTCTTGATTTATCGGTTTTGCGGTTTGGTTAGCGGATCGGCTCGGTTCGTCGGTTTCTCGGATTTTTGAACACCCCTAATTTGTAGTGTACGATAAATGATTAAATAATGATATAGTGTAAGAGTTTATTAAACAATAGATGGTTCAATGCATTGTGAAAGATTTTTATATATTTATTGAATGATGATGTGTGTATGACGTGTCAATGTATTAAACTCAAAATGATGTAATGAATTGAAGATGCCTTTGCATGTGTGCTTGTCACAGTATCGAAGTTACTAAACTGTTAACATAACAGATGATGCATGGCCTTAAGAGGGTTTTAAGATTCTTACAAAATGTTTTGGTTATGTCAATCCTGTTCATTCTCCATATGACTAACTTCATGGCTTAACGAAACATCCTCTCTACTCAACTGATGTCAACTACAGCTTTGTTGGCCCAATTTCACGGATCTTTAATCAACGATATACCAAAATATGAAATAATCTCTATTTTCTATAAATCTATCATCATAGTAATCGATTGCATATGCTATCTATTTATATATATCGAAAAGGTACATTGTGAACCGTTGTGATGGTTCAAGATATGGCAATTATGTCATAACTGTCATATAAGCATTTTATAGAATCGCTATTTGGCGATTATTTCCAGTGAGTTGACTTTTTCATGTTGACTTTGACTTTCGTGTTTGACCTTTAAAATGGGTAGAATGGGATTAACCCAATATTCTCCCCCTTAATCACAATCGCTGCGACGTAGATCTTTAAGTCTTTTGTAGTCGTCTCACATAACTCCATTTTGCTTCCTTTGACATTCGTTGCAACATTGATCGAATTTTAGAATCTTCTCACTCCTGCATCTTACGCATTCTCTGTTGTTTCTGCATTCTCTGCGGTGTCTACACTCTCTACGGTTTCTGCACTCTCTACGATTTCTGCACTCTCTGTTGTTTCTGCAATCTCTGCTATTTCTGCAATCTCTGCTGTTTTTGCACTCACTGTGGTATGCTCATTGCATCATTTCTCTTCAGTTATAGTCGCCATAAGCAATGTTGGCTCTAAGTCTTCTTCAATAAAATTGGATTGTTCTCTGACTTGATTCTTGCGTTTATTTTGACATTCATAGGCATAATGTCCAAGTTTGTGACATCGGTAGCATGTGACTTGAGATTTGTCTCTTGCATCTTCTTCAAAAGACGCTCGTTCTTCCCTTTTAGATTGATAATTGTTCTTGTCTTGTTCTCGGCCTCGAGACTGGTTAAATCTTCCCTGACCATATTCTCTAAAAGGTTTTCCTCTATTGTCATGCCGTATGAACATCAATTTTTCTTGGTTGTCCACATGTCTTCCCTTTTTGAACTTAATCCTTTCTTCGCAGGTCTTAAGTCTTACAATTGCTTCTTCCATAGTCATTTCACTTAGGTCGGAATATTGTTCTATAGATGCGACTATTTGCAGATACCTATAGGGTACAACATTTAGTAGTTTCGTTACTATGGTTTCATCTTCTATGGTGTGTCCTAGACTAGCGGCTTTGTTTACGAGAGTTGTAAGTTTTGTAGTGAAGGTGTCGATTGTCTCGTCTTCCTTCATGTATAACATCTCAAAATCGGATTTGAGTGTTTGAAGTCTTGCTTGTTGAACTCTGTCTTCGCCAACGTGTCTAATTTTCAAAGCATTCCAAATGTCTTTGGCGGTTTTGTGCTTTGTTATTTGAAGTAATTATTCTTCGGGTAAGGCTTGGTAAAGAAATGCAATAGCGGTTTTCTCTTTTTTCTTATTAGGTTGAGTCGTGTCAGTCGGCTCTATTGTTTCCCATAAGCTATTTGCTTAGAGAATGATTTGCATGCGAATTGCCCATAATGAGTAATTCTCGAGCTTTAGGATTGGGCATTGAAATTGGGGTGTACTATTTGAAGTATTAGTACTAGGTTCCTTATTACCACTTTCTTTCGTCATATCTTAAAGATATTGACAATAAATCTCGATGTGTGTTGATTTTTTTTTTTTTTTTTTTTTTTTTTTAGTGAGCTCTAATGTTTTATTTTCCTTAAAGGTATATAAAACTTTTATAGGTCTAGTTTTGAAAAACTATCAAAGGGAGACTAAAAAAATCTTAAATGAAATATCCTAAGGTTAATTACTCTTTAAAAGTTATTTCTAATATAATAAGTAGTGTAATCACTAGGTTACTATATCTAAAAAATTTGATGAATTACAAAATTTGTAAATTAAAGTAACTTATCAAACAAAAATAATATATATCAAAAATGAAAAAATATATACTATATATAAAAAATGAAAGAGTGGTGTTGTAAATTTTTGGAACCTGATGGATTGATGGTCTAACCCGATGCCTTAAAAATAAAAAATCCTTTTGTGTAGCCTACTTAAAAAGATGCGCCTCCTTCTAATATTATTTATCTCCTTTTGTGAGATAAAAGGTACGCTCCTAATATATTTTCTTATCTCTTATTTGAGATAGAGAAAATAAAACGTCTCTTTTGGAGACTGTATTCGTCTCTCTCCTTTTCTGGGAATGAGATCCGTTTCTCTTCTTCTCCTAATCTTTATGGTCAAATGCCTTCTTATCTTCTCCGGTGTGGTGTTCTTCGCGAGCACTCCTTCCCTTCAATCGAAATTTTATGGTTTCGATGAATTGGGAGTTTTCAATCCGTGAGTGATATGGATGATTGAAGAGTTTAATTAAGTCGATTGGTGGCTTAATTAACTATTTGGGCTTGATTCTTGATTCGGAACAGGCGTGTTTGTTCTAATTTGAATCTTTAATTCTGCCCTAATTGATGACTTCGTTTAGTTTTTCGTTTGAATAAGATAGTTAAAACGATTTAATCATTTTCTTAATCATGTTGAATTAATGATTCAGTTTCGATGGGGAAAAAAATTTGCGAATGAATTTTTTTTGTTGCCGGGTTTGAGTAATCACTTTGTGATTGTTCCCTTGACCAAAACATAGAACACAAAAATGATATCTTTGATTTGTGTTCGAATTATCTTTGCGAAAAAAAATTATCGAGACTGTTTTGTTGTCTTTTGATTCTGGAACAAAACGAATAATGGTATATGATGATTTTGGCTCTGATACCAATTGTTGGCCCAATTTCACGGATCTTTAATCAACGATATACCAAAATATGAAATAATCTCTATTTTCTATAAATCTGTCATCATAGTAATCGATTACATAAGCTATCTATTTATACATATCGAAAAGGTACATTGTGAACCGTTGTGATGGTTCAAGATATGACAGTTATGTCATAACTGTCATATAATCGTTTTAGAATCGCTATTTGGCGATTATTTCGATGAGTTGACTTTTCCATGTTGACTTTGACTTTCGGGTTTGACCTTTAAAATGGGTAGATTGGGATTAACCCAATAAGCTTGTCAAATGTCTAAAATACCCTTTGAGCTTTATGTTGATAAAAATGGAGATTATGTAGACCCAATGCAATATCATCAATTATCAGTGACCATGGCATTCAGCAAAATAGGCCAGTTTGCATTAAGAGCCTTTTAAAATATAAAACTGTCAAAATGTGTAAAGCATGAGTGAGACTTGCTGGAGTTGTAAATTTGTAATGGCTCAGATAAATTTGAGTATGATAACTAAACTCCACTGTTTAGATAATACACAAAGCAACATATTTCAGATGACTTCACGATATTGTCTAGTGATAGACATAAAAAAAATGAGGCATACAACAAGATTTGCACATCCAGAGACACCCCGATATATCATTAGCACGGTTCATCAATGAATCCATTCAAGTCCTGCTTAGAACATGTGAGATAGTTTGTGGTTTGTATATCGTGAGATTGTTAGTTGCCGTTCTAAAAAAAAGAAAAGATAAATAAACAAATAGAATAATACCATAAAAATCATTTTGTTTGTTCTAAGCTTTCTTGATTTACATATGCAAACAGAGGCACAATTTGTCCTCTTAGGCAAAATGATTTAACACAGTAGGATTCGGTTCTTGTTAGGGAGTCAAAACTTAAGAAAAAGATGACCAAGATGAATTCTAGCAAATTATTAAGCTGTTAAATGCATTGAGCATATCGTAACGTACTTCATGTTGAAACATTGACAGCAAACAATACTTCATGTATATTACATGTGAGTACTAATACAAGCGGTCTTCCAAAAAAAAAAAGAGTGCTACTATGAGTACATGAAAAGTCCAGAAAATAAGAAATGATTGCTGTTGAGTGATCCGCTCTTGTGGTTTTGAATGCCGGCCTGTTTTAACTGGACACTTCAGCAGAACACAAATTGATCGAAATGTGAAGAAGAAGAAGAACATCATATCAAGAATCAAGAGGAAATGCGTATCATAGAATATCTAGACAATTTTGAATCTGTTGGAAATTTTCACACAAGTAAAACAATTAGAAAACCATAGACTGTTTCTATTGAATTCAGAGAGAAGTGAATGAAATGTGAATTCTCATTAACTGAAATGTGGTTACAAACTTACAATACAGTATTTATACTAGAAAACATGAAAGTCAAAGCTAAAAGTCAAACTGACTAACTATGCTACTCTACACTATACTATGCTACTGTTACATTGCATTACAAACAACTAAGCTCTTTCTCAGAGTTAACTGCATCTTGTGCTGGCTGAATCTTCTTGTAGTCAACACTGTTGCATTGCCTTCTTGTGTTGTAGCTTGTGACTGTGTAGAGGCTTTAGCTTCTTTAGTTTCCTTCGAATAATAATAACACAGATGCCAAAAAACTAATACCGTAGCCACTAATGCCAGAATAAAGAACTAATTAAACATAAACCCATAGTTAAGAGTGGGATGATGGACTTAACCAATACTGAGTTAACGGGCTGTGTCATACAAATGTTCACAGGGCTAACCTGCTTAGTTATTTGTGTCGGGTCTTGATTGACGTAACCGAACTCTTTAAGAACTTTACTATACATATATGACTCAATCTCCATTGGCATATCAGTTTAATCTGTTTCATCATGACTCAACGTCGTGCATTATATACTCAAACAAGCATTATATACTCAAACAAAACATATCAAGTTCTGTCGTAATCAAAACGAATTTCATTTTATATTGCTTACTCCAGTGATCAAAATGCAAAAGTGAAGAAAAGGCCTCAAACATTTTTTCAGAAGAAAAAGAGGAATAAATTAAAAATTAAGCCACAAACATATGGTACATCATCGATCATATATGTACTAGTTGGACTCGTTCCAAAACACAAATAACATTACAATTGACTTTAACGGGTCGTTCAATGAAAAATGAATCTTGTAAGAGAGTATGAAGAAATGTATATAATTTAAAGATGCGAGAATGCATCGTAGTGATTCCGTCAATGAGTAAGCTGGAATGCTTGGTTTATCTCTTGAATGGAAGTTCATGTGTTATAAATTCATCCAACTTCACGCTTTGCATAAAAATAATCCAAATCGTTATTGTAAGAATCTTGAAAATATATTTTGTAGCAAAAAGTATAATATGAACCAATATAGAAATTTACCCCATGCATGCATTGTTTGGCAAACTGAGGGAGCTGAGTTTTCCCCTTGAAGTCCCCAAAAACCGACCCGATGATTCTCCGACCGCAAAACAGTTCCATGGGATGAATAGGGAGTGTTTTCGGGGCTGAATGAATTCCTAATAGTACAGTCAAGCCCCAACCCTGTATAACATGTAACACAATTAGTACCATGACTCGGATATTACTGGTATGTTAATTAAGTATATATTGTCACTAAAAGGTAAAGACATTATAATTATTAACCTCGTGTGTTGATAGGAAAGCCTCACGAAGAACTCCCAAGTTTCCGGCACACTCGAAGCTAAAGTCCACTCCTCCTTCCAAGATTTCACTAATTTCCTGTTAAAAATACATTTCACATCACATAAGTTATATACTAGTAATTAACGAGTGTAGAAACCCGCGCGATGCAGCGGGATTGGCTTCAAAGGACTTACTTTGTAGCGACACTTAAACTTTAGGGATTATTTTTGCCAAATTGCTATAGATAGCAATTAATGCTAAAGGACTTACTTTGCAACGACATTTAAACCTCAAGGACTGTTTTTGCCAAGTTGTGAAACTTTTATCTAATGTTTGGACTAACTTTGCAGCACCACTTAAACCTCAGGGACTGTTTTTGCCAAGTTGAAAAACTTTACAATTAATGCATGTGTGTTTGCAAAGGCATGTACGCCTTTTAGTATATAAAAGAGAATATACTATTATGTATGTATAACATAAGGTTCATTTTTGTTTACTCACCTCGTGTACTGGCTTATGTAATTCCAATGGGTTTATGATATCAGTAACTCCCATGGATTCACCCCTACTAAGCTTCTCAGAGTTTATATCAATCCCAATGATTCTAGACGCTCCTCTAGATCGAGCTCCTTCAACAACGGCAAGTCCTACAGCTCCTAGACCGAAAACAGCCACAGTGGATCCCTCTTGTACATTAGCAGTATTCCAAGCAGCTCCAAGACCAGTGGAGACACCACAGCTGAGCAATGTCATGGTCTTGAGAGGAGCATTGCGGTCGATCTTGACCACGTTGGCGGAGTCAACTACTGTGTACTCACTAAAAGTTGAGGTGTTAAGGAAATGGTATATGGGCTGTCCTTGTTTTGTCCAAAAACGTGTCTTTCCATCGTTAACCATGACGCTTTTGAGTGGATCGACTCTGAACTTTTTGCAAAGGTTGCTTGTTTTCGACTTGCAGAAAACACAGTCACTGCACTCTCCATTAAATATCGGGACTACGTGATCTCCTGCTTTCATATCCTCGACTCCTTCTCCCACACTCTCCACGACCCTATATATATTACAAGAAAAATAGTTTGAATTAAGTTTATATATTATATTACGTAGCCTAGTGGTATCAAAGGTGTTGCGTCAACTAAAAAGTTATGGGTTCAAGCAGTGGCGGAGCTAGAAAAAATTTTGTGAGAGGGCCGAAACAAAATTTTTTCCGGAAAAACATTAGATAGGAGGCCGAGATGAAACAATTTTTTTTTAACACATGAAATCGCGAAAAAAAAAACTAACGGACTTAGGCCTAGGGGGCCGGGACCGTTCCCGGTCCTCACTAAGCTCCGCCCTTGGGTTCAAGCCTCAATAAAAACATCATATAGAAAATATAAAAAGTACCCAGAGGCTTCATGGCCAAAAATTCGCGGATATACATTTTGAGCTTCATTCTACATCAAGATAAAAAAAAAACACAAGAATCAAGTTAGCTGATTTATATATTCATATAACGATAGATCGAGTGAGGGATCTGTGGACATGATTTAATACCTTGCCTAGCCAAACACCAAGATCAGTTTGACAAATCGAAGTAAAATGGATCTTAATTCGGACCTCCATCTTCTGCGGGGGATCCACTAGTATTTCTTCCACGACCAACGGTTGAGCCGGACCCCATGCAACGGCAGCTGCATGAAAATCAAAAGTAAAATGTTATCTTCTTGATCATGAAGATTATACATGCATGGTGTTAATGTTTATACACAAGCTATATATATAGCTATTTACCTTTGCAAGTGATAACTTTGCCTGTAGTGTTGGCATCCTTAGAGTGAGATACACTGTTGTTGTTCTTTAAGATAGCCATATATGCAGTGTATGTACTTAGTACTAAGAGTAGTTTATTTCTTAATTTGTGAAGATATCTTGGTGTGATGGTCCTGTTGAGTGAAGATATATTTATAGAAATGCATGTGATTGACTAATGAAGTCAACTTGTATATAATATCAAGACGCGTAGTTGTAAGCCGGCTTCTTTGAACACTTTATGTCAATTCACCAAGGGGTCTAAGGTCAGTTATTGTTATTTTGTAGACAACAAATATGATTCTTCATTTCTTTACACTATATATAGATCCATAAAAATAATTAAGATTTGTTACATTTATATAAAAGGATTTTTTTAACTTGTGCCCTAAAGGCAGAAGTTAAACATCGAAATCCAAAGAAAAAGAACATAGAAATCCATAAAAAAATACATTTGTGGATCCCTGTGTCATTTTCTGTGATCCCGGTGTATTTTTAATGTGGTTAACTTTGTGCTTTTAGAGTACATGTTAGAGCAACCTTATAAAAAATAAAATTCAAATGGGCTACTGCTAAGCTCTTTTACTTTCTCACAAAACAACAAATGTTCAAATCTCGTTAGATGGCAAGGAAAAGATCGGAAATGGTATTGGAGTTAACCTACTAAGGCCTTATACATTTGAGTCAAAAAGGCTCGCTCTTCCGAGCAACCAAAACAAGAAAAAAACTCATTTATTTATCCATTTTACATTTATATAACGCATATGGTTATGTGAGGACCGTCCAAAAATGAATAGAAGCACATCAATTTACATTTAAATCATATAATGTTTCATACTTTCGGGTTAGGCTTAACCAGGATTTTTGTTTCTTCCTCTTTAGCACAATTTTCGCTCGTTTAAATGTACGAGTATACCCGACATATGTATGTACAATTGACTTATTAGAGTGAAAGAGGCTAGTAATCGATCAAGTTGTTATATAGACGTCGGTCTTGAAATTGGCTTGTAGAATTTATTCGCAAGTGTATGAATCAACGCTCATACCCTTTCCTGGAACTTGTGTTAGTTGGATATAACTTTATATCGAAAACTTTTATGTAGGACCAAACATGCATGTCCCATTAATTTAATGTACGTATATAATCCAAGATATATAGGATTAATTTGACCAAGATAGTCAAGATGTTTGGTTAGTGAGCTTCATGCTTGATTACTGATCTTCGTCTAACAGTCTTTATAGATTGAAAAGTCAAAACTGGATGTTAAAGAAAATATCAAAATAATGTTATGAGGATTAAGAAATATGGAAAATAGAAAAGGAATCTCCGATTATTTATCGACATGTGTTTTTACATTAATATACAATAGAATTGACTTTTTCGGAGGTTTTTTTTGGAAGCAGTCGATCTCCGTACCTCCAGTTTACCTAAATGTAGAGGTATGTTCTGTCTACATTCTACCTCTTTATGCCATGCTCATCCGAGATTAGGTATCATGGTTGTTGTTGTTGTGTGCAATGGGATTGACTAATATAAACACCTACCTCATACGTAACTATCACCTAACAAAACTAGTTAACATGCGAACCTAACTACTTTCAAACTAAACGATATGCTGATGTGGAAAAATGTTAATGTAAAAACTCTCAGTTGTTGTATTCAAAATAAACTCTGATACCATGTTACTTTGAAATTTCAAAGTTGAGAATTAGAAGACAGAAATAGAAATAAGAACATGTAGTAACATGCTTTCGTGCAAGTTGTACGTTTTAAAGAAACATAGAACTTGAAAGTAAACTAAAATATTATGAAAAAACATAGAAGATCTTTAAGCATTTAATTACTGTTAAATTTCTCAAACCGGACTACAAACGAATAGACGACTTATGTATATCTCACGCGTCACTATCATCTAACCAAATTAGCTATCTAATATACCTACTATATATCTAACTGCTAGTTTTATGTTATAGATTGATACGTTTCTTTTAGAAAGCTAACCATAACATACACAATCTAACACTATCTCATAATACCGCTTTGTTACAAACAATCTGATCATTTCGATACGTTACACTGGTTTGCCGCTATTGATGATAATTAGATCAATTCTTTCATAACAAACTTGATATAATGGGGCTTAGCCAATAACCTTGTCATGGCCCATGAGCCTGAGCTTATAAGGTACTTCGATACTTTTGAGGGATGGAAAGCTAAAAATGAACACACAAGTTTTGTATTCACATACTCACATGGCTATTGCCCTTTTTTCTTCATTACCTTTACCTTATACATACGTTGATAGGGCACAACTTACTTTTAACTTAAAGATAGATTAGTACGTTTGACAAGTTTTAATTTTTAACCTTCAACTATTTATCAATTAAAATTAACTTATATTTATGCTCTAAGAGTGTGTTTGTTTTTAAATAAAAAGTCTTAAAAGCCCTCTTATTCTTATCAGTAAAAGGCTGTCAGACGTTTTAGTTGTTTGTTTTTTTATCAGCAGTCAGACATGGTAAGAGTTAATATTTCTAACTCGATAAGAGGTGGCGAAAAGATCTTACTACCTCTTATTAACACCCCTTCAACTCATTCATCTTCAAATTATGCAAGTTTTAAATTATTTTTTATTTGTTAAGTTACTTAATTGTTGTTTCATTGCGTTAAGCTTATGTTTTATTTTAAGACGATTTATGTAATAGTTTTTTAGGCAAAAATGCATATATATCCTTTCCAAAATGAATAATTGCATATATATCATTTGTATAAGTTATTTATACACGTAGTACAATGGTTTTTATGCATGTTTTGGATATATATGCAATTTTGCATTTTCGGGAAGACATATATATGCAAAAGCCCTAGTTTTTATTATGTTAAATTTTGGATATGAATTAAGATAATTTATTTAATGATTTATAATTGTGTTAAATCTTTGATAAAAATGTTTTGTTTCAAGTTTACACTATCTACTTATTAATCGTATTTGCAATAGTTTAATATATACTTAAAAAAGGGAAAATTAAAACCATTCAGACAATTATAAAAAAAAAACAACACTTTTTCATTCAGATTCAGACATTATAGCCTCCTCTTACTAGTAAGATATGGTAGTCAGATTCAGATGCAAAACATCTTAATCAAACAAACACACCCTAAGTAAACAAAATGAAATATCTTCTTTTTTGAAAAGTTTAGCGTTAAAAACGTCTTTTAAATACGATAAAAATAAGTCTAATATTACAATACTTTTTAATATGTCGGAGAGTTTTGTAAGTTTTTTAATATTTAGATGTTTTATCATAATAAAAAAGAAAAAAATACGAATGACAATGATATTAACAATGTTCTTAGATTCACATATGCATTATAGCCTCATAAACAAAAATACAACTTTTTAAACCAGCTGCGAAGCACGATCATACTGTAGTCGTTGATTATATTTATCTAAACACGTTCAAATAAGAAACTAATGAAAAAAACCTGTTACTATCGAATGTACTAAAAACCTCTTGGTTTATAATGGTCAAGACTACCGTGTCTTAATGGTACCCCTTGTTGTGTGAGAAGCTCACACTCAAAATGGTTGTGAGTTAAATTACTGTTTCGCACGTATGAGATAATTTGTGATGTATATATTGTAAGATAGTTAGTGTTTTATATACCCAATTTGGTATTGTCTTGTAAAACTTCAAAATGGTTAATCAGTTGCAAACTTTGACAAAAGTAATCTTATGATCTCTAACAATTTAGTCCAAATTTGAAAAAGATAAAAGCATCTTTCAATAAAAAAAATATCCTCAAACATCATTCTTCTCCAAGCAATACTCCAAATATGGAATATCACTACAACAATCGGATGGACGAGCGAGAGACTTTCATGGGAGACAAAATGTCCCCGTGAAAGTCACTAAACGACAAAATAAAATCGACGTGCACATAAATACGACGACTGTTATGGAAAATTCAGCGAACACTTTCGGTGGGACATGTCCCGATTTAAATACGTTGACTTTTATCAAACTTTGACCGGCTAGTCAAAATTCAACGCAACCTTTTTCCGGGGACTTGTCCCCGCCGAAAGTGTATTTCACGTTTACCAAAATTTGACCAAACACAAAAGCATGCTAATTGTTCGCGGGAAAATTCCCGCCAAACCTTTCCCCGAAGACATGTCCTCGGAAAAAGTAATATTTACAAAAATACACTTTATTGCAACTATTAATACATAAGTAAAACCCCGATGCTTGGAAAAACATAAATAACCCAATCGTCAATTCTCACAAAACACACGTAACAATATAATGGCGATTACGCGGAAAAAGAGTGGTCCTTTGGTTTTATCGTCGATATATCTCTTTACTCGAGTTCTTGATACGTATGGGTGAAATTTATGATGAATATGGTTCTTATAAGAACATAGACCGTTAATGAGAGATCGCATTCGGAATGGTTAAGGAAAGAGCCATTCTCTGAGGTGTATTTGAATTGTGAAGCTAATGGTGTTGGAGGAGAAAACACGCTGGAAGCTGAAGCAATGTTTGAGCAATTCGTCAAGCAAAGGAAGAAAAAAGATGAAGCAGAAATAAGCCCGTTCGATTACACATTTGATGATGCGGGAAATAGGGTAACAAATCTTGAAGCATTGTTTGAATAGTTCGTCAAGCAAAGGAAGGGAAAAGATGGTGGTGCAGGTTCTAGCAGAGCGGGAAGTAGTAGGGAAAAAATTTGAATGGGCGATGTTTGTTATGGTCTATGTCGTGTGTATCATATCGTTTGAGTTGTTTCGTTTGCTTGCCGAGTTGTTTCGTTTGATCTGTTTCTTTTTGTTGTCAAGTTGTTTCTTTATTCATGTGTAATTTAGTATTGGAAAAGGGGTGTTTGGAAACCATAATCTTGTTAACTAAGAACATAGTCAGCTTTACAAATCCAGCATGTGCTTTGATTCATAAAAATACTTGACAGATACATACTACAAGAACAACAACAACATCAACAACAACAACTACAAGAACAACTACTACTTTGATCAACAACATCAATAACAACATCAACAACATCAACAACAACAACAAAAACTACAAGAACAACAACAACTACTACTACTACATACGAAGATTTTCCATGTCACCTAACAGCTCACGAAGTAATGCATCTGACTGACATGCATGGTCGTCAAGAATCCTTGCCATTTCAAGTCTGGCCTCCAGCAACCTTACTATTGTCTCTAGCACATGTTTTTGTGATTCCAGCAAGTTTATCCTAAGATCTTTTTCATGGCAGCTTGAGCACTCTGTTGGTGCAGATCCAGAACTTTGAGAAGAGATTGTTCTTAAGTACTCGTCAAATTCATCCTTCCACATAAAATATCCGCACCCATTATCTTTTTTTTCTGGGCTGTTACATAATAAGAAAATTATAAGATATTACAAGCCAATTATTTGTATATTTACATAAATAAGAAATGTATGATTGTTCACCTTTGAAAGAGGGCATGCATAATATTGTCGTCCAAATGAATATTCTCTATGTGATATTCTTAATCTTATATTTCCTGTTCCACAAGAACACATAAAATGATTAAATGGCTCCATCTCAGGTTTTGAAATTTGTGTGAAGATAAGAGGTTGTGAGGTTGAGTGGTTTTGAGGATAAGAGGTTGTAAAATTCGTGCAAAGATACAAGAACTATATAATATGTTTGTCATGTTGGTGGGAAGTTTTGGCGCCATTTTTTTGGTGGGAAGTTGAGACCAGTAGACAACTGCAAGAATTTGAACCTATGCATTGATGTATTGATGTATATAAATAATAACAATAATTTATATGTACTTGGTCGTTTAACATGATACGTATACCATAGCACGTATACTTGGTCATTTAACATGATACGTATACCATAGCACCTATACTTGGTCATTTAACATGATACGTATACCATAACACCTATACTCGGCCGTTTAACATGATACGTATACCATAGCACTTATACTCGGGCGTTTAACATGATACGTATACTATAGAAAATTTTTAGGTTAAATTTAAATTGATTTGTTATTAATTTAGTTATTGAAAATGATAATAAAGATTTTTTTTAATATGTATATTGATTAAAACACCTTTTGCGGGGGACATGTCCTCGGGAAAACTTTTCACGATTTTTTTATTTTTCCCTCTCATCTTTTTACTTTATCCCGCCATAACCTTCCCTGGGGACATGTCCCCGGCAAAAGTGTTGCTAGAAGACAAAACTGTCCCCGGCGAAAACTAATCGTAAAAATCAGCTCAATTATTAACCTGATCTGCTTTCTCAAATGAGATAAAAAAAAATAATAAAAAATAAAAAACCAAACCCACACAGCTGCTACTGCTCCACCTCCTTCATCTTCATCTTCATAGCACCACCTCCATCACCGCACCACCATCGTGGGTTGAACCATGATGGTGGTATTGCACGTAAAGTTGCGGCTCGGATCATACGCCAAGCTAAGAAAGGCTTCTTTTTCGATCTATTCGTTATCCTCACAGGTTCCATATTTATTTTTGCACATGCAAGTTTGATATTGACAGTAAAGATATTGATTTTTGTTTATTAGCTTAATTGATTATTTGTGAAATTACTTAGATACTACATTAGGGTCATTGAAAATAAATCAAGAATATGTTACTTAAAACTTACTGTATAATAATTTGTTTGATAGTTTTTGATAAATCTTGATATGATTAGCTTTATAAGTGTCCAACAATATTTTGTTTTGCAATAGTTGCTAGGTATGTTACTTGATGCAACAAAATTTATAATCCAATAAATACTTTTTAATCTAGTTATATTCTTATTCATCACAATAATCACATTAATTAAAACACACATCTAAACAAATTTTAGTCATGTTTATGTCCATAAAGTTAAGGAAGCAAACTGAGCTTAATCAATCTCTTTATGGATGCGACGTATTAATTATTGATAACTATATATACATACATTAACACTTATACGAAACTCTAAATAATGAGATAATCATTTGAAACAACTAGATAAGGAGATTGTTTTCTTAGTATACTTAAGACACTAGAAAGTAGAAATTGATTAGTTGTAGGAATATATGCGTTATGAAGATAGAAATCAATTTAATGTATCTGTAACCGCTTATTATGTGCTTTGCTTTTATACTTGTAGGAATATAGGGTGTCACGGGTGCCAAGCCGAGGCCAAGCCGCGACCACAGCCGAGACCAAAAGGTAAGATATGTCGTTGTGTATTTTAAATAGTTTAGGGTTTTAGGTAATGAGAAGTACCAAGCATCGGGTAATAAAACCTAAGTAAACACATCTTTAAACCATCATACGAGCACACAATAATTAGACATAGACTACCCTCACCTTAGTTAATTAGATAATTAGACAAGTAGAGTAATCGGTAGAAATACCAACCCCCCAAATCCAAACCCCGAATTCGTACCTTTCCATTTCCTAAAAAACATAAAAAGATAAAAAATAATCTTCCTCAACCCCAACCTTAGCGTAGTAAATTCTCACTAGCATTCCTATTCCCAGAGAACGATATCAATTCTCGTGGCTTACCCTAATACTACACTACAACGATTAGGTTCCTTCGCCTAGGGTGTTGAAAAACTTGCTCGACGAAAGGAAGTTCCTTTGACCCCGAGCGCTACTGTAAGCGTATCAAGTTTTAGGCGCTACTGCCGGGAATAGAATAGCTAGTTAGGAGTCCTCCTCGTTTATGTTTCTTTGCTTGATTCCTATCAAGTAAATTTTCTCATTTTTAGCTTCCTCGTAGTCTATCCCCTTCTTCGTGACCTTTGTTCGTAACCCCATCACTTTTCATCATGGAAGGTGATAACCAAGCATCATTCATCAACCTACCACCAAATGACCCGCCAAGAGGCCGTACTCTTGGTGAATACTCGAGACCAAGCCACCTAGGCTATAGGAACACCATTGAGCTTCCGACCAAGCCCAAACTATGGCCTGCGATCCGACACCATCCGGTTGGTGCAAAGCGGATGTGCATTCCATGGACTTCGTTCAAGATCCTAATCGACATCTTAAGGATTTCCTTAAAATTGTCAATTCCATCGACCTCGATGCTACTACTCGGGAGACCACGCGTCTGCGTCTCTTCCAATTCTCTATGGGACCAAGCTAGTAATTGGCTTGAGCGACTTCCCGCCGGCTCCATCTCAAGTTGGGATGATCTCACCTCTCGCTTCCTTGCTTAATTTTTCCCACCGGGGAGAACCACTAAGCTTAGGAATGATATCTTGATGTTCCAACAACGTCAAGGTGAATCTCTCTACGAAGCATGGACTCGATTCAAGGACTTACTTCATAAAGTCCCTCATCACGACATTGATCTTTGGCTCCAAGTCCAACTCTTCTATGATCATGTCAACTTCCCCACCAAGCAATCCATTGACCAAGCGGCCGGTGGAAAACTTAGTGATCTCACCGCGGAAGAATCATGGGGTATAATAGAGGACCTTGCTCTCTATGACAACGAAAGTTGGAATGACCTCCGTGAGTTGCCCAAAACCGTTAAGGCAATCTCCTTGCCTCCCATTGACTCACAACCTTCCGACCGTAGGATGCTCGAACTTGAAGATCAAGTTAAATTCCTAATGAGCTCCTACGAAAATCCTAAGTCTTCACATCAAGTGAATAAAATCACTCTGCCTTGTGAGTTATGTAGTGGTCCCCATGACACTCGTGATTGCACAAGACTCCCGAACAAGCTTTGCGGACTACGCCCACGCTGCGTCGAGCGGAGCGGGAGAGAAATGGTACACTTTCAAGCTCGAACAAAACAACTTAGGAAACTCTTACAACCCCTCATGGAGAAATCACCCTAACCTTAAGTGGAACCAAAACTCAAGCACACCCTAAAGCTCATCTAGTCCACCTAATAGGTTCAATCCTCCAAGCACCGGGAACCCCACTAATCTCGAGGCAATTGCATCTAGATTCATGTCATCTCAAGAAACTCGATTGACTAAGCTTGAAGCCGATTTTAAGCGAAGACAAGGCGAGATGACAAACAAGCTTGATGCCCTTTTAAAAGCCTTTAATGACCGGGAAATTGGAGCACTCCCAAGTGATACTATAAATAACCCAAAAGTGAGTTCGATTTCGTCGACTTCATGTTCTTTTTCACCATGGGAGAGTGCACATCCATGCCCCTCACACCCAACGGTTCACTCGGTAAATGCTATCAACAAGGGTTCCAAGCAATCCAAAATGAGGTACCAAGGCCCCGCACCATTGGTAGAACCCACTTTTGAGAAACCCGTCAACCTAGAACCCAAACCTAATCTAGAGGAGGAGTACAAGGAACTCCATCAAGAAAAACCGGTTCTTGAAGTCTTAGCTCATGCACCTTATTATAATGCTTTAAAAGAAAAATATGAGTTAGAACTTAAACTTGGAAAACATGGGTCCGCTTTTGTGCGAAATAATCTACCTAAGAAGTTAGACAATCCCGGGCTATTTACTCTTCCGTGTAGGCTTGGAACTTCTAAACCTCTCGATGCTTTAGCCGACTTAGGATCATGCATCAATCTTGTTCCGTTGTCCCTCCATAGAAGCCTTAACTTAGGTAAGATAGAACCAACGGAAACCATCTTAGGTCTAGCGGACGGTAGTGTTGCATATCCGGTAGGGATAATAAAAGACATGGTAGTACACGTAGGAGAATTAACTCTTTTGGCCGACTTCCATGTGCTAGACATGAATAAGGACCCGACATGCCCCTTGCTAGTAGGAAGAGGATTCTTAGCTACCGCTAGTGCCATCATTGATTGTAAGATGTCCAAAATAGTGGTAGGAGAGGGGAGTGCTAGGTCAATTTACGATGTCAAAAAGCATACGTACTACAAAGAAGAGGAAATCCCACACGAGATTAGGTTGGATAGAACGCCATCTAGATATGGACCTTGGTTAGATAAGAACTTCATAGGTTCCCAACGACCTTTCTACCTAGATGAAACCTTTGCTAGTAAAGCAACTTTCCATGGAAAAGAAATGGCTAGGGACATGGAAGTAAACCCGTTCGAGGACGCCTTAGTGTTTAGGAAGATGACCGAGTTCCTAGGAAGCTTGCCCGTCAACCTTGTCATGAATAAGTGGAAAGTTGTGAGCGATAAGCCTAAACATAAATGGGATTGGGATAGACTGCCCAGTGATGGTAATGGAGAGTGGCACATTAGGATAATAATCTATGATCCCGATGGAGAGAAGTTTGAAAAGGCATATCGAACCAAACGTACTACTAGGAACTTAAATGATAAGTTTGATCCGTATGACATTGTTAAGGATAGGCTTACTTATATCGATGCGTAGGGCGCGACTACGAGTCTAGCTACAAGACTCATAAATAAAGAAAAGCGCTTCGTGGGAGGCAACCCATGCTTAATTGTTTGCTTGTTTGTGTCATATATCTTTTATTGATTGCTTATTCTCATGTTTAAATTTGTAAAAATGCTTCATTTTGTTTTTAACCTCGTCTTAATTACATATAAAGGTATTTTACATAAAGGATAAGTGTAGGGAGGATTACACACGTTTTCAAAAGAAACGTAAACATGAGAATTTCACTTAATTAAAAGATTTACATGTGTGTTTGTTCGAGTCAAATGCTTGTATCGAGTCATAATGGATGCTTTGCAGGAAATTTTCCGATTCTAAAGATGTAAATTTTCCGAAAATCGAGACCGCTTTTTGTCGGGATAACTGACGGCGTCAGAATCGCAACTGACAAATCGGGAAGGAGCAAAACAATGATTACTTTTTCTCGTTTTCTGAGCTACTCATAAGTTTTTGGAATTTTCCAGGTCTTAATTTTCCAGAAATTCCGCAAACATCCATTCCACAAGCATTATATTCTAGTTTAGTAGAGTCTTATATATATTATTACCGCCGATTTTAAGCGAAGGTTTCGTTTGTTTTCTTCAAGTGTGCAAGTTTAATTTATCAAGAAGGAGATACATAAGATGAAAAGGAGCTTTTCACGCAAACGTTCTTCTTGAAGAAAGATGTAACCACCACTTTACACGGATCCTACCGAGCTTATTACCTTCCATTATCATAACTTTGATACTTTCGGGGAACATTGGGGACAATGTTCAGTTTAAGTGTAGGGAGGGAAAATAAAACGGGAACTTTGAAATTATGCTTATCCATGATTATTTGCTTTGTCCAATTGCATTTGTGTAATAAACCATGAGAAAATGTCGGTTAGAGTAATTTTGGCACCACATTTAAAATTTTTCATGACATATAGGAGTGGGCCATTAGTCTTAATAAAGCTTCTCACGGATAGAAAGTTATATGACTAGCACAAAAACCCTTTACCACTTAAATTCCACCCAAAATGTGAGGATCGCCCTTAGATTAGTAGGAATTAAAGCATTTACCTTTGATGCTTAGTGTGCGAACCGGTAGTATATTATATTCTAGAACTTGTTTTGTGATGCATCCCGAGATCGCTAGTAAGACTACACTTGTGTAGTTAGGAATAACTAAATGATAAGAGGCATTAGGATAACCCTTGTTTGATACCGTAATATAATTACTTCTTCCACATCAGTTGAGTAATTCCCCACACCTTTGCGTTGTACTCATCTTTAGTATACGATACCCTAGTTAACCCTCGAGCCTATCCTCTTGCGGTTCTCGTGATATTTCGGTTTTCCGAATATCAATGAAAACATTGTTTACACCCCACTGTAGCCACGGTAAATTTCACCTTGTATTATATTAATATTATATTATAAGGAAAGAATTCTTATCCATTTTCAACTTCTAACCCTTTTAAGATTACACGTTATCAATTATACTGATCACCACAACTAACTAGTGTGACGTAACTCACATTCCAAATAAGCGTGCTCACCGACACCAACATGCCTTATGTTAATTTCAAGTAAACATCCTTATATGTTAAGTATAAAACCTTTGGACTTTATTTAACATTTTACGTCATTTTGTTAACATCGACTATTAAGCGTTCAAGCCAAATGTTTGTTATTTAATAGAATTTTCACGAAACTTTTCAAGTTATTAAATTTATTATTAACTCATATTTAATATCAATTTAAACTTGTTTTAGTTTAAACAACGTCCAAACACTCCGATAATCCACGACTCGGTTTTACAATTGAGTATATTAATAATTTTTAACATCTTTCTTTTATAAGCTTAAACTTACCCAATATTAAGTTTCGCAACTTAAATATTTACCGTTTGAAATTACCGAGATCAAACTATAACCAAATAATCGCTATATCTCAAAACTTAATCGTTAAGATAAACCGCCTTTTTTTTATCACATGAACCGCCTTTTTTTTAGTCCAAACCGACTCTAAAATGTGTTCTATCACTTCTATGTATATATCTGCTCCTTCTCAATTTGTCAACACAAAAAGAAAAGAGGATAATAACTCCCCTCTCCTACATCACCAGCGATACCACATCACCCGACCACCTCCTCGCCTCACCACCTTACCACTGCCTCAACCTGCTGCCATCATCAACATCAACACCAATAAGGGGTGCGTTTGTTTGCTTCGGATTTATTTTTGTTCGAATAATCACCACATCAGCCACTCTCATCGCCATCAAACTCTCTCTCTTGTTTGGTATGGCTACACGCCTAAATCCATATTTTTATTCCTCTTTTGTTAAAGCCGAGTGTAAATAATTCATATATGTTTCTTTTCGTGGATATAAAACCTGGCTAAAAAACGAGATATGATAGAGTCGTGTGGTGAGACCAATAAGTGGTGTTTGTGTAGTTTACTTTTGTAATCAAGCTGGGTTAGGACCGTTTAGGGTCGGGTCGATCTGATTTGATCTCGGGTTCGATGGGGGTGCTGCTCATCTAATCTTTAAATTTCTTATTTGATAGAAGTTGATAATGATTAGTTTTAATTGTTCTTGTTGTTGTCTTGGGTCGCGACCACAGAAAACACCCAAGAGGGTGATTGTTTTCAGTTTGGTTTGAGTCACGGGTTGGCCAAGAGTTTGGTCGCGGTTAAGGGTAGAACTCGTTTGGTCTTGGGTCTTGACTTGGTAATTGCTCATTTTCTGTTATTCAGCTAATAGTATAGGTTAGATTAGTTTTGGTTTTGCTCTCGGTTTCTGACCACCCGAAGGGTATGTTTGTTTATTCTTCTTCTTATCCGAACCAGGAGGAACTTAAGGGTACGTTTGGTTCTGGTCGTGAGTCAGTCACACAACCCGTATGGGTGTTTATTCGGTCTTGGTATTGTAGGAGAGCCGCGAGAGTAGTTATGTCTTTGTGTACGTCTGGTCTTGGCTCAACAACAACGGCCCACCTAGGGTGTTGTGTTGGTTCGATTGGAAAGCGAGGCACCATAAGGATGTGTGCTCGCTTGCGTGTATGGCTTGTATTTCATCTCAGATTGGATTAGCTTATCTTAGGTTGATTAGAACTCATTTTGGTCCTTGCTATGTCGAGTTTTGATTAGACATGACTAGGGTGTCGCTGTGATGATTTACTGACACAAGTTATAGTTTATATTGTTGTTGTTTGTTTCTCTTCGGGTCAGCTGCAAAACCACACACGGTGGTGTTTGTTTGATTCGATACGATAGCCCCAAAGGGATGTCGTTCTTTGTTTGCTTGTTGTAGTGACATACCAGCATAGGGTACTTGTTTTCGGTTGTATGTTGTAAAACTAAGTGTGCGTTGATTTGCAATTTTGCATTAGTTGTCTTGAGCAAGTCGCTAGGGTAAGTTTGATTTGTTTGAATAGTTGGACCAAAGCTTAACCAAGTGTGCGTTCGGTTTGATGTGGCCAAGCCCACTAAACTAAATGGGTTTAGTTTTACATTCTGTTAAATGTATATTCCAACTTGTAATGAATGTTTTTCGTTATAATTATATAACGATACCGGATTTTACATTGACTTGGACTATTGAACTCATATTTACGCTTATTGGACAAAACATTGGCTTTTATCTATTGTTGGACTAATAAATTATTATTAGACTAAACATATTGGACACTAAATAAAGACCGTTGATACTGGACGTTTGGACAACATATGACTTCGGACTCGAAAAGTAACGGATTATTTATACGCATATATATTAGACTTATATTGTACATGACGGACTTGAGTATATTGGATATATCGAATACAAAATGGACATATTATTTTGGACTTGAGAGTATTGGACTGTGAAGCCCACTAACTATTAACGCTTTCAATCCGTTAAGTTATTTTAAACTTATTTAGTCGTATTATTTATCATTGGAGTGTATTGTGAATAACGAATCATATCAAACGTTTATTTATATACTTATTATCATTAAAAACTTATTTTGATCAAAATCTAATAATAAAATGAAGAGTAAGTTTTATTAAATATAAAACCTTTTCTCTTTGCTCTATATATTAAAACTCGTGTTTAAATTATAAAACATATATTATTTAAGATATCGGGTAAATGCTCTAAACTTAACAATTTATTTACCTTATATTACTATTTGACCCTTATGTGTTTATTTCTTGTTGTACTCGTGGCATATGTTTTATTTTGTAGCGTGCGTTTGTCTCGAGTCTAGATCCTTATACCACCACACGAACTATCATACTAAACTTTTTACAAACATTGATACAAAACTTCCACGAAAACTAAAACACTTATCTTTTGAAAACTTATTTACTTTACAATACGCATTCTGAAATGATCCATATACTATTAGGTTGTGCCAATGATGTACCGTTGTGTCGGTACTCGTGTATTGTTGTGCGTCACTACCTTGTGATACTATTGTGTTACATTTCTCGATGCCAGTCGTGTTAGTTGTGATTCTTGTATTTCTTCGGACTAAGGTGAGTTTCACAACCCCATTTTACTGTTTTACTCTTTTGGGGTGAAAAGCATGCTATGATTACTTAAAACTAAATTGGTTGTGCATTTATGAAATTATGGATTTACTGAACTGATTCAATCTGTTAGGATTTAGTAAATCCAGAATATAAAGAGTCGGTCACCTCAAGTATATGTAATCGTTAGAAAGCTCGTAGTCGTAGATTATTATAAGTTAAGTAGTATTTAGTTTAAGTAACACCGTGGAGGACTGACGGGTCTTTACCCACTGTATGCCTGATCCACAGCTCGTTAGGTGGCAATTTATGTAATGACTATAAATACTCTCTACCTCCCAAGGTATAGAGTTGGAGCTCATAATAAGACTTTTCTTTCCCTCACTAAAGTTCCTAAACCTCTAACTTTCTCTCTCTAGAATCATATTATACGCCTATTTGATCCTATGGTTTAGTGTGTTTATGAAATCCAATATCTTTCAAATGGTATCAGAGCCAGGTTTGATCATCTCTTACATATCTTTGGATTTCTAGTGACTTTTAGGTGGTTTTAGAGTTTGAAAAAGTTTAGTGGTTTTTGCATCATTTGGATCATTTCTAGTGCAAAAGTTTGAATCTTGGGTGTAGTTTTGTGTTTAGAATCATTGTATGTGCTTGGGTTTTGATGAGTGTGTAAATATTCATCATTTTGGTTAAATCTGAAGCGCAAAACGTTTAAAATGCTCGAAATGCATCAAAATATCGAAAATATTTCAAAATTGCATTTTATATGTTTCGGATACAAAATGTTCAAAATCGATGAAAAATGAGCTAAGTTTGCATAATTGGCGCTTCGGTCCCCAAGTTTCAAAAGTTGTCGAAATAGTCCCCGAGCACTAATTTCAAAGAAAAATCACCAAAGGTCCTTTTAAAATAATAAGTTGTCAAAATTAGTCCTTTGGTGAAAAATATCAAAAGTTTTGAGAAATTACAAATTTGGTCCTTCAAGTTTAAAATTGGCAAAATGGCCTTGAAATTTGAAAATGTCAAGTTTGGTCCTTGTATTATTGAAACTTGTCACTTTTGGTCCCTTGGAATAACTTTGCATAAATGGCGACCTTGGTCCTTGATTTTGAAATTACACAACAAGTCCTTGTTTATTAAACCCTTTAAACCATTGGACCCTTGTCAAAACCCATTGTGACCCCTCGCTAAGCCCATTGTGACCCTCCATTTTGACCCTCCCTTTAATATTACCTTGGTCAAATCTCGGTCAAACAAACACAACCCGCCAAAGTCTTCTCCTTCACCAAACGCTCTGCAACACTCAAGCTCCCATTCCCCACTCATCATCCACTCCCTTATCCTCCACCTCCACCAAACTCCAAATTGCATTTAATGCACCCTCTCCAACTCACTCAACCCACAACCGGCATATATGTGTTTTGGCGCCAAAATAAGATCAAACGGCTAAAATCTCTCCAAGTCATCCAATGGTCCGAATTATGATGGGATTAGCTCGATTGGAGAGAAATCATATGGTGTATAAAGGGAAGAAGAAGAAGCAAGAAAGGTAGTAGGATTTAGTTTTAAATTTTCCTAAATGTCGTATTTAAGTTAAATGTTTTAGTTTAAGTCAAAGTTGTAATTTCAATTTGAATTGTATCAAATTAAGTTATTCTAGTGTACTAAGACTATTTTCAAGTTTTAATTCGGTTTGTGTTCATATTTCAAGGTTCAAGCTCACTGTTGCAATTTTCAATTTCAAAATCGATGTTAAAGTTTCAAATAGCTTATTCTTAAGCTCAAATAAGCTTATTAAAGCTTTTATAGCTTTTGTAAAGCTTATATTTAAGTTTCAAGTAAAGTTGGTTCTTGGTCAATGAAAGTCAAACTGGAGCAAAAGTGAAATGGAAATGGATATGGGTTGATGCGGTGCTTATTTGGGGTTGGAAATGGCTTAGTGTAGTGGTCTTGGGTTACGGTCTTAGCCTACAAAACAAGCCGGACATCGTGAGTAGTAGTATCTCACTTTCCATTTTCAATCGTTTTCATATTGTGTTTGTACTTGTATTTGTAATCATAAACTGTTCAAACTTGTTTATTTAGTTGTATTTAGGTCGATTAAAATCGGTTTAATCAATAATATATACTAGTGCGATTGGATTAGCTCATTTAAATTGCATATCGGTGTTTTAAAGGGTGTTTGATTTCTTGCTTAACTCATCTTTAAGGTTTGCTCGATGGGTAAGCCTTGTTGTTTTAGGCTTGTGTAGCTTCATTTGACTCTTTGCATTCATCATATTGCACCTGCAAAAGCTCTAAGTCAAAATCATCCTTAAACTGTCTTAATAGCTTAGCTGTTGTGATTTTGTCAAATCAAAGACTTGATTTGTGTTTAGAATTGATAGATATAGTTTGCGATAGTTCCATTTCATCATAATATATCACAATCATCCCACAAATTGGTCTCAAAGTTCAAATAAGTCAAACTTTCAAAAGCGCTCAAAAGTCAAAACATGAAAAGTCGGTTTGAGCCCAAATGGAGTGATTTTCATTGATTCATTCTTGGGTCAAACTAGGTGAAACTTGGGGTTTAAAAGTTCAACTGGTCTAACTTCTTATTATCATTTTGAAGATTTTGTGAATTTTTATAAGCTTCAAAATGCTTGTCAAAATGGGCTTAAGTGCCTGCACACACTCAAGATTAATAGCGAGTGTGCACATGTTTTGTGCTAGGCTTGTACCAAGCTCATCGAGCTCATCCAGGGCTCATCTTTGGTTTAGACATAGCTATCCGGTCCTCTTGAGGTTCCCACTGCTTTTCGTTTCGACTAGTTGGGTAGTTTGTGCTTAAGCTCAAAGTAGTGGCCTCAAACTGTTTTTAGCTCATAAACTCAAAACATCAAATCTGTATTTTGAATTTCAGTGGTCTAGGATAGTTGCAATAAGTTGTTTTAAGTACTTTTAGCATATTTTAGCTTACGTGTTGGATTGGTGCTCATTTGGTCCTTTTAGCTTATTCTAAGGCTTATTCATAAGCACTTGTAATCGCAACCTCATATTCCTTCACACAACCCTCTGTTTTATATTTTCCTAGATTCATAATAATATTTTAGACTTATCTTGAATTTTTGATTTTTCTAAGTCGGTTTGCTATTTTTCTTCATTTAAATCAATTTTTAGTACTTTTTAATTAGCATTTAATACAAATAAATCGAAAAGTTTCAAAAAATAAGTTTTCATTTTCTTAGGTTAAGATAAATATAAAAGTCAAAAAAATATTTTTCCAGATTTTTCTTAGTTAAATTTGTATTTTTAAGCAATTTAAGTAGTTTTAAATAGTTTTTAATTCATAGAAACTACAAAAATAATCAGAAAAATACAAAATTAGTTTTGAAAATTCTCTTTAGTTATTTTAGATTTTTCCAAGTCATAATTTCATTTTTCTAGCTTTATTTCATATTTTCTTGTATTTTAGGGTATAATTAAATAGTTAAAATTAGTTTTTAATTAATAATAATTAATTTAATAGTTTTGAAAATAATTTTCTTTTTCTAAAAATTTTCTTTTATCATTAGGATTGTAAAAATATCATTTTCATATTTTTAGGATTAATACTGCTTCAGTATCACATTTTCTTTTGTACGTTACGTAGTTTTTAATTAAGTTTTATAAAAGAAAAAAAAATCAAAAACATCATTTTGCAAATAGTGATAGTGTTTATTTAATATTTTTTATCTTTTTAATTCTCTTTAATTTGCATTTAAGCCCTTGTAATTTATAGACTTTTTCTTTAGTTATAATTAAATCAAACTCTTTTCCGTTCAAATCTCTCGATCACTATTCGTTTGGTGATTCATCGCATAGCTCGCTGGGACATAACGACCCGGGGAAACACTAATCTCTCCTGATCTTCATTGCATTTGGTTCCAGACTGTTTTAAGTTCCTTACGGTTAGCCATTCACAAGTGGCTAGCTTGTGTGAGAAAACTTGTTGTTTGGGAGCGAATCAAATTTTAGCGCCATTGCCGGGAGTCAGGTCTTGATTATCTTCCGTTTAGCAGATTAGTAATTTGAATATTCACTCTTTGTTCATACCATCTATCTATATATATATATCCATATTTTCTTAGAAAAAATCCAAAACCCAAAAACATCCAAAAACGTATAAAACACAAAAATATTTTCCTTTTGTTTCTATATATATATATCAAACATAAAAATACAAAAAGATTTGTCGTTTTCTTTAATAAATAACAACATAAAAGATTACCACCGCAAACCAAGGCAGTGTACTACCTAACTGGGGGTACGACCATAATAAGTTCCCGAACCAAAGATTAAAACTTGCCTTTGTGTCCTTGTGATTGGTGTACCTTTTTCAAATAAGCCATTCATCTTGTGATTATTGGTTAAGTTCACTGTTGTTTTGCCTCGATTTTGTTTTAATTGGATTTGTTGTTATATATACTTTTCAAAACCAGAAAACCCAAAAAGATTCCTCTTTTCCCATTCTCATCAAAAATATTTTCATAATTCCCATTCCTTTCCTTAACTCTGAGATCTCTTAGAGTTAACTCTAGTGTATGCGCACTCGCTCTTCTAGATTTGTAAGCCCATTTCGTGAGCTTGTCAAGATTCCAAGAAGGCGTGTCCGTGAGACTTTCGCTCCATCGATCGGATCGAGATCCGGATCGCTCACACTACTTCCGTTATCATGGCGGAAGAACGTCCTATGTGAGCTTTCTAGGCACCCATCGACGGGTATGGAGATGCTATTGTTATCCCGACCATTGTGGTGAAAATTTTGAACTCAAAACCGGGTTATGAATCTTGTAACCTCAAGTCGATTATATGGTTTTGAGCGGATGATCCTCATGCTCATATTCGATGGTTTAACAAGATTGCATCTACCATCAAATACAAAATGTCCCTACCGATCTTTGTTAAGCTTCTTACATTCCCATTTTCTCTTGAGGACAAGCCCGGATTTGGCTTGAAAACAACCCCTCGGTCAATTGAGACATGGGAAGACACGGTGAAGAAATTTGTGAATGAATTCTATCCACCTTCCAAAACCACGAGTCTTAAAATGAAATCATCAAGTTCACTCAAAAGTTTGATGAATCCTTGATGAATCGTGGCATCGTTTTAAGGAGTTGCTTCGCAAATGTCCTCACCATGGTTTCTCCGAGTTGATGCAACTCGATACTTTCTATAATGGAGTGAGTCAATCGATCAAGATTCTCTTAATTCCTCCATTGGAGGAAATTTCTTAAACAAAGCTGTCAAAGAAGCTTTAGCGATCATTGAAAACAAGTCTAAAGTCCGCACTACACGAAGCAAGCGGTTGTTTCCCAAGTCGGTGTTGGTCCTTCTTCATCGCTCGTGAGTCAATCTAGCACCGATGCTAAGATTGACAAACTCACTGAAGCTATTCAAGCTTTGGTTCTCTCCAACCAAAAGAAAGTCTCTTTTCCACAAACTTCACCTCCTGCTGAAGTTAAGAAAGTGGAAGTCGTGTTACTTGTGGTGGCCCCATGCTTATTACAAGCGTATGGCCACCGATGGTAACCCTTTGAAGCTAATGTTGTGGGCGGGATTTCTAATCAAGGAGGCAACCAATATCGTGCTCTATAGACCGAACCACCGCCCTAACCACTACCTGGACCTCCGGTTTCAACCAAAACCGTAATCAAAATCAGAATAGACCAAACCAAGGTTTTCAAAACCAAGGTAATTTTAGTCCAAACAACGGTTTTCAAAATCAAAATCAAAATTTCCAACACCAAGGAAATTTTAACAGAAATCAAGGTCAGGGAAATTTCAACTTAGGGTATTTTCATGGCAATAATCAAGGAAATTTTCAAAATCAAGGCCCTAATCCTAACAATAGAGGCCAGAATTTTCCTGTGCAAAATCAAGCCATTGTTCCAACTGGACCATCATCTGATGAGTTGTTGAAACAATTCATGAAATCCCAAGAGGAAATGAATCGGTTGTTGGTTAGCGGATTTCGACATTAAGAAGTCTTTAAATGATCGACCCTCGGGCTCGGAAAACTTCCGAGCAACACGATCGCTAACCCGAGGGAAGATGCAAAGCGATCACAACCGAAGTGGTGCTTCATATGATGGACCCGCTATTCCTACTACCTCTTCTTCTTCTCTCCGAAGGTAGCGGAAAGTGAACCCGAGGCGACAAAGGACAAGGAACTTCCTACTAATAACGGAAGTACCGGCAATGTCCATCCTCGGTGGACCCGAAACCCAAAACCAAACACGAGTTGTTTTGAACCTCCGGTTGGTAACCCCAATCCAAAACTTCTATTCCTTACCCTCACGTTTAAATGAGCAAAACTCCGCGAAAAAGCTAGTCATCAAATGGAGAAATTCTTTCAAATTTTCCAAGAACTTCATTTTGACATAAGCTTTGCGGATGCCATCATGTTGATGCCCAAGTTTGCATCTACTCTCAAACACATGTTGAGCAACAAGGAAAAGTTTGTTTGAAATGGCCAAAACTCCTTTGAACGAGCGCTCGCCAAATAGATTCATAAAGAAGCTTCCAGAAGCTAGGAGATCTGGAAAATTTCTTCTTCCTTGTGTTTTTCCGGGATTATTGAATGCTTTGCCCTTGCCGATCTTGGTGCAAGCATCAATCGATGCCTTATTCGGTATGGAAGAAACTTTCTTTGGAACTTATTCCTACCGCATGACTCTTGAGCTTGCGGATCGTTCTATATCGCGTCCTCTTGGCATCGCCGAGGATGTATTTGTGAAAGTAGGAAAGTTCCATTTTCCAGCTGATTTTGTGGTTGTTGATTTCGATGCCGATCATCGGGTTCCTTTCATTGTTGGAAGAGGATTCCTGAGAACGGGCCGTGCTCTCATTGATGTATTCGAGCAAGAAATCACGTTACGTGTGGGTAATGAAGCTGTTACCTTTAACCTTGATCAAACTTCAAGGTACTCCTCAAATTATGATACTGAATCAGTTAATCGAGTCGATTTAATTGATATTGCTTGAGGAGTACTCTCAAGAGTTTCTTGGTTATCTTCATAATTCGTGAGTGGGGATTCCACCACATCTTCTAAACCTATCATTGCCGACTCTTCCCTCTCTCACTCCGTTTGAGGGATGTGACTTCTTTTCGGAAGAGATCGATGAATTTCTTGTTATCGATGAATCAATTCCGCTGGAATTGATGGTGTTTATGATTCGGAGGAGATATCCTTTATCCGGAGCAATTGCTAAATGAAGATCCATTACCTTCGCTCCTCCGAAAGAAATCACGAATGAGGAAATCAAATCGGACAAACATCTCATGAAGAATTTCCGAGGTTGAACTTAAGGACCTACCTCCTCATCTCGAGTATGCATTCTTGGAGGGTGATGATAAATTACCCGTCATAATTGCTAAAGACTTAAGCGAGGAGGAGAAAATCGCTCTCATAAAGGTCTTGAAGTCACACAAGCAAGCAATTGCTTGGAAACTCTCCGACATTAAAGGTATCAACCACGAGTTTTGTACTCACAAAATCTTAATGGAGGATGACTTCAAACCAGCGATCCAACATCGAGAAGGGTGAATCCTAAGATTCATGAGGTTATCAAACAAGAGGTTCTCAAACTTCTTGATGCGGTTTAATTTACCCGATCTCGATAGTCCTTGGGTCGATTCCATTCATTGCGTTCCAAAAAGGGTGGCATTCTTGTTGTCACAAATGAAGAAAACGAGTTAATTCCAACTCGATTGGTTACGGGATGGCGTGTGTATTGACTATCGCAAGTTAAGCGAAGCCACCCGTAAAGACCATTGATGAGTGTGTAAATACTCATTATTTTTAGTCAATCTGAAGCGCAAAGCGTTTAAAATGCTCGAAATGCATCAAAATATCGAAAATATTCCAAAATTGCATTTTATATGTTTCGGATGCAAAATGTTCAAAATCGGATGAAAAATGAGCTAAGTTTGCATAATTGGCGGTTCAGTCCCCAAGTTTCAAAAGTTGTCGAAATAGTCCCCGAGCACATAATTTCAAAAGAAAAGTCACCAAAGGTCCTTTTAAAATCATAAGTTGTCAAAATTAGTCATTTGGTGAAAAATATCAAAAGTTTTGATAAATTACAAAATTAGTCCTTCAAGTTTGAAATTTGGCAAAATGGCCCTTGAAAATTGGAAAATGTCAAGTTTGGTCCTTGTACTATGGAAACTTGTCAATTGTGGTCCCTTGAAGCAACTTTGCAAATTGGCGGCATTGGTCCTTGCATTTTCAGAAAATTACAAAAGAGGTCCTTGATATTTAAAACCCTTTAAACCACCTTGGACCCTTGTCAAACCAAATGGACCCTGCCAACCCTTTTGGACCCCCTGTCATTAACCAATTTGACCCCCCATCATATATTAGCCCACCTGGTCAAACTTCAGTCAAACCAGTCATACCCGCCATCTCCTTTCCCCCATTTCCCTCCCCCCTGTCTGCAAACCACTCTAACCATTCCAACCACCTAGCTCACTATCACCTCACCTTGTTCCCCCCACCTCCACCAAACTCCAAAAGCAATTAATGCTTCCCATCCACCACCATCTCAACCCCCACTGTTAAAAATCCCATTTTGGCGCCAAATTCAATCAAACGGCCAAGATGAGTTCAAGTGATCCAATGGCTGGGGAAAAGGTGGGAATCTATCGAGAGTGAGAGAAAGAGTTTGGATATAAAAGGAAGCAAGAGAAGAAGAAAAGAGTGGTCTAGTAGTTTTAAATTTTTATTAATGTCGTTTATTATATAAAGTTTTAGTTAAGTTAAAAACACGTAATCTTTTGTTGTAATGTACTCATTATAAGTTATTGAATCATTATAAATCATTTTCAAGTGTTAATTCAAGTTGCACTATCAATTTATGTTGTTGAGTTAAGCTGTTGAAATTTTCCAATTCAAAGTCTTATACACAAGCTCTTCTTAGCTTATTTATAAGCTCAAACAGCTTATAAGAGCTTATTATAGCTTCTTATAAGCTTAAATTCAAGTTTCTAGCTAGTTTGGATATTGGTCAAAGAAAGTCAAACAGGCTCTTTTGGACTTGTAAATGGATAATGGGTGATGCGATCTGGATTTGGGTTGATTACGAGTTAATGGGTTGATCAAAATAGGTTAGAGGTTCATGGGTTCATTGTTTCAAGCCATAGTGGCTATGGACTATTTGTAAGTCATTTTAAAGTTTCATATGCATAATCTGTCTTAGTAGTTATAATAAGCTCAAATCATTTATTAGGTCAGTATTTAAGTTATATAAACTCGGTTTAATCGATTAGGTTGGCTAGTTAAGTTAGTTAGTTCATTTTAAATTGCAAAACAGTAGTTAAAGGTGTGTTTGGATTGAATACTTAAAGCGTATTAGATGTTGGTTCAAGAGTGGATACTTGTTGCTTTAGGTTTGTTTAGTTCATATTTACTCATATCATCTTAAACTTGTGCTCGCAAACCATAAAAGTCAAGCTCACTCAAATCATCTTAATGACAAATCTGTTGTGATTTTGAAAACCAATCTCTTGTTTTGTGTTTAAAAATATTAGAGATAGATTGCATTAGTTCCATTTCATCATATAACATCAAAATCGGTCCAAAATTGAGCCCAAAACTCATAAAAGTCAATGATCAAATCTTCTTCAAAAGTCGAAAAAAAAGCGAAAAAGCTATTTTTGAGCCAACTAAAAGGATTTTTCATGGATTTATTTTGGGTCAAATTCAATGAAACTTGGTGTTTTAAAACTTCTGTTGGTCTAGTTTGTTATTACCATTTTGAAGAATTTTGTGAATTTTTACAAGGTCCAAAAGCGCTTAAACAAATGGGTTCATATCCACATGCATAGGTGCTTGAACACATGAGTATTGTCGATTCTTGCAGACCTTGCACAGAGCTTATCTCTGCTTATCTAGGTCTCAGCTTTGGATTACACATAGCTAGCCAGGTCCTCTTGAGGTTCCCACTTTGGTTTTCCATTTTCTAGCTTATTAGGTGTCTTATTTTTAAGCTGCAAGTAGCCCCCCTCACATCTGTTTTTGCACAAAAGCTCATTTCATCAAATCTTAGCAAAGTGCAATCCAGAGGTTAAAAGCAGTTGATACTTGTTGCATTTTAGTTCTTTTAGCTTATTTAAGCTTCTGTGATCAGTGGGTGGTGTTAGGTTTTCATTTGCTTATTTGAAGTGCTTATTTCATAAGCACTTTACATAGCAGTTACATATTCTTGTACACAACCCCTGTTTTTTATATTTTTCTTAGATTCCTAATATTATTTTAAGCTTATCTTGAATTTTTCAGATTTTTATAGGTCAGTTTGGTATTTTCTCCATTTTAATTAGTTTTAAGCCTTTTAATTAGCTTTAAATACAATTAATTAAGAAAAGTTTCAAAAAATAATTTTCATTTTTCTTAAGTTAAGATAAATATAAAAATCAAAAAATATTTTTCTAGATTTTCTTAGTTAAATTTGTATTTTTAAATAATTTAATTAGTTTTTAATAGTTTTAATTCCTAGAAAATCCAAAATAATCGAAAAATACAAAAATAGTTTTGAAAATTCTCTTTTGTTATTTTAGATTTTCCAAGTCATAATTTTATTTTTCTAGCTTTATTTCCTATTTTCTTGTATTTTAGGTTAATATTTAATAGTTAAAATTAGTTTTAATTAATAATAATTAATTATATAGTTATAAAATAATTTTCTTTTCTATAAATTTTCTTTTATCATTAGGTTTGTAAAATATCATTTTCATATTTTTAGGATTAATATTGTGTAAGTTTCTCATTTTCATTTAGACGTTACGTAGTTTTAATTCAAGTTTTATAAAACATAAAAACAAAAACATCATTTTAAAAATAGTGATAGCGTTTATTTAATATTTTTATCTTTTAAATTTCCTTTAATTTGCATTTAAGCCTCTGTAATTTGTTGGCTTTTACGTAGTTATAATCACAAATCCCTTTATCCGTTCAAATTTCTCGATCACTATATCGTTTGGTGATTTATTGCATAGCTCATTGGGACATAACGACCGGGAAACACTATACTCCGTTGATCTTCATTGCATTTGTGCTTAAGCTGTTTTAAGTTACTTACAGTTGGCCATTCACAAGTGGTCACCATGAGAAAACTTGACGGTTTTTGCATGATTAAATTTTAGGCGCCACGGAGGTTGTCTTGATTATCTTCCGTTTAGCGATTAGTTGTTTGAATACTCACTCTTTGTTCATATCATCCATCTATCTATATATATATCCATATTTTCTTATAAAAATCCAAAAAACCCAAAACATCCAAAACGTATAAAACACAAAAATATTTTCCTTTTGTTTCTATATATGTATCAAAAATAAAAATACAAAAGATTTGTCGTTTTCTTTAATAAATAACAACATAAAAGATTACCACCGCAAACCAAGGCGTTGTACTACCTAACTGGGGTACGACCATAATAAGTTCCGAACTAAAGATTTAAAACTTGCCTTTGTGTCCTTGTGATTGGTGTACCTTTTCAAAGAAACCATTCATCTTGTGATTATTGGTTAAGTTCATCGTTGTTTTGCCTCGATTTTGTTTTAATTGATTTTGTTGGTATATCTACTTGTCGAACCGGAAAACCCATAAAGATTCTTCTCACCCCATTTTTATAAACGTCTTCATAATTCCCATTTCTCTCCTTAACTCGAGATTCCTTAGAGTTAACTCTAGTGTATGCTTTTCGCTCTTCTAGATCTGTGAGCCCATTTCGTGAGCTTGTCAAGATTCCAAGAAGGCGTGTCCGTAGACTTCTGCTCCTTGATCGGATCGAGATCCGGATCGCTCACACTACTTCCGTTATCATGGCGGAAGAACGCCTATGTGTGAGCTTCTCCAGCACCCATCGACGGGTATGGAGATGCTATTGTTGTACCGACCCTTGTGGTGAAAATTTTGAACTCAAAGCGGGTTACTAAATCTTGTAACCTTAAATCAATTCTACGGTTTTGGCGGGTTCTATGGTTTTGAGCGGGATGATCCTCATGCTCATATTCGATAATTTAACAAGATTGCATCTACCTCAAATCGAATTCTATCCACCTTCCAAAACCACGAGTCTTAAAATGAAATCATCAAGTTCACTCAAAAGTTTGATGAACCTTCGGTGAATCGTGGGATCGTTTCAAGGAATTGCTTCGCAAATGTCCTCACCACGGTTTCTCCGAGTTGATGCAACTCGATACTTTCTACAATGGAGTGAGTCAATCGATCAAGATTCTCTCAATTCCTCCGCGGAGGAAATTTCTTGAGCAAAGCGTCAAAGAAGCTTTAGCGATCATTGAAAACAAGTCTAAAGTCCGACCTTGCGAAGCAAGCGGTTGTTTCCCAAGTCGGTGTTGGTCCTTCTTCTTCATCGCTCGTGAGTCAATCTAGCACCGATGCTAAGATTGACAAACTCATGAAGCCATTCAAGCTTTGGTTCTCTTCAACCAAAAGAAAATCTCTTTTCCACAAACTTCACCTCTGCTGAAGTTAAGAAAGTGGAAGTCGTGTTACTGTGGTGGCCCCATGCTTATTATAATTGTATGGCCACCGATGGTAACCCTTTGAAGCTAATGATGTGGGCGGATTTCTAATCAAGGAGGCAACCAATATCGTGCTCCTATAGACCGAACCACCGTCTAACCTAACCTCCGGTTTCAACCAAAACCGTAATCAAAATCGAATAGACCAAACCAAGGTTTTCAAAACCAAGGTAATTTCGGTCAAACAACGGTTTTCAAAATCGAATCAAAATTTCCAACATCAAGGAAATTTCAATAGTAACCAG
This sequence comes from Chrysanthemum lavandulifolium, assembly GCA_022545495.1. Taxonomy (NCBI): domain Eukaryota; kingdom Viridiplantae; phylum Streptophyta; class Magnoliopsida; order Asterales; family Asteraceae; genus Chrysanthemum; species Chrysanthemum lavandulifolium. The sequence continues at coordinate 23,087,677 of CM040246.1, forward strand.
TGGAAATTTCAACCCGTGGTATTTTCATGCCAATAATCAAGGAAATTTTCGTAATCAAGGCCCTAATCCTAACAATAGAGGCCAAAATTTTCTGTGCAAACTCAAGCCATTGTTCCAACTGGACCATCATCGATGAGTTGTTGAAACAATTCATGAAATCCCAAGAGGAAATGAACAGGTTGTTGGTTAGCGATTTCGACATTAAGAAGTCTTTAAATGATCGACCCCGGGCTCGGTACTCTACCTAGCAACACGATCGCTATTCCGAGGGGCGATGCAAAGCGATCACAACTAGAAGTGGTGCTTCATATCTTTGGACCCGCTATTCCTACTACTCTTCTTCTTCTCTCCGAAGGTAGTGGAAAGCGAACCCGAGGCGACAAAGGACAAGGAACTTCCTACTAATAACGGAAGTACGGCAGAATGTCCATCCTCAAGTTGTTCGAAACCAAATACCAAACACAGGTTGTTTTGAACCTCCGGTTGGTAGCCCTAAATCAAAACTTCTATTCCTTACCCTCACGTTTACATGAGCAAAAGCTCCATGAGAAAGCTAGTCATCAAATGGAAAAATTCTTTCAAATTTTCCAAGAACTTCACTTTGACAAAAGCTTTGCGGATGCTATCATGTTGATGCCCAAGTTTGCATCTACTCTAAAACACATGTTGAGCAACAAGGAAAAGTCGTTTGAAATGGCTAAGACTCCTTTGAGCGAGAATTGCTCGTTAGTCTTGTTAAAGAAGCTTCCAGAAGCTAGGAGATCCCGGAAAATTTCTTCTTCCTTGTGTTTTCTTGGGATGATTGAATGCTTTGCCCTTGCCGATCTTGGTGCAAGCATCAATCGATGCCTTATTCGATGTGGAAGAAGCTTTCTCTTCCGAACTTATTCCTACACCGCATGACTCTTGAGCTTGCGGATCGTTCTATATCTCGTCCTCTTGGCATAGCCGACGATGTATTTGTGAAAGTAGGAAAGTTCCATTTTCCGGTGATTTTGTGGTTGTTGATTTCGATGCCGATCATCGGGTTCCTCTCATTGTTGGACGAGGATTCCTAAGAGCGGGCGTGCTCTTATTGATGTATTTGAGCAAGAAATCACTTTACGTGTGGGTAATGAAGTCATTACCTTTAACCTCGATCGGACTTGAGGTACTCCTCAAATTATGATCTTGAATCGGTTAATCGAGTCGATTTAATTGATATTGCTTCGAGAGGAGTACTCTCAAGAGTTTCTTGGTTATCTTCATAATTACGTGGTGGAATTCCACCACATCTTCTCAACCAATCCTTGCCGACTCTTCCCTCTCTCACCCGTTTGAGGGAGGTGACTTCCTACGGAAGAGATCGATGAATTTCTTGTTATCGATGAATCAATTCCACCTGGAATTGATGGTGTTTATGATTCGGAGGAGATATTCTTTATCTTGAGCAATTGCTTAATGAAGATCCATTACCTTCACTCCCTCCGAAAGAAATCACGATTGAGGAAATCAAATCAGTACAAACTTCTACTGAAGAATTTCCCGAGGTTGAACTTAAGGACCTACCTCCTCATCTCGAGTATGAATTTTTAGAGGGTGATGATAAATTACCCGTCATAATTGCTAAAGATTTAACTAAGGAGGAGAAAATTGCTCTCATAAAGGTCTTGAAGTCACACAAGCAAGCAATTGCTTGGAAACTCTCCGACATTAAGGGTATCAACCCTGAGTTTTGTACTCACAAAATATTAATGGAGGATGACTTCAAACCAGCAGTCCAACATCAGAGAAGGGTGAATCGTAAGATTCACGAGGTTATCAAACAAGAGGTTCTCAAACTTCTTGATGCGGTTTGATTTACCCGATCTCGATAGTCCTTGGGTTAGCCCAATTCATTGCGTTCCAAAAAGGGTGGCATAACTGTTTTCACGAATGAAGAAAACGAGTTAATTCGACTCGATTGGTTACGGGATGGCGTGTGTGCATTGACTATCGCAAGTTAAACGATGCCACCGTAAAGACCATTTTCCTCGCCCTTCATGGACCGGATGCTTGAGAGATTAGCGAGGAGCGGATACTATTGTTTCCTTGATGGTTTCTCGGGTTACTTTCAGATCCCCATTGATCCATTGGATCAAGAGAAAACCACATTCACCGCCCATACGGACGTTTGCCTATAGGCGTATGCCTTTTGGCTTATGTAATGCTCCCGCACGCTCCAAAGATGTATGATGGCAATTTTCCACGACATGATCGGGAAACAATGGAGGTGTTTATGGATGACTTCTCGGTCATTGGGGACTCATTTCATACATGTCTCTCCCATTTAGACAAAATGTTAAAACGGTGTGAAGACACCAATCTATGTCTAAACTGGGAGAAGAGTCACTTTATGGTCAAAGAAGGCATAGTCCTTGGCCATAAGATTTCCAAAAACGGGATTGAGGTTGATAGAGCAAAAGTTGATGTTATTGCTAAATTACCTCATCCTACTACCGTCAAAGGTATTAGGAGTTTTCTAGGTCATGCCGGGTTTTATCGCAGATTCATTCAAGATTTCTCTAAAATCGCTCGGCCTATGACCCATCTTCTCGAAAAGATGCTCCTTTTATCTTTTCTCCCGAGTGCATCAAGCTTTTGAAACACTAAAGAAAAAGCTACGGAAGCACCCATTCTAGTTGCCCCGATGGGATTTACCCTTTGAGCTCATGTGCGATGCAAGTGATTTTGCTATCGGTGCGGTCTTGGGGCAACGAAAACCAAGCATTTTCACCTATCCACTACGCAAGCAAAACTATGATCAAGCTCAAACCCATTACACCACTACGTAAAAAGAATTATTAGGCGTGGTGTATGCGTTTGAAAAGTTTCGCCATACCTTATCTTGACCAAATGCGTGGTGTATACGGATCACTCGGCTCTCAAATATCTCTTTGCAAAACAAGATGCAAAGCCGAGATTGCTCGTTGGATTCTCCTCCTACAAGAATTTGATATCACTATACGTGATAAAAAGGAGCCGAGAACACCGGTGCGATCATCTGTCCCGATTAGAGAACCTCACCAAGATGTGTTCGAGAAAAGGAAATAAGCGAAACATTTCCTCTCGAAACACTCAATATGGTTTCTTCTGGAGACTCTTCTACCCCATGGTTTGTCGACTTTGCAAATTACCATGCGGGTAACTTTGTGGTGAAAGGGATGTCGTCCCAACAGAAAAATAAATTCTTTAAAGATGTGAAACATTATTTCGGGACGACCCTACTTGTTCAAAATTTGCGCGGATCAAGTCATCGAGCGATGTGTATATGGTCGAAGCTATTGACATTCTCAAAGCTTGCAATTACGGACCTCTTGGGGACATCATAGCCCCAACTACACCGCCAAGAAGGTGTTTGATTCCGATTCTATTGGCCCACGATTTATAAGGATGCCCATGAATTTGTCAAAACACATGACGCTTGTCAGCGTCACGGAAATATCTCACAAAGAAATGAAATGCCGCAAAACGCCATTCAAGTGTGTGAGATTTTTGACATATGGGGCATTGACTTTATGGGGCCATTTCCTTCTTCCCGTGGTAACAAATACATACTCGTGGCCGTTGACTACTTGTCAAAATGGGTTGAAGCTAAGGCTTTGCCCACCAACGATGCCCGAGTTGTTGTGAAATTCTTGAAATCTCTCTTTGCTAGGTTTGGAACTCCACGAGCCATAATCGGTGATCGTAGTACGCATTTTGCAATGACCGGTTTGAAAGAGTCATGCAAAAGTACGGTGTAACTCACCGCTCATCATCTGCGTACCACCCCAAACAAGTGGGCAAGTGGAAGTTTCTAACCGGGGATTAAAAGAATTCTTGAGAGGACGGTTGGCGAAAAACGTGCCTCTTGGTCGGATAAGCTAGATGACGCGCCTCGGGCCTTCCGTGCGACTTATAAAACACCCATGGTGCACTCCATACAAGCCGGTGTACGGAAGGCATGTCATCCGCCGGTTGAGCTCGAGCACAAGGCATCTTGGGCCTTGAAGCATGCTAATTTCGATATTCAGACGGTGGTGATCACCGGAAAGTTCAAATGAATGAATTAAATGAACTCCGTGATCAAGCTTACGAGAACTCTTTGATCTACAAACAAAAGACAAAGAAGATTCATGACTCAAAATCAAGAACCGCGTTTTCAACGTCGGAGATCGAGTCCTTCTTTTCAATTCAAGATTGAAGATTTTCTCGGGAAAATTAAAATCCACCGGTGCGGACCATTTACCATTGCTAAGGTTTATCCTTATGGTACCATTGAGTTATCTCAACCCGATGGTCCAAACTTTAAAGTGAATGGTCATCGGTTGAAGCATTACTTTGGAGAGGACATTCCCCGTGGTTGTCCCGGACTTACAAACTTTCCCATGAACCAATGAATGCGGGATCGAGTCAAGCTAGCGACTCGGTAATCAAAAACAATAGCATGCCATATGGGTTTTCACCCATATTTCGACTTCTTTCCATCTTTCTACCACCCTAGTGTGGGGGGTTGCCCACATGTTGTGTATATATGTAAGTTTCTCAAAAAAAAAAAAAAAAAAAAATCTTCTTTCTAACTAATGGCGTAGTATTTCCCTTTTACGTTCTCGGTTTCGGCATAACCGCCGGTACTTTGAATATTGAGGAAATATTCATTTCTAAGTGTGGGGAAATTCTCACGAATTTTATCATGTAATTATACCGCCTAATTCCCGTTTTGGCCAAATTTTTTTGGAGTAAGTGTTTTACACCGACTCATCTTATGGTTATCGATCCGCCTTGTCTAATAAACAAAAGGATTGGCTAATCCAGAGCAAACGGCTCTTGGTAAAGATATCTCAAATCCGTTGACGGCTTGCAATTTGCCCAAAATTGTATGGTATTCATTCACCATATCTTTAATTAGTGAAGAGTTGGCTAGCCCGCAAGTTTATGGCTTGTGGTAAAGGCGATGGAAAAACCATAATTGGTAATCACTCACCAAAGATAATATTGATAATTTATCTAAGAGTTGGCTAGTCCGAGCAAACGGCTTCGGTAAAGACAAATCAAATCCGTTGGAAGTCGGTGGTTTGCTCAAAATCACATGGTTATCGGTGTACCATGGTTCTTACTTGAATCGAAACATTTGGCTACTCCGAGTAATGGCTTTTGGTAAAGAGATTCAAATCCATTAAGTTTTTCTCAAAAGATTGCTAGGGACTAGCAATAGTTTAGTGTGGGGATTGATGAGTGTGTAAATACTCATCATTTTAATCAATCGAAGCGCAAAACGTTTAAAATGCTCGAAATGCATCAAAATATCGAAAATATTCCAAAATTGCATTTTATATGTTTCGGATGCAAAATGTTCAAAATCGGATGAAAATGAGCTAAGTTTGCATAATTGGCGCTTTCAGTCCCCAAGTTTCAAAAGTTGTCAGAAATAGTCCCTGAGCACATAATTTCAAAAGAAAAGTCACCAAAGGTCCTTTTAAAATCATAAGTTGTCAAAATTAGTCCTTTGGTGAAAAATATCAAAAGTTTTGATAAATTACAAAATTAGTCCTTCAAGTTTGAAATTTGGCAAAAATGGCCCTTGGAAAATTGGAAAATGTCAAGTTTGGTCCTTGTACTATGGAAACTTGTCAATTGTGGTCCCTTGAAGCAACTTTGCAAATTGGCAGCATTGGTCCTTGCATTTTCATAAAATTACAAAAGAGGTCCTTGATATTTAAAACCCTTTAAACCACCTTGGACCCTTGTCAAACCAAATGGACCTCGCCAACCCTTTTGGACCCCTGTCATTAACCAATTTGACCCCCATCATATATTAGCCCACTGGTCAAACTTGATCAAACCGGTCATACCCGCCATCTCCTTTCCCCATTTCCTCCCCCTCCTCGCAAACCACTCCAACCATTCCAACCACCTAGCTCACTATCACCTCACCTTATTCCCCCCACCTCCACCAAACTCCAAAAGCAATTAATGCTTCCCATCCACCACCATCTCAACCCCCACTGTTAAAAATCCCATTTTGGCGCCAAATTCAATCAAACGGCCAAGATGAGTTCAAGTGATCCAATGGCCAGGGAAAAAGGTGGGAATCTATCAGAGAAGTGAGAGAAAGAGTTTGGATATAAAAAGGAAGCAAGAGAAGAAGAAAAGAGTGGTCTAGTAGTTTTTAAATTTTTATTAATGTCGTTTTTATATAAAGTTTTAGTTAAGTTAAAAAACCTGTAATCTTTTGTTGTAATGTACTCATTATAAGTTATTGAATCATTATAAATCATTTTCAAGTGTTAATTCAAGTTGCACTATCAATTTATGTTGTTGAGTTAAGCGTTGAAATTTTCCAATTCAAAGTCTTATACACAAGCTCTTCTTAGCTTATTTATAAGCTCAAACAGCTTATAAGAGCTTATTATAGCTTCTTATAAGCTTAATTCAAGTTTCTAGCTAGTTTGGATATTGGTCAAAGAAAGTCAAACAGGCTCTTTTGGACTTGTAAATGGATAATGGGTGATGCAGTCTGGATTTGGGTTGATTCTGAGTTAATGGGTTGATCAAAATAGGTTAGAGGTTCATGGGTTCATTGTTTCAAGCCATAGTGGCTATGGACTATTTGTAAGTCATTTTAAAGTTTCATATGCATAATCTGTCTTAGTAGTTATAATAAGCTCAAATCTGTTTATTAGGCTGTATTTAAGTTATATAAACTCAGTTTAATCAGTTAGGTTGGCTAGTTAAGCAGTTAGTTCATTTTAAATTGCAAAACAGTAGTTAAAGGTGTGTTTGGATTGAATACTTAAACTGTATTAGATGTTGGTTCAGTAGTGGATACTTGTTGCTTTAGGTTTGTTTAGTTCATATTTACTCATATCTGTCTTAAACTTGTGCCTGCAAACCATAAAAGTCAAGCTCACTCAAATCTGTCTTAATGACAAATCATTGTGATTTTGAAAACCAATCTCTTGTTTTGTGTTTAAAAATCTTAGAGATAGATTGCATTAGTTCCATTTCATTATATAACATCAAAATCAGTCCAAAATTGAGCACAAAACTCATAAAAGTCAATCGATCAAATCTTCTTCAAAAGTAAAAAACCGAAAAAGCTATTTTGAGCCAACTAAAAGGATTTTTCATGGATTTATTTTTGGGTCAAATTCAATGAAACTTGGTGTTTTAAAAACTTCTGTTGGTCTAGTTTGTTATTACCATTTTTGAAGAATTTTGTGAATTTTTTACAAGGTCCAAAACTGCTTAAACAAATGGGTTCATATCCCCTGTGCATAGGTGCTTGAACTGCACAGGTATTGTGCAGTTCTTGTAGACCTTGCACATAGCTTATCTCTGCTTATCTAGGTCTCAGCTTTGGATTACACATAGCTAGCCAGGTCCTCTTGAGGTTCCCACTTTGGTTTTCCATTTTCTAGCTTATTAGGTGTCTTATTTTTAAGCTGCAAGTAGCCCCCCTCACATCTGTTTTTGCACAAAAGCTCATTTCATCAAATCTTAGCAAAGTGCAATCCAGAGGTTAAAAGCAGTTGATACTTGTTGCATTTTAGTTCTTTTAGCTTATTTAAGCTTCTGTGATCAGTGGGTGGTGTTAGGTTTTCATTTGCTTATTTGAAGTGCTTATTTCATAAGCACTTTACATAGCAGTTACATATTCTTGTACACAACCCCTGTTTTTTATATTTTTCTTAGATTCATAATATTATTTTAAGCTTATCTTGAATTTTTCAGATTTTTATAGGTCAGTTTGGTATTTTCTCCATTTTAATTAGTTTTTAAGCCTTTTAATTAGCTTTAAATACAATTAATTAAGAAAAGTTTCAAAAAATAATTTTCATTTTCTTAAGTTAAGATAAATATAAAAGCAAAAAAATATTTTTCTAGATTTTTCTTAGTTAAATTTGTATTTTAAATAATTTAATTAGTTTTTAATAGTTTTAATTCCTAGAAAATCCAAAATAATCAAGAAAAATACCAAATTAGTTTTGAAAATTCTCTTTTGTTATTTTAGATTTTCCAAGTCATAATTTTATTTTTCTAGCTTTATTTCCTATTTTCTTGTATTTTAGGTTAATATTTAATAGTTAAAATTAGTTTTTAATTAATAATAATTAATTAAATAGTTATAAAAATAATTTTCTTTTTCTATAAATTTTCTTTTATCATTAGGTTTGTAAAAATATCATTTTCATATTTTTAGGATTAATATTGTGTAAGTTTCTCATTTTCATTTGTACGCAACGTAGTTTTTAATTCAAGTTTTATAAAAACATAAAAACAAAAACATCATTTTAAAAATAGTGATAGCGTTTATTTAATATTTTTATCTTTTTAAATTTCCTTTAATTTGCATTTAAGCCTCTGTAATTTGTTGGCTTTTTCTGTAGTTATAATCACAAATCCCTTTATCCGTTCAAATTTCTCGATCACTATACGTTTGGTGATTTATTGCATAGCTCGCTTGGCAATAACGACCCGGGGAAACACTATACTCCCCTGATCTTCATTGCATTTGTGCTTAAGTTGTTTTAAGTTTCTTACAGTTGGCCATTCACAAGTGGTCAGCTTGCGTGAGAAAACTTGACGGTTTTGCACAGATCAACCATTTTCCTCTACCCTTCATGGACCAGATGCTTGAGAGATTAGCAGGGAACGAATACTATTGTTTCCTTGATGGTTTCTCTGGTTACTTTCATATCCCCATTGATCCGCTGGATCAAGAAAAGACCACATTCACCGCCCATACGGGACATTTGCCTATAGGCGTATGCCTTTTGGCTTATGTAATGCTCCCGCACGTTCCAACGATGTATGATGGCAATTTTCCACGACATGATCTGGGAAACAATGGAGGTGTTTATGGATGACTTCTCGGTCATTGGGGACTCGTTTCATACATGTCTCTCCCATTTAGAAAAATGCTTAGAGGTGTGAAGACACCAATCTTTGTCTAAATTGGGAGAAGAGCCACTTTATGGTCAAAGAGGCATAGTCCTTGGCCATAAGATTTCAAAAACGGATTGAGGTAGATAGAGCAAAGTTGATGTCATTGCCAAATTGCCTCATCCCACTACTTGTCAAAGGTATTAGGAGTTTTCTTGGTCATGCCGGGTTTTATCGTAGATTCATACAAGATTTTTCAAAATCGCTCGCCTATGACTCATCTTCTTGAAAAGATGCTCCTTTTATCTTCTCACCGAGTGCATCAAGATTTCAAACATTAAAGAAAAAGCTACGGAAGCACCCATTCTAGTTGCCCCGATGGGATTTACCCTTTGAGCTCATGTGCGATGCAAGTGATTTTGCTATCGGTGCGGTCTTGGGGCAACATAAAACCAAGCATTTTCAACCGATCCACTCACGCAAGTAAAACTATGATCAAGCTCAAACCCATTACACCACTACGGAAAAAGAATTATTAGTCATGGTGTATGCGTTTGAAAAGTTTCGACCATACCTTATCTTGACCAAATGCGTGGTGTATACGGATCACTCGGCTCTCAAATATCTCTTTGAAAACAAGATGCAAAGCCGAGATTGCTCCGTTGGGTTCTCCTCCTACAAGAATTTGATATCATTATACGTGATAAAAAGGAGTCGAGAACACAGGTGCGATCATCTATCCGTCTAGAAAACCCTCACCAAGATGTGTTTGAGAAAAGGAAATAAATGAAACATTTCCTCTCGAAATAATCAATGTGGTTTCTTTTCGTGGAGATTCTTCTACCCCATGGTTTCTCGACTTTGCAAATTACCATGCGGGTAACTTTGTGGTGAAAGGGATGTCGTCCCAACGGAAAAACAAATTCTTTAAAGATGTGAAACATTACTCGGGACGACCCTACTTGTTTAAAATTTGCGCGGATCAAGTCATCGAGCGATGTGTGTATGGTCGGGAAGCTATTGACATTCTCAAGGCTTGCCATTCGGACCTCTTGGGGACATCATAGCCCCAACTACACCGCCAAGAAGGTGTTTGATTTGGATTCTATTGGCCCACGATTTACAAGGATGCCCATGAATTTGTCAAAACACGTGACGCTTGTCAACGTCACGGAATATCTCACAAAGAAATGAAATGCCAAAACGCCATTCAAGTGTGTGAGATTTTGACATCCGGGGCATTGACTTTATGGGGCCATTTCCTTCGTCTCGCGAAAATAAATACATACTCGTGGCGTTGACTACTTGTCAAAATGGGTTCAAGCGAAGCTTTACCTACCAACGATGCCCGAGTTGTTGTGAAATTCTTAAAGTCTCTTTTGCTAGGTTTGGAACTCCACGAGCCATAATCGGTGATCGTAGTACGCATTTGCAATGACCAATTTGATAGAGTCATGCAAAAGTATGGTGTAACTCACCGTCTCTCTGCGTACCACCTACAAACAAGTGGGCAAGTGGAAGTTTCCAACCGGGGTTTAAAAGAATCTTGAAAGGACGATGGCTAAAACCGTGCCTCTTGGTCGGATAAGCTAGATGACGACTCTGGGCCTTCCGACGACTTATAAAACACCCATCGGGTGTACTCCATACAAGCTTGTGTACGGAAGGCATGTAATCTACCGGTTGAGCTTGAACACAAGGCATCTTGGGCCTTGAAACATGCCAACTTTGATATTCAGACGGTGGTGATCATCGGAAAGTTCAAATGAATGAATTAAATGAACTCCGTGATCAAGCATACGAGAAATCTTTGATCTACAAACAAAAGACAAAGAAGATTCATGACTCAAAATCAAAAACCGCGTTTTCAACGTCGGTGATCGAGTCCTTCTTTTCAACTCAAGATTGAAGATTTTCTGGAAAATTAAAATCCACTGGTGCGGACCATTTACCATCACTAAAGTATTTCCATATGGAACCATTGAGTTATCTCAACCCGGTGGTCCAAACTTTAAAGTGAATGGTCATCGGTTGAAGCATTATTTTTGAGAGGACATTCCTCTGTGGTTGTCCCATTTACAAACTTTCCCATGAACCAATGAATGCGGGGATCGAGTCAAGCTAGCGACTCGAGAATCAAAAACAAGAGCATGCCATATGGGTTTTCACCCATATTTCGACTTCTTTCTATCTTTCTACCACCCTAGTGTGGGGGGTTGCCTTACATGTTGTGTATATATATAAGTTTCTAAAAAAAAAAAAAAAAAAAAAAATCTTTCAAAATAATGGCCGTAGTATTTCCTTTTACGTTCTCGGTTTCGGCATAACCGCGGTACTTTGAATATTGAGGCAATATTCATTTCTAAGTGTGGGGAATTCTCACGAATATTATCATGTAATTATACCGCCTAATTCCCGTTTTGGCCATTTTTTTTTTGGAGTAAGTGTTTTGACTTACTCATTTGGTTATCGATCCGCCATGTCTAATAAATAGAAGGATTGGCTAATCCAGAGCAAACGGCTCTTGGTAAAGATATCTCAAATCCGTTGACGACTTGCAATTTGCCCAAAATTGTATGGTATTCACTCACCATATCTTTAATTAGTGAAGAGTTGGCTAGCCCGCAAGTTTATGGCTTGTGGTAAAGCGATGGAAAACCATAATTGGTAATCGGCTCACCAAAGATAATATTGATAATTTATCTAAGAGTTGGCTAGTCCGAGCAAACGGCTTCGGTAAAGACAAATCAAATCCGTTGAAGTCGGTGGTTTGCTCAAAATCACATGGTTATCGATGTACCATGGTTCTTACTTGAACTGAAACATTTGGCTACTCGTAAGTAATGGCTTTTGGTAAAGAGATTCAAATCCATTAAGTTTTTCTCAAAAGATTGCTAGGGACTAGCAATAGTTTAGTGTGGGGATTGATGAGTGTGTAAATACTCATCATTTTTGTTAAATCTAAAGCGCAAAACGTTTAAAATGCTCGAAATGCATCAAAATCTCGAAAATATTTCAAAATTGCATTTTATATGTTTCAGATGCAAAATGTTCAAAATCGATGAAAATGAGCTAAGTTTGCATAATTGGCGTTTCAGTCCCCAAGTTTCAAAAGTTGTCGAAATAGTCCCCGAGCGCTAATTTCAAAGAAAAATCACCAAAGGTCCTTTTAAATTAATAAGTTGTCAAAATTAGTCCTTTGGTGAAAAATATCAAAAGTTTTGAGAAATTACAAATTTGGTCCTTCAAGTTTAAAATTGGCAAAATGGCCCTTGAAATTTGAAAATGTCAAGTTTGGTCCTTGTATTATTGAAACTTGTCACTTTTGGTCCCTTGGAATAACTTTGCATAAATGGCGCCTTGGTCCCTTGATTTTCGAAATTACACAACAAGTCCTTGTTTATTAAACCCTTTAAACCATTGGACCCTTGTCAAAACCCATTGTGACCCCCGCCAAGCCCATTGTGACCCCTCCATTTTGACCCTCCCTTTAATATTACCTTGGTCAAATCTCATCAAACAAACACAACCCGCCAAAGTCTTCTCCTTCACCAAACGCCTGCAACACTTAAGCTCCCATTCCCCCAGCTCATCATCCACTCCCTTATCCCTCCACCTCCACCAAACTCAAATTGCATTTAATGCACCCTCTCCAACTCACTCAACCCACTGGTGGCATATATGTGTTTTGGCGCCAAAATAAGATCAAGCGGCTAAAATCTCTCCAAGTCATCCAATGGTCCGTAATTATGATGGGATTAGCTCAGATTGAGAGAGAAATCATATGGTGTATAAAGGGAAGAAGAAGAAGCAAGAAAGGTAGTAGGATTTAGTTTTAAAATTTCCTAAATGTCGTATTTAAGTTAAATGTTTTAGTTTAAATCAAAGTTGTAATTTCAATTTGAATTGTATCAAATTAAGTTATTCTAGTGTACTAAGACTATTTTCAAGTTTTAATTCCGGTTTGTGTTCATATTTCAAGGTTCAAGCTCATTGTTGCAATTTTCAATTTCAAAATCGATGTTAAAGTTTCAAATAGCTTATTCTTAAGCTCAAATAAGCTTATTAAAGCTTCTTATAGCTTTTGTAAGCTTATATTTAAGTTTTAAGCAAAGTTGGTTCTTGGTCAATGAAAGTCAAACTGGAGCAAAAGTGAAATGGAAATGGATATGGGTTGATGCGAGGCTTATTTGGGGTTGGAAATGGCTTAGTGTAGTGGTCTTGGGTTCGGTCTTAGCCTACAAAACAAGTCGGACATCCGTGAGTAGTGTCTCACTTTCCATTTTCAATCGGTTTTCATATTGTGTTTGTACTTGTATTTGTAATCATAAACTGCTCAAACTTGTTTATTTAGTTGTATTTAGGTCGATTAAAATCGGTTTAATCAATAATATATACTAGTGCAATGGATTAGCTCATTTAAATTGCATATCGTTGTTTTAAAGGGTGTTTGGATTTATCGCTAATCATCTTTAAGGTTTGCTCGATTGGGTAAGCCTTGTTGTTTTAGGCTTGTGTAGCTTTATTTGACTCTTTGCATTCATCATATTGCACCTGCAAAAGCTCTAAGTCAAAATCATCCTTAAACATCTTAATAGCTTAACTGTTGTGATTTTGTCAAATCAAAGACTTGATTTGTGTTTAGAATTGATAGATATAGTTTGCGATAGTTCCATTTCATCATAATATATCACAATCATCCCACAAATTGGTCTCAAAGTTCAAATAAGTCAAACTTTCAAAGCGCTCAAAAGTCAAAACATGAAAAAGTCGGTTTGAGCCCAAATGGAGTGATTTTCATTGATTCATTCTTGGGTCAAACTAGGTGAAACTTGGGGTTTAAAAAGTTCAACTGGTCTAATTTCTTATTATCATTTTTGAAGATTTTGTGAATTTTTATAAGCTTCAAAATGCTTGTCAAATGGGCTTAAGTGCCTGCACACACTCAAGATGGCGAGTGTGCACATGTTTTGTGCTAGGCTTGTACCAAGCTCATCGAGCTCATCCAGGCTCATCTTTGGTTTAGACATAGCTAGCTGTGTCCTCTTGAGGTTCCCCACTGCTTTTCGTTTTCACTAGTTGGGTAGTTTGTGCTTAAGCTCAAAGTAGTGGCCTCAAAGCGCTTTTTAGCTCATAAACTCAAAACATCAAATCTGTGTATTTTGAATTTCAAGTGGTCTAGGATAGTTGCAATAAGTTGTTTTAAGTACTTTTAGCATATTTTAGCTTCGTGTTGGATTGGTGCTCATTTGGTCCTTTTAGCTTATTCTAAGTCTTATTCATAAGCACTTGTAATCGCAAAACCTCATATTCCTTCACACAACCCTCTGTTTTATATTTTTCCTAGATTCATAATAATATTTTAGACTTATCTTGAATTTTTGATTTTTCTAAGTCGGTTTGCTATTTTTCTTCATTTAAATCAATATTTAGTACTTTTTAATTAGCATTTAATACAAATAAATCGGAAAAGTTTCAAAAAATAAGTTTTCATTTTATTAGGTTAAGATAAATATAAAAGTCAAAAAATATTTTTCAGATTTTTCTTAGTTAAATTTGTATTTTAAGCAATTTAAGTAGTTTTAAATAGTTTTTAATTCATAGAAACTACAAAAATAATCAGAAAAATACAAAATTAGTTTTGAAAATTCTCTTTAGTTATTTTAGATTTTTCCAAGTAATAATTTCATTTTTCTAGCTTTATTTCATATTTTCTTATTTTAGGGTATAATTAAATAGTTAAAATTAGTTTTTAATTAATAATAATTAATTTAATAGTTTTGAAAATAATTTTCTTTTTCTAAAAATTTTCTTTTATCATTAGGATTGTAAAAATATCATTTTCATATTTTCAGGATTAATACTGCTTCAGTATCACATTTTCTTTTGTACGTTACGTAGTTTTTAATTAAGTTTTATAAAAGAAAAAAAAAATCAAAAACATCATTTTGCAAATAGTGATAGTGTTTATTTAATATTTTTTATCTTTTTAATTCTCTTTAATTTGCGTTTAAGCCCTTGTAATTTATAGACTTTTTCTTTAGTTATAATTAAATCAAACTCTTTTCCGTTCAAATCTCTCGATCACTATTCGTTTGGTGATTCATCGCATAGCTCGCTGGGACATAACGACCCGAGGAAACACTATTCTCTCCTGATCTTCATTGCATTTGGTTCCAGACTGTTTTAAGTTCCTTACGGTTAGCCATTCACAAGTGGCTAGCTTGTGTGAGAAAACTTGACTGTCTGGGAGCGAATCAGGTTTTGAGTTGGTAAGCTTGAATCATCGTGGTTGGGTTGTTTTTGGATTGAAAAGTGGTGTTTATGTGATATTCTAGCTAGCGACTTGAGCCACGGATAAGTTATCTTGGTAGCGACTTGCTTTGTAATTTGGTAGCGAGTTGTAGTTGAAGGTCTTAGCGAGTTGAGCTAGCGACTTGTCTATTGAGACAAGCCGGCAAACAATACACTTAGTGGATTCTCCACTACGGGTAGCGACTTGGTGAAAGTTAGCGACTTGTACTTAAGTTTGTTAGCGACTTGGTGTTAGCGATTTGGTGCTTAGCGAGTTGCTCTTTAGCGACTTGACAACTTAGCGACTTGGTGCTTAACGACTTCTTGTCAAAATTTTGCTAGCGACTTGGTGCTTAGCGAGTTGTTATTTAGCGACTTTCTCGTGTCTTAGCAACTTGGTATTATAGCGACTTGGTGCTTAGCGACTTGGTTGATTTTCTTAGCGACTTGGTTGACTGTCATGCAATACGGTTTCTCTTGATTTAGTAAAATCCGTGAAAGAATCTATTTCCGGTTTAATCATAGAGTTATAAAATCCGCTTAATCTGTTAACATGTCTACCAACGTTCCTACTATCATCTCCACTTTGTCGAGGATGTTCAAGCGGTGGTTCGGATACTCGTCCACCCATGCTTGTCGAGCCGACTACGACTCTTGGGCTCAACGAATCAGTTGTCTTGTCTTGGAAAGGAAAATGGGGTTAACATTCTCAAATCCATTGATGAAGAACCTTATCGGGTTGAGACTACTAGAGACATAATTGATACAAATGAAGATGGAACATTGATTTACTGAATGGACGGACCAAAGATGTATGATGAGCTCGATGATAAGGAGAAGAAGAGATTCGATGCGGATATCGGGGCTTTTACATTATACCGCAAGGCCTTCCAAAAGACATCTACAAGCTTATCAATCACAACATGAAGCAAAGGTCATGGGATAATGTCAAGATGCTTCTCTCGGGTTACGAATTGACTATTGAAGATAGAGAATCACAACTATATGATGAATTTGAGCATTTCAAGATGAAACCCGATGAGAGTGTCTATGAATACTATGTGAGATTCCATAAGCTTGTGAATGACATGCGAAACATCAAAATGACTATGCCTAACATTCAATTTGAACCCAAAATTTGTGAACAACATGAATCACTCGAATGGCACAAGTTTGTCACTTACGTGAAGCTCACTAAAGGATTGAAGAATACAAACTATGAGCAATCAGTATGCCTTCCTTCTCCGTAATGAAAGACATGCTATGTTTGAAAAAGGATTCGAGAGCAGTTCAAAACCAATCGGGAGAAACAAGCTCAATAAATGATTCAACTGCTTTTTACACAAATGTTGGGATTACCACCAAAGCTTCTCAAGTTATACCCATGGGTAATGGTAATCACAAACTCATTCCCGATCCAATGTTCAAACAAGCTGATGCTGATGCATCCGTGGGAAACTTCATTAATCAATTAGCTCTCATGATCAGTCAAAACATGAACACTCTCCCACACACCAACAACAACCTCAGAACAACATCCAATACACACAATCATACCACGGTCAGAGATGGGAAGGTTATGGTGCAGCCTGTTCAAGAAAGGCAGTTTGATCAGAGAAGGGGTGGAGCAGGTGGTGGCTATGGTGGAAATCAGAATCGAGGAAGGATTGGAAATCAAGGACAAACAAAGCCCACGAATCTTCGAGTACTTGAGGATAAGATGTTGCTTGTGCAAGCTCGGGACAATGGGCGACTTTGGATGAAGAGGAGTTCTTGTTTCTTCTTGAAGGAATGCCAAGACTTATGATGTCGACATTGATGAATAACCGATTTAGGAGATAGGTCATAATCATCGAATGCCTTTCAAGTAGGCGATTGTGATGCATTTGACTCGATGTAGATGATGAACCTCTTGCTCAAACAATCTTCATGGCTAGCATCTCACCTATGGTTTCTCCAAAAGTTTCTCCACCACAACAAACCGGTCCATCCAAAGACAAAATCATTTCGAGGTACTAAAACTATACGATGAAGTTGATGAGCAAAAGATACATGATGAAGTACAATCAATCGTAATTATTGAGTCGATATTGAAAATATGGGTAATGTCGATGTTGTCCCATATGATCAATATGTGAAACAAAGTGAAAGTGAGATTGTACCAAGTGATGTATCTTATGCGATCAATGATGACTATGCTTTTGTGAATACACCGCATGTGCCCTCGATGAGTCTGTTATCTCGAACTTAATGCCTATAAAGAACGTGTTGCTATTTATGAACAACGAGCTAAGTTTGAGTTAACCACTCGTGAGCGGGAGATGGATGATCAAATCGCATAACTATTAGACAAAGTAAGTTTAGAAGAAGTATTAAAACAAGAATTAAACTCCTTACAAGAAAAGCTTTCTAAAATTGCTAAGCAAAACAAGAACTTCAAGAAAATGTTAAAATGCTTAAGCAAGAATTGATGCTAAGGAATCAAAACTTTTGAATGATTTTCTAATCTAAAACCTTGAAAACAAGCTTGAAAATAAGTTGTACGTACAAGGAAATACCATTCAAATCGCTCACTTAATCACTAAGCACGAGTTTTAAGTGATAAGCATAGTACTCCCTTGTTGAGGAACCAAATCCAGAGGTCATTAAAAGGCTAGAAGTGCTCATAAGGTAATTTATGATGGTAATGAAATCCTTAAGCCTAGGCAGAAACCTAGTTGCGTTGAGTGCACAAAGGAAGATAAGAAATCGATGAAGTCACTAGGAGAAGATGAACAAGAAACTAGATGATCCTAAATGTAAAGAGAAGAAAATAATTATCACACCCCATGATTACAAAAGGAGAATTGGATCTCCTTGAACATGTTTAAGCCTCAAACGTTGTTAACTCCCGAACAAGTGTTTCGGAAAAGGATTTAGATAAGCAAAAGCGAGATAATCTTGTTGTTACAAACCCTCCACTTAGGAAAATGCCTTCAGCGACTGTGTATCCTCCAAATACACCAATGCATCTAGTTCCTAGAACTATTGCCACTAAAAGCAAGACCTTAATCAGTCAATATGTTATTTTTCAACTATTTGTTGATTTTGAGAAAACTTGTATGAAAAGGATCACACCCAATGGTATAACTGAAGTGGAAAGGGGTTTTGAGCAAACGAAAGAATGTTATTTAACTGAAGTCATGCCCTTCTTTAAACAACTAAAAGATCAATTTGAAAGTCTTAAAAAGGGAATGAATTTAGACATTAAAGAAATGGAAAAGAAATTTGATGCAATGATCGTTGAGGTTAGTGACTATGAGCGAGAATTAAAATATAATGAGATTGAGAGGAAGAACTTGCATACACCGAATGAGAATCGATTTCGAATGTGTTGCTCAAGATGTGTTTTCATCGCTACAAATTGTTCCATTAATGCTTCTCAATTTCATGAATTATCTGTTGCCTCGAAAGTCTCCCATGATCGTGTCATTGAGCTTGAAAAGACTAATTCTAAACTAAATGAGAAAATTGAACCGGATGATCACGACAATTTGGTTAAACATTTTTCTAAACTAGAGGTTGAGCATTTTAATTTACAACTAAAATATCAACATCTTAAAGAAAATGTCAAAGCTTCAAATATCAAGACATCCTCGGATGCTCCGAGTTTGATGCGGTTTTCAAATAAACAAACGTGATGAGCGATTCAAGCTCATTGTAACACGATCGAAAGTTGAAAGCCCAAATCTCTCAATTAAAGGGTCAAAAGAACAATGTGGTGGCTCCCAAATGCCTCCTCCTTTAGATTCTCGAATTCTCAAACGTTTCATCTTCAAAACTTAATAAATGCATTACAAAAGGTAAGCGAAGTTTTCTAGAAGAAAATGAAAAGGTTAAACGTCATTTCAATGAGTTATTTGAATCAATAAAGGTCACTCGTAATAAAAATAACAAACAAATAGCTTCATTGCAAAAGGAAATTGAGAATCAAGAGCCGGTAAAGGGAAAATGCCAATGACCAATGGGGAGAATGGTGTATCAAAGGTTCACTCTTGTAATAAATATGCTTTGTCTGTGAAATATGTTCCCCCTCATTTTAGGAATAACAAACTTGCAATTCAAACATATTTCTCATACCTTAAGGATTGTCTAGAGTGTCTCCGTGAGATTGTTGAAGAGGATAAGTTAGAGAAACCACTTGATAATGCAATTGGGCATGCATGCTTATATGCTGAACGATCTCAAGAACTTCAAGAATGCTTAATCACAATATGCCCTAAGTCCTTAGGTGAAAGAGTTAATCCTTTGATTCCTTGTTCTATGCCTAGTGCCAAGCATGAAATCCATTCAATGCCCAATGTTATGAATGTGAACCTTAGTGTGCCTTCAAGTAGTTTAGATTCCAGATCTGTTAGTGCTAAGAAAGCGAACCCTAGTATGCCTTCTAGAAGTACAAATCCCAGCACTTCTAGTGTTAAGAAAGTGAACCTTAGTGTGCTGCATGTAGTTCGGATCCCAAAGACATCTAAGCAGGAGATGCAAAGAGTAGCAAAACCAACTAATGTTCCCATTCCATCTACAGGAGTAATCAGTGACATTAAAGCGAGCAGGTCAAAGTCTCAAGACAATACAAGGAATGATAGGACCTCACAAGCTAAGAATGTGCATTGGAAGAGAGTAGAAGACCAACCTAGGAACTTTAAGTTTGAGCCGAATAAAACGAATCGTGTTGATTCTAGTATTAGCCATAGGCGTACTGTAATAAAGAAAAGCGCTTCGTGGGAGGTAACCCATGCTTAATTGTTTGCTTGTTTGTGTCATATATCTTTTATTGATTGCTTATTCTCATGTTTAAATTTGTAAAAATGCTTTATTTTGTTTTTAACCTCGTCTTAATTACATATAAAGGTATTTTACATAAAGGATAAGTGTAGGGAGGATTACACACATTTTCAAAAGAAACGTAAACATGAGAATTTCACTTAATTAAAAGATATACATGTGTGTTTGTTCGAGTCAAATGCTTGTATCGAGTCATAATGGATGCTTTGCAGGAAATTTTTCCAGATTCTAAAGATGTAAATTTTCCAGAAAATCGCATACCGCTTTTTGTCGATAACCCGATGGCGTCGGATCGCAACTGACGCGTCGAGAAGGAGCAAAACAATCGATTACTTTTTCTTGTTTTTCGAGCTACTCATAAGTTTTGGAATTTTCCGGTCTTAATTTTCCGAAATTGTAAACATCCATTCCACAAGCATTATATTCTAGTTTAGCAGAGTCTTATATATATTATTACCGCCGATTTTAAGCGAAGGTTTCGTTTGTTTTCTTCAAGTGTGCAGGTTTAATTTATCAAGAAGGAGATACATAAGATGAGAAGGAGCTTTTCACGCAAACGTTCTTCTTGAAGAAAGATGTAACCACCACTTTACACGGATCCTACCGAGCTTATTACCTTCCATTATCATAACTTTTGATACTTTCGGGGAACATTGGGGACAATGTTCAGTTTAAGTGTAGGGAGGGAAAATAAAACGGGAACTTTGAAATTATGTTTATCCATGATTATTTGCTTTGTCCAATTGCATTTGTGTAATAAACCATGAGAAAATGTCGGTTAGAGTAATTTTGGCACCAAATTTAAAATTTTTCATGACATATAGGAGTGGGCCATTAGTCTTAATAAAGCGTCTCACGGATAGAAAGTTATATGACTAGCACAAAAACCCTTTACCACTTAAATTCCACCCAAAATGTGAGGATCGCCCTTAGATTAGTAGGAATTAAAGCATTTACCTTTGATGCTTAGTGTGCGAACCGGTAGTATATTATATTCTAGAACTTGTTTTGTGATGCATCCCGAGATCGCTAGTAAGACTACACTTGTGTAGTTAGGAATAACTAAATGATAAGAGGCATTAGGATAACCCTTGTTTGATACCGTAATATAATTACTTCTTCCACATCAGTTGAGTAATTCCCCCACACCTTTGCGTTGTACTCATCTTTAGTATACGATACCCCTAGTTAACCCCTCAGAGCCTATCCTCTTCGCGGTTCTCGTGATGTTTCGGTTTTCCAGAATATCAATGAAGAGCATTGTTTACACCTCACCTGTAGCCACTGGTAAATTTCACCTTGTATTATATTAATATTATATTATAAGGAAAGAATTCTTATCCATTTTCAACTTCTAACCCTTTTAAGATTACACGTTATCAATTAAACTGATCACCACAACTAACTAGTGTGACGTAACTCACATTCCAAATAAACGTGCTCACCGACACCAACATGCCTTATGTTAATTTCAAGTAAACATCCTTATATGTTAAGTATAAAACCTTTGGACTTTATTTAACATTTTACGTCATTTTGTTAACATACGACTATTAAACGTTCAAGCCAAATGTTTGTTATTTAATAGAATTTTCACGAAACTTTTCAAGTTATTAAATTTATTATTAACTCATATTTAATATCAATTTAAACTTGTTTTAGTTTAAACAACGTCCAAACACTCCGATAATCCACGACTCGGTTTTACAATTGAGTATATTAATAATTTTTAACATCTTTCTTTTATAAGCTTAAACTTACCCAATATTAAGTTTCACAACTTAAAGATTTACCGTTTGAAATTACCGAGATCAAACTATAACCAAATAATCACTATATCTCCAAACTTAATCGTTAAGATAAACCGCCTTTTTTTTATCACACGAACCGCCTTTTTTTAGTCCAAACCGACTCTAAAATGTGTTCTATCACTTCTATGTATATATCTGATCCTTCTCAATTTGTCAACACAAAAAGAAAAGAGGATAATAACTCCCCTCTCCCCTCTCCTACATCACCAGCGATACCACATCACCCGACCACCTCCTTGCCTCACCACCTTACCACTGCCTCAACCTGCTGCCATCATCAACATCAACACCAATAAGGGGTGCGTTTGTTTGCTTCGGATTTATTTTTGTTCGAATAATCACCACAGCAGCCACTCTCATCGCCATCAAACTCTCTCTCTTGTTTGGTATGGCTACACGCCTAAATCCATATTTTTATTCCTCTTTTGTTAAAGCCGAGTGTAAATAATTCATATATGTTTCTTTTCGTGGATATAAAACATGGCTAAAAAACGAGATATGATAGAGTCGTGTGGTGAGACCAATAAGTGGTGTTTGTGTAGTTTACTTTTGTAATCAAGCTGGGTTAGGACCGTTTAGGGTCGGGTCGATCTGATTTGATCTCGGGTTCGATGGGGGTACTGCTCATCTAATCTTTAAATTTCTTATTTGATAGAGGTTGATAATGATTAGTTTTAATTGTTCTTGTTGTTGTCTTGGGTCGCGACCACAGAAAACACCCAAGAGGGTGATTGTTTTCAGTTTGGTTTGAGTCACGGGTTGGCCAAGAGTTTGGTCGCGGTTAAGGGTAGAACTCGTTTGGTCTCGGGTCTTGACTTGGTAATTGCTCATTTTATGTTATTCAGCTAATATTATAGGTTAGATTAGTTTTGGTTTTGCTCTCGGTTTACAGCCACCCCGAAGGGTATGTTTGTTTATTCTTCTTCTTATTCGAACCAGGAGGAACTTAATTGGTTCTGGTCGCGAGTCAGTCACACAACCCGTATGAGTGTTTATTCGGTCTTGGTATTGTAGGAGAGCCGCGAGAGTAGTTATGTCTTTGTGTACGTCTGGTCTTGGCTCAACAACAATGGCCCACCTAGGGTGTTGTGTTGGTTCGATTGGAAAGCGAGGCACCACAAGGATGTGTGCTCGCTTGCGTGTATGGCTTGTATTTCATCTCAGATTGGATTAGCTTATCTTAGGTTGATTAGAACTCATTTTGGTCCTTGCTATGTCGAGTTTTGATTAGACCGACTAGGGTGTCGCCGTGATGATTCTTGACACAAGTTATAGTTTATATTGTTGTTGTTTGTTTCTCTTGGTCACCGCAAAACCACACACGGTGGTGTTTGTTTGGTTCGATACGATAGCCCGAGGGATGTCGTTGCTGTTTACTTGTTGTAGTGACATACCCACATAGGGTACTTGTTTTCAGTTTGTAAACTGTAAAACTAAGTGTGCGTTTGATTTGCAATTTTGCATTAGTTGTCTTGAGCCGCAAGCTGCTAGGGTAAGTTTGATTTGTTTGAATAGTTGGACCAAAGCTTAACCAAGTGTGCGTTCGGTTTGATGTGGCCAAGCCCACTAAACTAAATGGGTTTAGTTTTACATTCTGTTAAATGTATATTCCAACTTGTAATTAATGTTTTTCGTTATAATTATATAACGATACCGGATTTTACATTGACTTGGACTATTGAACTCATATTGACATTTATTGGACAAAACATTGGCTTTTATCTATTGTTGGACTAATAAATTATTATTAGACTAAACATATTGGACACTAAATAAAGACCGTTGATACTGGACGTTTGGACAACATATGACTTCGGACTCGAAAAGTAACGGATTATTTATACGCATATATATTAGACTTATATTGTACATGACGGACTTGAGTATATTGGATATATCGAATACAAAATGGACATATTATTTTGGACTTGAGAGTATTGGACTGTGAAGCCCACTAACTATTAACGCTTTCAATCCGTTAAGTTATTTTAAACTTATTTAGTCGTATTATTTATCATCGGAGTGTATTGCTTATAACGAATCATATCAAACGTTTATTTATATACTTATTATCATTAAAAACTTATTTTGATCAAAATCTAATAATAAAATGAAGAGTAAGTTTTATTAAATATAAAACCTTTTCTCTTTGCTCTATATATTAAAACTCGTGTTTAAATTATAAAACATATATTATTTAAGATATCGGGTAAATGCTCTAAACTTAACAATTTACTTACCTTATATTACTATTTGACCCTTATGTGTTTATTTCTTGTTGTACTCGTGGCATATGTTTTATTTTGTAGCGTGCGTTTGTCTCGAGTCTAGATCCTTATACCACCACACGAACTATCATACTAAACTTTTTACAAACATTGATACAAAACTTTCACGAAAACTAAAACACTTATCTTTTGAAAACTTATTTACTTTACAATACGCATTCTGAAATGATCCATATACTATTAGGTTGTGCCAATGATGTACCGTTGTGTCGGTACTCGTGTATCGTTGTGCGTCACTACCTTGTGATACTATTGTGTTACATTTCTCGATGCCAGTTGTGATTCTTGTATTTCTTCGGACTAAGGTGAGTTTCACAACCCCATTTTACTGTTTTACTCTTTTGGGGTGAAAAGCATGCTATGATTACTTAAAACTAAATTGGTTGTGCATTTATGAAATTATGGATTTACTGAACTGATTAAATCTACTGTGCTATGCTCTGCTACTGTGCAAACTGGTATGCATGCTTATGTTTGGCGCCTATGTACGACTGTAAAAGTCCCCTGTTACCACACTGCTTATTAACTCCCTCCCACTGTACGGGACGAGCCGTTGATATCTATGGATAGCGCTATTTAGGGGCAGCGCCAACCCCTCACTCTACTAACCGGAGTGCATAGAATCACCTTCTCATGCTAGGTTAGAGCATGTTGCACGTAGGGGCAATGTATTCGGCTGAATCGGCTTAAGTAGTGGAACCCTTATGCCATGAATCTGTTGCATCTGAATGGACCCTTTGAAATTTTGACAACTAATTGATTTTCCTGTTTTGGAAACTACTTGAGTATTTAAAAACCTGTGAACTCACCAACCTTTGTGTTGACATTTTTAGCATGTATTTTCAGGATGGCGTTAGCTAAAATTTGGAGGCGCTTGGGCATTGGCATGGCATGATCATAGAAGACTCTGATGTAAATTTGGGGACCAATTTAATTATTTTATGGGCCTACATTCTATAATATATATTTTGAAAAATGTAAACATAAATCTTTACGAAATACGATTTCTCAAGTTAAACTGTTGTTCTATACATTGTGTTGTGGTACCAATCGAGTAATACCCCGGTAACACTTACTTCCGCTGCAAACCATTATTTTGGGGTGTTACACCACCCCCAAATGTACACCCAAATCGCCTTAGCCTACCTTGTATGCACTCACTTTTAGTGGATTATTGTTATCACCCTAAAACCCTTAGTTCAATTATCTAGTTGCTTGCATAAGTTGCTAAGTCGAGTCATATCATTTGTATACAGTTTTGGGACGATTGGGACTCATGGGAAAAGTTAAAGTTTATGAAATGACGGGAAGGGAACGTTAAATTCAAATTCCCTTTATTTGCGTAATAATGTACTCCAAGTGTTTTGATCTTTTCAATTCGGGTTAAATTAGTGTTAGAGTAATAATAACTCAAGTGTAGGGATGTGCCTATAAATCCCTATCATTTTGATGTTATCGTAGAGGATGGTAGAGTAAAAGTGTATGAAAAAAAAATCGAAAAAAATAGAAAAAGAAAAAAAAATAGAGTGTTCAAAAAAATAAAAATAAATAAATAAATAAAAATAAAAAATAAAAAATACGGGCTACCATCCTACATCTATCTTTAATTTATGTTTGTTTGTTTCAGTTATCTAGTGTCGAGTCTTGGCTTAGCAACGTCATTCTTCGCATGCTTGTAACATAAAGATTTTTTGACTTGCCACCACTAAATAGTCTATCCCACCAAACCCTTTGTTTCCCTACCGTAAGCTAACATTACAACCCTTTAAAAGACCTCTTTGATAGTCTTTCCTATGTGCTTACGCCAAAGCGATGGAGGTTTGATTTAGTCTCAAGCCTATGGTAATCTATGTACTAGGACCGGTTAATGAATGTTTATCTTCCATTTCCAACTTATTATATTTCATATACACCCGAGAGATGTGAGCATCCAAACACCCTATGTGAGGTGCTAGTATGTAATTTCCGTGCTTGTTATGACTTTTGCGTGGATTATATGTGTTGTGGATTGTTCTAAACCAATGCTTTATGACCCCTAACTTATAAATTAATTGGCTAAAAGCACATTTGCTTGAGGACAAGAAAATACCAAGTGTAGGGATATTTGATAAGGTTTTAAAATGCACCTTTTTGAGGGGTCATTTAAGCCCTTATTTGATCACTTTTGTATCCGTTATTACTTAATATCGTTCCTTTTCACTTTTTAGGTATCTTGAAGGCAAAATGTTGGAATGACACTTATTCGGACGAAAAGGCGCGAATATCTGAAGAAAATGGCCGAGTCAAGAATCGAGACACTCAGTCGCTAAAACCGAAGGGGACGGTGTCGGTGTTACTGCGACGCCGTCGCATCACTTTTGTGACTACTCAAGAGCCAAATTGCTTATTTACAAGTGACGGTGTCGGGCTTTAAAAGAGTAGGTCGTCGCAACTCGCACGGCCTAGATTTGATCCAGACGGCGCCGAGATCAAGGGACGGCGTCACAAGCATAAGGTGACGCCGCAAGACTAACGTGGCTAAGACGAAACCCTAATAACGACGACCCGACGACATCACAAATCAAAGGGTGACGCCGTTGCATATGTAATCTTGTATATAGAATCCAAATTTTTAGTTTTGGTGTGTAGTCTTTTGAAGTAAAACCTAAACCGAACCAAGGTCGTCTTGTACAAGATTTTAGGGTTCAAAACCCTATCTTACATCAAGATAAGTGTTTTACTTCATTAATTTAATTATGTCTTCAATTACTTGTGTGTATGCTTGCATGTTCTCCATGTCCGCTAATTTACTTGTGTGTTTGCTTAGGAATATGAAACTTAATTATTGAATATTGATTGGTTGTCTCTTATCTTAATTGTTAATGATCTAGTAATGCGATAGGTCATCCGTTGTGTAGTTAATGCTTGATTAATCTTTGTGAACCTTAGTTTATAACACCTAGAGTTGTTGTAGGCTAAACCATCCGAATAGTACCTTAGAGTTAAAGTTTATAAATCCTAGAGACTTTGTAGGCGATAACCTTTGGTAGTTTCAAAGAGTTAGGGATAAACGCATACCCTACGACCTTAGACACACAACGCGATTAAGAATAAGGACGTGACAATTCAACCGTCAATAGGAGATAATTAAGGAGTAATAAAACCTAAGTAAACACATCTTTAAACCATCATACAAGCACACAATAATTAGACATAGACTACCCTCACCTTAGTTAATTAGATAATTAGACAAGTAGAGTAATCGGTAGAAATACCAACCCCGCAAATCCAAACCCGAGATTCGTACCTTTCCATTTCCTAAAAACATAAAAGATAAAAATAATCTTCCTCAACCCCAACCTTAGCGTACTAACTTCTCACTAGCATTCCTATTCCCAGAGAACGATATCAATTCCGTGGCTTACCCTAATACTACACTACAACGATTAGGTTCACCGCCTAGGTGTTGAAAAACTTGCTCGACGAAAGGAAGTTCCTTTGACCCCGAGCGTCTTTGTGTAAGCGTGTCAAGATGCAACAGAACAAGAGCGAAGTGGTATTTTGTGAAGTAGTAAAACCCAATTTAGCCAATAATTTTTGCAAGGTATCCATATCCACAGAACCGGAACTGCGAGGAAGTAGTGTAGACTTACCATGAACGCCATTGTGAAGATACCGACACGCCTCACCAAAACGACAATGACCTTTAGCAAACAAAAAAACAAGGTTTGTTTACTTTTTCCAATGGATTAGATGGACGCCGAGGTGTATTATTTGCCAACAAGACCATAGGAGAAGCGGATGTAGCATCCACAAGCGAGTCTTGAACTTTAGACTTCATGCGCATCTCTTGCGTGGTCAACAAAGAACGAACCGTCTTAAGATCGGGAAAGGGTACCCGACTAATGTGATTTCATCTACTAAACCTCCTCCACCCCGACTAAGGATGCAGAATGGCTCAAGGTTGACTTCATCATTAGGTCTTGGATCTTCTCTACACTTGCCTCGAATCTTCAAAAATGGTTAGTTCCTCTTAATCCCATATCTGCTAAAGAGGCGTAGGTGTGTCTTGAGGGGATTTTCAAAGACAATAAACGCCCTCGAGCTATGGGTTTGAAGGCAGAGTTACGTAATCTAAAGCTTGGGGACTTAACAATTGATGCATACTTTCAAAAAAATGAGTCCATTCCACCGACCTAACACCGACCCAACCTCCTAGCTATCCCACGCAGCCATTCCACCCGGCCCATTTTTATCAAAGCCTACAGTCGGCCCAGGTGTATCCAGCGCAACAGCAGCAGTTCACCGTTTCACCATGGGGGTTCAATACCTATGGCCTGTCACCAGCAGGAGGTTCATACGTTTCAGGTTCACCATAACAGTAGGTTCACTATGCTGCTAGTCCACAACATGGGTTCTCTTTTGCACAGGGGGTTCACCAGCAGGTCACCATCGACGGTTCATTAATGCCAGGAGGTTCACCAGCAGGTTCACCAATGACCGGTTCACCACAGCAGCCTGGGGTTCCGCAAGGGACTTCGACAGGTCCAGCTTTTGGTTCAGTTTTTAACCCGGGTCAACTACTTGCGTCAGGTTCACAGGGTTCAGGTCAAGCAACTCTTTTGCCACATGCTTTTGCTACTAACACTCTTCAGGACCCGTCTGCTGAAAATTGGAATATGGATACAGGTGTGAGCTCTCATCTTAAGGATTCTGTACATTGTCTTCGTGATATTCTAAATGAGTGAATTTATCCGTCTGTCGCGGTTGGTGATGGGCGTTTTATTCCCGTTACTAACTCCGTCATAGTATCTTGTCTACACCTTTTCGTCCTCTTCGTTTAAATAATGTTTTAATTACCCCTCATATCGTCAAAAATCTTATTTCTGTGCGTCAATTTGTTCGTGATAATTATTGCAATGTTGAATTTGATCCCTTTGGTTTTTTTGTGAAGGACTTCATAACTCGATGGGTACTCCTCCGTTGTGATAGCACGGGTGATCTTTACCCTGTTACGAAGCCTTCTCCAATTCCTCAAGCATATCTTACCAGTCAGTATACGTGGCATCAACGACTTGGAAATCCGGGAAGTGAAGTGTTGCGGCGTCTTGTGTCTAGTGATTCTATTTCTTGTAATAAAGAGAAGCTTCCCGGTCTTTGCCATGCTTGTTAGCTTGGTAAACACGTGAAGCTTCCGTTTGTTAGTTCGTCTAGTACTATTACTTCTTGTTTTGACATTGTTCACTCGGAGTTGTGGACTTCTCCAATTTCGAGTCTTTATGGTTTTAAGTATTATGTTTTGTTTCTTGATCATTATTCTCAGTATGTTTGGGTTTATCCATTAATGAATAAATATGATGTTTTGTCTAAATTTCAGTTGTTTCGTAGTTATATTCGTACTCAGTTTAAGTGTGAAATTAAGTCGTTTCAGTGTGATCATGGTGGTGAGTTTGATAATACTGCCTTTCATAAATTATTTTCAACCCATGGCATCCAATTTAGATTTTCTTGCCCCCGCACCTCTCAACAAAATGAAAAATGTGAACGCATGATTCGTACCATCAATAACCTTATTCGTACTTTATTGTTTCAAGCACATTTACCACCCAACTATTGGATTGAAGCTCTTAATATGACTGTTTATTTATTGAATATCCTACCTTCCCGTGCCATTAACAATGACATACCCTTTACCCGCCTTTTTGGTGCTACACTTGATTATAGTGTCCTTCGTATTTTTGGATGCATTTGTTACCCACATATTGATACCAACCATAAATTAGGACCTCGAGCTACACCTGCTATATTTTTGGGACATGCTGCCAATCATTTTGGCTTTCGTTGTCTTGATCTAAATACCAACAAAATTTTTATCTCTCGTCATGTTACCTTTGATGAAACGGTTTTTCCGTTTCAAACCCATCCGTCCAAACCAACCCCCTCCTATGATTTTTTGGAAGATTCTTCCAATCTCATTTCAACCATTATCAACACCACCCCAATTGGTCCTACTTTAAACTTGATTCCTATACCACCAGCTGATTTATCTACACCTCACGAACCAGTTAACATACCTACCTCCCCTGCCCCACCTACACCAACGCCAACTGTCCCTAACGCACCTGTCCCTGACTCACCAACGCCACCACCTGTTGTATCTAATCATCCCATGGTCACACGTTCTCGTGTCAGGACTAATCATCCTAGTCCTAAGTATGCTGGTCATGTGTCCACTATTTCTCTGTCACCTAGGTCGTATAAGGATGCTCTTGATGATCCAAATTGGCAAAATGCTATGTTTGATGAATATAATGCACTTATTAAGAATAAAACTTGGACTTGTATACCTCATCCTGCGGGTGTCAATGTTGTTAGGTGTATGTGGTTATTTCGCCATAAGTATTTAGTTGATGGCACTCTTAGTCGGTACAAGGCACGTCTTGTTGCCAATGGTAGCACACAGGTAGAGGGAGTAGATGTTGATGAGACTTTAGTCCGGTTGTTAAGCCGGCACCATTTGATCGTTTTTAGTTTAGCTATTTCTCGACATTGGCCTGTTCATCGCCTTGATGTCAAGAATGCATTTTGCATGGTGATTTGGTCAAACTGCTTATATGCATCAACCACCGGTTTTCGAGATCCCGAGCATCCGGATTATGTTTGTTTATTACAACGTTCTCTTTATGGTCTTAGGCGGACGCCTCGGGCATGATTTGCGGTTTGTCGCTTATATTCTTCTTGTTGGGTTTACATCAAGTCGGTGTGATTCTTCTTTATTTATTTACCAACAGGTGATGATATCGCTTTTCGCTACTATATGTGGATGATATTGTGCCTTCGCTTCCTCGATAGTTTATTACGGCGGATTAATGCTTTTTGCATAAGGAGTTCTCTATGATGATTTGGGTGCTCTTAATTACTTTTGGGTGTGTTAGTTACGTGTGACTCTTACGGGATGTTTTGTTACAATAAGTATGCTATGGAGATTTTGGGTGTGCACATATGGTTGGTTGTAACCCTTCCGGACTCGCTGACGCCGAGTCTAAGTTGAGTCCGATGGTGATCGGTTTTGATCCCACGTTATATCGGAGGCTTGCGGGTTCTCTTGAGATCTCACTTTCACTAGACCCGATATTACTTATGTTGTGCAAGCGGGTTTGTTTATATATGCATGATCCTCGTAAGCCTCATTTCACCGCTTCTCAGCGAATCTTACGGTATGTTCGGGGGACTTTGGCTTATGGTTTACGATTATTTTCTTCTACTCTCGAGTCATTGGTTGCTTATTCGGATGTCGATTGGGTGGTTGCCCTACTACTCGCCGGTCTACATCAGTTATTGTGTTTTTCTTGGCAACAACTTACTTTCATGGTCCTCAAACGTCGGTGACGATTTCTTGTTCGATCGAGGTCGAGTATCGGGTGTTGCCAATCGCTTTTCGAGACATGTTGGCTTTGGAATTTAATACGTGAGCTTCATACACCATTGTCCTCTGCTACTATTGTTTATTGTGATAATGTGAGTGCGGTGTACTTGTCTTCTAACCATTCAAAGATCGGTACCAAGCATATTGAGATTGACATTCATTTTGTTCGTGATTTGGTTGCTCTTGGTCAAGTTCGAGTTCGCATGTTCCTTCATGGTTTTCAAGATGTCGTTATTTTTACCAAGGGCTACCATCTCATTGTTTACTGATTTTCGTGACAGCTTGAGTGTTCGGTCTCCTCCCGCTCAAACTGCGAGGGAGTGTTAGTCTATTAGGATTAGTATAAGTACTGGCCCATTGTATATTTGGCCCATTATGTATCCTATATAATCTTGATGTACCAAACATTATTATTCATTCAATATACACAAACTTACATGATACCAAGACCACTATATCCTTTAAATTTTCTCTGATACCATGTTAGACTACATAAAACCCCGTGGGTATAACTTTATTGATGACCATTGTTTATAATGGTAAAATCCTAATTCCCAAAACCCACAAACCGGGCTTGGGCCTAATTATCCACTAATATAAATAACTACATACATACCAAACCTTAGCTCTTGATACCACTTGTTGAGAAAAGTGACACCGGACTGAAGCAAACTCATAACTAAAATATGAAAATACTAATAAAAGATGACATACCGATATAACATGGATAAACCCCAATAGGGTAAAAACCACAGGTAAGGAAAAATATGTTTCACTATGATAAAAATTAGGAGTTATACGTTCTCTCTTCACAAGGATAAACACTAATCTTTTGTAAATAGGAGATACGTAGTACCACACAAACTCTCAAATTAACTCACAATACTAGGAGAAAGTACACTATGTATTTTAGTGTGCTGCTTTGAAATGAGATGCATAACAATGGCACTGGTCTTTGCCTTTCATATGCATCAAAGTAAAGGGAAGCCACTTGCAACGCAACTTGCATGATCAAATTGCCCAAAAGATAAGATTCTCTCGTCAGATACATTGTATCTTTTCCCAAAATAACGTACTTCATGTTGGAACATCGACAGCAAACGATACTTTATGTATATTACATGTGAGTGAACACAAGCAGCCTTCCAGAAAAAAAGTACTATTATGAGCATAGCTACATGACAAGGTCCAGAAAATAAGATACGAATGTTGTTGAGTGAGCTAGCCGCTCCTTGTGGGTGTGTACGCCGGCCTGTTGTAACTGGACACTTAAGCAAAACACAAATTGATCGAAATGTGAAGAACATCATATCAAGAATCAAGAGAAAATGCGTATCATAGAATATCTAGACAATTTTGCATCAGTTGGAAATTTTCACACATGTAAAACAATTAGAAACCATAGACTGTTTCCTTCGAATAATAATAACACAGATGCCAAAAGCCCAAAACTAATACCGTAGCAACTAATGCCAGAATAAACAACTAATTTAACATAAACCCATAGTTAAGAGTGGGATGATGGACTTACCAATACTGAGTTAACGCCTTAACGGGCTGTGTCATACAAATGTTCACAGGGTTAACCTGTTTGGTTATTTGTGTCGGGTCTTGGTTGACGTTACCCAACTCTTTGAGAACTTTACTATACATATATGACTCAATCTCCATTGGCATATATCAGTTTAATCTGTTTCATCATGACTCAACGTCGTGCATTATATACTCAAACAAGCATTATATACTCAAACAAAACATATCAAGTTCTGTCGTAATCAAAACGAATTTCATTTTATATTGCTTACTCCAGTGATCATGTTAAATAATGTGAAGGACCAAGAGTGTCAAGTTTCAAAGTCTAATTAGAGTTTGTGTTGAAAGTAAAGAAAAGAGAAGTTCAGGGGCTAAAGTGGAACATAGCAGAGTATATAATATCTCTTTCTGTTTGGGGTTTCATAATTGTTTTTCTGTTTTAGTCTCTTTCTCTCTCAAACCTTCACACAGTGATTGTCTTTCTCTTGTGATATCAATCTTGATATCAGTCTGGGTATTTGGTTGTTTCTTTGTATAAGATTAATCTGGTTTGATCTTGTTAAGTCTGAGTGTTGAGTGAAACTTGTGGTGAGATCACTGGTGTCTACCTAGTAGAGATCAGTTATTATTTCTTTGTATTTGTATTGGTAAGCACCTATTTGGGGACTTATCTTCTTGATATTCATATAATAAAATACACCGCGGGTGGTTGGTGGGTGTAATAGTTGATTGTTGTATGCTCTTGATCATTTTACATGGTATCAGAGCGCACGGTTCTCGATCTGGTGGTTTTGAGATTCTAGGGTTTCTAGGGTTTTGAAGTTATTTTGGGGATTCTTGCAATTGGTGGTTGAATTGGTTAATTGAGGTTGTTTTCTTAACGGCCGTGGTTGGTTTGTTCATTTGGGATTGGATCCGTGATTTTGTGGGTATCTTGATTAGGGTTTCTTGAAACCCTAATTTGGTATTTTGGGGGTTTTTCATCCCTGGTGGTTTCTTGTTGGTTCTTGGGCCTGTTCTTGATACATTTTTACTAGACTCGTTGAATCTAGTGGTTTTGTATCTCTTTCCGCAGATATATCTCTGTAAGTTCTTCTTTCTCTTAAGATAACACAAAATTGGTTTAGAAGGTGCAAACGGGACAGTTAACTTCTTGATCTGCCAACCTAGATTGGTACGAATACCTGCTCTGGCTGTCCCCAGTCTTCTGGCTGGTTTGTGGTTATTCTTGGGTGTGAGTTATAGGATTTATAGTTTGTTATTTCTGCTCTTTAGTTTCTTGTTGTGTCTAAGTCGAAGGAGGATAGGATTTGGGCAGTCTTGGAAGTTGATTGAGTTGTTTAGTTCTGGTTATTTGTTATTGTTGTTTGCTGTTATTGCTTGTTGTGATTGTTTCTGTTTTTTTTTGCTGGTTGTTCTTGTTTTTTGTTTAATATGGCTATTGAAGATGAACCTAGTGGTAGTAATACTCAAGTGTTAATTAGTAATCATGACGCTGGTAATCCTCTTCATATTCAAACTAATGATAATAGTGGAACCGCTCTTATTCCATTTAAATTGCTTGAACCGAGAATTATAGAATTTGGTTTGGTGTTATGAAATTGGCTTTGCAAGCTAGAAATAAGTATAGCTTTGTTGATGGTACTTGTCTTAAAGAATCATTTGTTACTAGTAATGTCTTATCGCTCAATGGGATAGATGTAATGCTATTGTCTTAACTCGGATTATGAATTTCGTATCTCATGATGTTTTGATAACGCACACGCGTCGTTCGGGGTCAAAGGAACTTCCTTTTCTTCGAGCAAGTTTTATAACACCCAGGCGGTGAACCTAATCGTTGTAGTGTAGTAATTAGGGTAAGCCACGGTATTGATATCGTTCTCTAGGGAATAGGAATGCTAGTAGGGAGTTACTACGCTAAGGTTAAGGTTGAGGAAGATTATTTTTATCTTTTTATATTTTATGAAAATGGAAAGGTACGAATCTCGGTATTGGATTTGGGGGTTGGTATTTCACCGATTACTCTACTATTATCTAATTATCTAAACTAAGGTTGTGGGAGTCTATGTCTAATTAATGTGTGCTCGTATGATAGTTTAAAGATGTGTTTACTTAGTTTGTATTACTCCTTAATTATCTCCTATTGATGGTTGAGTGTCACGTCTTATTCTAGTTGCGTTGTGTTTCTAAAGTTGTAGGGTATCGTTTCTCCCCAACTCTTTGAAATTACCAAAGGGTCTTGTCTACAAATCCACTTAGAGATTATAGACTCCTACTCTAAGGCGCTCTTCGGATGGTTTAGCCTACAATCACTCGTGTAATCATACTCTAAGGTTCACAAAGATGAATCAAGCATTAGTACACAACGAATGACCTATCGCATTACTAGATCATTAATCAACTAAGATAAGAAACAACCAATCAATATTTAATAATTAAGTTTCATACTTCCTAAGCAAACACACAAATAAATTAGCGGACACGGAGAACATGCAAGCATACACACAAATAATCAAAGACATAATTGAATTAATGAAGCAAAGACTTATCTTGGTGTAAGATAGGGTTAAAACCCTAAAAATCTTGTACAAGACACCTTAGGTTCGGTTTTAGGTTTTACTCCAAAGACTCTCCACATAAAGACCGAAAAATTCGGATTCTATATATAAGATTACAATTGCGACGGCGCCACCTTATGTTTAGTGACGCCGCCGTGTCGCCGCCATTGGGTTTCGTCTTGGCCACGTTAACCTTGCGCGGCGCCACCTTATGCCCGTGACGCCGTCCTCTTTAGCTTCGACGTCGTTCGGATCGCATCTAGGCCGTGCGAGTAGCGACGGCCTACTCTTTCACACTAGACGCCGCCTCTTGAAAACACGAGTTTTGAGTTCGACCGTCACAACAATTCTCCGACGGCCGCAAATAGCTCCGACGCCGCCGCCTTCTACATTCAATGATCGTGAGTGTCTCGATTTCGACTTTGGCCATTTTCTTCATATATTCGCGCCATTCTCGTCCAAATAAGTGTCATTTCAAAGATTTTGCCTTCACGAGACCTAAAAGTGAAAAGGAACGATATTAAGCAATAACGGATACAAAAGTGATCAAATAAGGACTTAAACGACCCTCAAAATGGTACCTTTTAAAACCTTATCAAATATCCCTACACTTGTTATTTGCTTGTCCTCAAGCAAATGTGCTTTTAGCCAATTAATTTATAAGTTAGGGGTCATTCAAGATTAATTCAAAACGGTACACAACACATATAAGCCCAGAAAGTCATAACAAGCACGGAATTACATACTAGCACCTCACATGGGGTGTTTGGATACTCACATCTCTCGGTGTATAAATGAAATATAACAATATAGGAAATGGAAGATAAACACTCATTAACCGGTCCTAGTACATAGATTACCATAGGCTTGAGAATAGATCAAACCTCCATCGCTTTGGCGTAAGCACCTAGGAAAGACTATCAAAGAGGTCTTTTAAAGGGTTGTAACGTTAGGCTTACGGTAGGAAATAAGGGTTTGGTGGGATAGGCTATTTAGTGGTGGTAAGTCAAAAATCTTTATGTTAATCAGATATGAAGAATGGCGTTGCTAAGCCAAGACTCGACACTCTAAACTCTAGATAACTGAAATAAACAAACATAAATTTAAAGGATAGATGTAGGATGGTAACCCGTATGTTTTTTTTTTTTTTTTTTTTTTTTTTTTTTTTTTTTTTTTTTTCTTTTCTTTTTTTCTTTTTTTTTCTTTTTTTTTTTTTTTTTTTTTTTTTTTTTTTTCATACACTTTTACTCTACCATCCTCTAAGATAACATCAAAATACTAGGATTTATAAGCATATCCCTACACTTGAGTTTTATTACTCTAACACTAATTTGACCCGAATCGAAAAGATCAAAACACTTGGGGTACATTATTACGTAAACAAAGGGAATTTGAATTTAACGTTCCCTTCCGTCATTTCATAAACTTTAACTTTTCCCATGAATCCCAATCATCCCAAAATCAGTATACAAAGGATATGACTCGACTTAGCAACTTATGCAAGCAACTAGATAATTGAACTAAGGGTTTGGGGTGATAACAAATAATTGCACTAAAAGTGAGTGCATAAGGGTAGGCTAAGGCGATTTGGGTGTATATTTGGGGTGGGGTGTAAACAATGCTCTTCATTGATATTCCGAAAACCGAAACATCACGAGAACCGCGAAAAGGATAGGCTCGAGGGGTTAACTAGGGTATCGTGTACTAAAGATGAGTACAACGCAAAGGGTGTGGGGAATTACTCAACCGAAGTGGAAGAAGTAATTATATTACGGTATCAAACAAGGGTTTTCCTAATGCCTCTTATCATTTAGTTATTCCTAACTACACAAGTGTAGTCTCACTAGCGATCTCGGAATGCATCACAAAACAAGTTCTAGAATCTATTATACTACGGTTCACACTCTAAGCATTAAAGATGAATGCTTTTATTCCTACTAATCTAAGGCGATCCTCACATTTTGGGTGGAATTTGGGTGGTAAAGGGTTTTGTGCTAGTCATATAACTTCCTATCCATGAGACGCTTTTGTTAAGACTAATGGCCCACTCTTATATGTCATGAAAATTTTAAATTTGGTGCCAAAATTACCCTAACCGACATTTCTCATGGTTTATTACACAATCACATTTGGACAAAGCAAATAGTCAAGGATAAGCATAGTTTCAAAGTTCCGCTTTATTTTCCCTCCTACACACTTAAACCGAACATTGTCCCCAATGTTCCCGAAAGTATCAAAGTTATGATAAAAGAAGGTAATCAAAACGAAAGAAACTAATACTCCCCGATTAGCTCGGTAGGATCCGTGTAAAGTGGTGGTTAAATTCTTTTCAAGAAGAATTTATGCGTGAAAAGCTCCTTCTAATCTTATGTAACTTCT
The DNA here is from genome assembly GCA_022545495.1 of Chrysanthemum lavandulifolium. NCBI lineage: Eukaryota > Viridiplantae > Streptophyta > Magnoliopsida > Asterales > Asteraceae > Chrysanthemum > Chrysanthemum lavandulifolium. The sequence continues at coordinate 23,125,655 of CM040246.1, forward strand.
TCTTGACAAACTAAACTCGCACACTTGAAGAAAACAAACGAAACCTTCGTAAAATCGGCGGTAATAATATATATAAGACTCGATTTAAACTAGGATATAATGCTTGTGGAATGGATGTTTACGAATTTCTAAGAAAATTAAGACACGGAAAATTCCAAAATTTATAAGTAGCTCGAAAACGAGAAAAAGTAATCGACGTTTTACTCCTTCGACGCCGTCAGTTGCAATCTCGACGTCAAAGTTATCCCGACAAAAGCGGTGCGATTTTACGGAAAAATTTACGAAAATTTACATCTTTAGAATCTGGAAAAATTTCGCGAAACATCCATTATGACTCGATACAAGCATTTGACTCGAACAAACAAACATATATACCTTTTAGTTAATTGTTATTCTCATGTTTACGTTTCTTTTGAAAACGTGTAATCCTCCCTACACTTATCCCTTATGTAAAATACCTTTATATGTAATTAAGGCGAAGTTAAAAACAAAATAAAGCATTTTACAAATTTAAACATGAGGATAAACAATTAATAAAAGATATATGACACTAACAAGCAAACAATTAAGCATGGGTTGCCTCCACGAAGCGCTTTTCTTTATTTAAGAGTCTTGTAGCTAGACTCATAGTCGTGCTCTACGCTTTCTCACCATCCTCTCTTCTTCTAAAACAATATCCTCATCGCTCACTATTTCAATATTATCCAATTGATAATGCTTCACCCGCTTCCCATTAAGCGTGAATTCTCTTCCATCATGGTCTAGAAGTACTACCGCCCATTGCTCATCCGGTTCTTTCTTGAAAAGGGTCCATACCACCTAGATTTGAGTTTTCCGGAATAGTCTTAGTCTTGAATTATACAAGAGCACTTTATCCCTTCCAAAACTCTTTAGGATTCTTTATTCGTTGATCGTGCCATCTTTTGCCCTTTCTTTGTAAGTGATTGACGATTCGTATGCTTCCACCTCACTCATCCAATTCTTGAAGTTGTAAGAACCGATTTGACCACGCTCGTAATAATCCATATTACAGTGCTTTAAGGGCCCAATATGCTTTCTCTCAAGTTCGATAGGGAGGTGGCAAGCTTTTCCGTATACCAAAGCGAAAAGGGTTGTCCCGATAGGTGTTTTTAAGCGCTCGAATGCCCAAAGTGCTTCATCCGGTTTGAATGCCCAATCTTTTCTGTTTTGGTGAACCGCTTTTTCAAGTATCCTCTTTAATGCCCTGTTTGTGTTTTCTACTTGTCCATTTGTCCGAGGATGATATGCGTTAGAAAATCTATGTGGGACGCCATACTTCTTCATCACCTTTTCCATTTGAGCATTGCAAAAGTGAGTCCTCTATCATCGATTAATGCTTGGGAATCCCAAATCGTATGAAGAGCTTTTAAGAAAGTGAATAACTACCCTTGCATCATTAGTTCTAAGGGCTTGAGCTTCACCCATTTGGATACATAGTCGATAGCTACGAGAATGTATTCATTTCCTCCGGAAGATGGAAAGGGTCCCATGAAGTCTATTCCCCAAACGTCGAATATTTCGCAGACTTGGATATAGTTAAGGGTGACTCATCCCGTCGTGAAATATTTCACGATCGTTGGCATGCATCACACATTTGAACTAATCTCTTAACGCCTCGAAAACAAGAGGCCAATAGAATCCGCATCGAAAACCTTTCGTGCCGTGATATTCACACCGTGATGTCCCCGGATGGTCCCGCATGACATTCTTTTAGAACTCGATCAATCTCTACCGCCACGCAACGTCGTATGATTTGATCGGGACATATACGGAAAAGGAAGGGTTCATCCCTAAGTAATGTTTTAGCGCGTTGAAGAACTTCTTTTATCTTGTCGGTCATGTAATTTGGCAAAACTCTCATTGGATGTGTAGTTAGCATAATCGCATACCATGGCTCACTCTCTTTAATCGCCATTAGCCGTTCCTCGGGAAAAGAGTCACGAATATCGGTTTGATCGACTTCTCAAGATCGGGGTTCTCAAGCGTGATAGATGATCACGCGAGATTTTTAGCCCCTTTTATCTCGAATTTCAATGTCGAATTCTTGAAGTAATAGGATCCATCTAATCAAGCGGTTTAGCATCTTGTTTTGAAAAGCAGATAACGTAAGGCGGAGTGATCTGTGAAGCAGCAGCTTTAGAGAGAACGAGATATTGCCCGAATTTGTCGAAGGCAAATACAACGGCTAAAAGTTCTTTCTCGATGGTTGTATAGTTCTCTTGTGCTACATTCATGGTTTTGCTAGCATAGTAGATTGGTTGAAAATGCTTTTCCTTCCTTTGACCGAGCATCGCACCGACAAAGATAATCACTAGCATCACACATGATTTCGAACGGCCGAGACCAATCGGGGTGACCATTATAGGTGCTTGGGTGAGATCTTTCTTGATCGGTTAAATGCTTCCTTGCATTCTCCGGAAAAATCAAAGGGCATCCTTAACAAGAAGGCATGTCATAGGCCGGGCAATTTTGAAAAATCTTTAATAAACCTTCGATAAAACCGCATGACCAAGAAAGTCGCGAATGGCTTTAACGGTAGTAGGATAAGGAGTTTGAAATTGCTTGATTTTCGCTCTATCGACCTCAATTCCATTCCACGAGACTCTATGCCCTAAAACAATTCCTTCTTTTACCATGAAATGGCATTTTCCCGCTTTAAAACCAAATTAGTTTCCTCGCATCGCTTCAACATCTTCCTAAGGTTGGAAAGACAAAGGTCGAAAGAATTTCCAAACACCGAGAAATCATCCATGAAAACTTCCATGCTATCCTCAATTAACTCGTGGAATATGGCCATCATACATCGTTGAAAAGTTGCGGGTGCGTTACATAACCCGAAAGGCATTCGCTTGTACGCGAACGTTCCGTAAGGACATGTAAATGTAGTTTTCTCCTGATCTTCAGGAGCAATTGGGATTTGAAAGTAACCTGAAAAGCCATCAAGGAAACAGTAGTATTCGTGCCCAGCTAATCTTTCAAGCATTTGGTCAATAAACGGTGAGGAAAATGATCTTTCGGGTGGCATCATTCAATTTTACGTAGTCAATACATACACGCCACCCACTAACCGTTCTTTGTGGCACCAACTCACCCTTCTCATTTTTACAACCGTCATCCCTCCTTTTTGGAACCACTTGACTGGTGACCCATGGGCTATCCGATATGGGGTAGATGAGACACGCATCCGAAGCTTAATGACCTCCTTTTTACTACCTCTTTGATGTTAGGGTTAACCCGCCTTTGTGGTTGAACAGTTGGTTTGTAATCTTCTTCCATGAGGATTTTGTGAGTATGAAGGTAGAATCGATTCCTTAATGTCGGCAACACCCATGCAATCACCCTTTATATTCTTTTAAAACTTCTAAGAGCTTCTCTTCGAATAGTGGTTAGCGAGGAGCTTATTATGACAGGAGTTGGTCCTCTCCTTGAAGAAAGGCGTATTCAAGTGACTCGGGAGATCTTTCGGTTCTAAGGTAGGAGGCTCTTTGATCGATGGTTTTAGCCGGTTTCCGCCTCAAGCTCAATAGGTTCAATTTCATCCCGACGAGGATAAAAGGACACAGCCCAACCATCTCAATTTCATGATTGTCGTATATTACGTTGTTATCATTATTCATGAATTCGTTTAATAGATACTCGTCAATGCAGCCGTCTATGTCATCAACAAATTCATCAACTTCGTCAACTAAATATACGGGACGATCGCAGGAAGAAGAATGTCTCATAGAATCCTTAATGTCGAAGGTCACGCTCTCGGATCCTACTCGTAACGTGAGCTTTCCATCATGAACATCAATAATGGCACGAGCCGTAGCCAAGAAGGGTCTTCCAAGGATTATTGGGACGGAATTATCTTCCTCCATCTCTAAAATTACGAAATCGATTGGAAATTTGAATTCCCCACCCTTACAAGAACGTTCTCACAAACTCCAATGGGATATTTGATTGATCGATCACTAATTGGATACTCATCCTAGTTGGTTTAAGCCACGAATATCCGAGCTTAAGAAACAGGAGTGAGGCATCGTGTTAATGCTTGCCCCAAGATCCGCTAAGGCGTTTTCATAGAAAGCGCCCTATAGAACAAGGAATAGTAAACCGCCGGATCTTCCTTCTTCTTGGGCATGCTCTTTTGGATGATAGTGAACATTCTTCCCTAATAATATCAATCCTCAAGCTTTTTCGATTAGATATCGACCTCTTGAAGTATCTACTATATTTAGGATATGATAGAATACATCAAGGAGTGGTATGTTGACGGATGTTTGTTTCAAGTAAGACAATATTTTTCATTGTCTTCTTGACCTTTGATTTTTAAACGAGAGGATAAGGAATCCGTGAGAAAGTTGGATGACTGGTTTGGTCTTTGGTGTTTGTGGGGAGGATCGTGAGGAGTTGGAAGAGGTGTGGGAATCGCCTCATTTCCTAACTCGGGTTCCCTTGTGATGGGGTCCGGTTGGGATGTGGGGATCCTGGTAGTAGTTCCGATCGAGTAGTGATTGCATGAGTTGGATCGTGAAGTGCTATGCCAGTCCACTCATTCTTTCGTGGAGATTGGTGAACCGACTTTCTAATTGACTTGTCGCTCTCGGATAAACTCCTCAAGACCTTTCAAGATTGCGCCCCTTCCATGGTGAATCGCCCAAGTTTTTCTTCAAAAGGATCACGGATGGAGTACTCGGTCCGTCCTTACCTTCCGTTATCCATTGCAGTTGCCCCAAGGATCACATTCATCGGTTTGATAAAATGCGAGGAGTGAAGGGTCATCATAAATATCATATTTGGAGAGGAAGGCGCTTTCACGGTGTGTGTCATCGCACTCATCGCTCTCATGCGATCCTCACATATGTCGCATATGAGATATGGGTTAGTCGACCTTTTTGGTTCGGTGATTTTATGAGGTAAGCTAGTTTCTTTTGTGCTTTCTCAATCCGATAATCTAAGGATAACCCTTCATTTGAGAAAGTGGAAATGCTTGACGCGTTTTCTGCTCATTCAATGGTCATCTTGATATTGGATATATTCCTCTATTCGGTTCCATCCTTCTTCCGCAGATGAGATTTGCGATTCTCCGGCGGTTGAGAAATCAATCCTTTTGATCCTTTCGGAGACATTGTCGTAAAGATTTGAACAAGCAACCAAAGGTTAATACCGTGGTGTGGAGCTTGTTGAATAAGATCTTTGTAACGACTCCTGGAGTTGGTGATAGATTCTCCATCGGGTTGGTGAAAGTCGAAATTTTGCTCCTACATGCCGCAGTTCTTCCGGGAGGAAAGAACTTTCGGTGAGCTTAGTTGTGAGTTGTTCCCATGTGAAAATGGACCTTGGAGGAGTTTATCGAGCCACTCCTTGGCTTGCCCTTGAAGAGAAAATGGGAAAAACCGAGTCTAGATGTCTCCTTAGATGCTCGTCGGCATAGATAGCATCAACAATTTTAGAAACTGTTTGATGTGGTGAATTGGGTTTTCTTTGTGGGATCCATGGAATTGACATGCCTTTTGGATTAGCCAAATATCGGATGCATGCAATACCTCATTGATCCATTCGAGGGATAGACAATGGCATTGGTGAATCGAGACGAGAGGGATAGGAGTGTTCCCCAAGAGTTTTCGCTTTAGGAGGATTTATGGGGCTATTGGTGGAGTGGTAAGGACTTCCTCGCCATTTTGGCTCGGATCGTCAATGATAATGGTTTCGTGGAGATTGCGGTGAATGAGGAGATTCTTCATCGATGTAACTTCATCAAAATTGATTGAAGTGCCATGAAGTTCGAATCATGGAGAGCTTTTTTCGCTTATTGAGCTCTCTTTCGGGTTACGCAAATGGTTCAAGAAGAGTTTTGGTGGGCTGCGGGTTCTAAGTTGCTTGAGGGGTTTGTATGGGGCGTGGTTGTTGATTATCACCTTCCATGATGAAAAGTGATGGAATTACTAACAAAGGTTACGAAGAAGGGGATAGACTAAGAGAAATCTAAAATGAGAAAAAAAGTTTACTTGATAGGAATCAAGCAAAGAAACCTAAACGAGGTGGACTACTAACTAGCTATTTTATTCCCGGTGGCGCCAAAAACTTGATAACACTACACGCGTCGTTCGGGGTCAAAGGAACTTCCTTTTCTTGAGCAAGTTTTATAACACCCTAGGCGGTGAACCTAATCGTTGTAGTGTAGTAATTAGGGTAAGCCACGGGTATTGATATCGTTCTCTGGGGAATAGGAATGCTAGTAGGGAGTTACTACGCTAAGGTTAAGGTTGAGGAAGATTATTTTTATCTTTTATATTTTATGAAAATGGAAAGGTACGAATCTCGGGTATTGGATTTGGGGGTTGGTATTTCTACCGATTACTCTACTATTATCTAATTATCTAAACTAAGGTTGTGGGAGTCTATGTCTAATTAATGTGTGCTCGTATGATAGTTTAAAGATGTGTTTACTTAGTTTGTATTACTCCTTAATTATCTCCTATTGATGGTTGAGTGTCACGTCTTATTCCTAGTTGCGTTGTGTTTCTAAAGTTGTAGGGTATCGTTTCTCCCTAACTCTTTGAAATTACCAAAGGGTCTTGTCTACAAATCCACTTAGAGATTATAGACTCCTACTCTAAGGCGCTCTTGGATGGTTTAGCCTACAATCACTCGGTAATCATACTCTAAGGTTCACAAAGATGAATCAAGCATTAAGTACACAACGAATGACCTATCGCATTACTAGATCATTAATCAACTAAGATAAGAAACAACCAATCAATATTTAATAATTAAGTTTCATACTTCCTAAGCAAACACACAAATAAATTAGCGGGACATGGAGAACATGCAAGCATACACACAAATAATCAAAGACATAATTGAATTAATGAAGCAAAGACTTATCTTGGTGTAAGATAGGGTTAAAACCCTAAAATCTTGTACAAGACACCTTAGGTTCGGTTTAGGTTTTACCCAAAGACTCTCCACATAAAGACCGAAAAATTCGGATTCTATATATAAGATTACAATTGCGACGGCGTCACCTTATGTTTAGTGGCCGTCGTGTCGCCGCCATTAGGGTTTCGTCTTGCCACGTTAACCTTGGCGACGGCGTCACCTTATGCCCGTGACGCCGTCCTCTTTAGCTCGGCGTCGTGCGGATCGCATCTAGGCCGTCGAGTAGCGACGGCCTACTCTTTCACACTAGACGCCGTCTCTTGAAAACACGAGTTTTGAGTTCGACCCGTCACAACAATTCTCCGACGCGCCGCAAATAGATCTGACGCCGCGCTTTCTACATTCGGCGACGTGAGTGTCTCGATTTCGACTTTGGCCATTTTCTTCATATATTCGCGCCATTCGTCCAAATAAGTGTCATTTCAAAGATTTTGCCTTCACGAGACCTAAAAAGTGAAAAGGAACGATATTAAGCAATAACGGATACAAAAGTGATCAAATAAGGACTTAAACGACCCCTCAAAATGGTACCTTTTAAAACCTTATCATGTTTATATGGGGTTAGTTTATTCTGAAAATGCTGCTTCTATTTAGCAAGAATTAAAAGAAACATATGATAAAGTTGATGGTTACATTATATACAATCATTGCAAAAGATTAATTACAGTAAAACAAGGTGGTAGTTACATTGTCGATTACTATCATAGGCTAAATACTTTATGGAGAATTTGATTCTCTAACTAAATTGCCTAAATGTGTTTGTGAACATAAATGTGCTTGTGAAGCTAGTCTCGAGTTGGTATTGCATCGCCATTAATGAAACTGATGCAATTCTTTATGGGTCTTGATGATTGTTATCAACCTGTTAGGACTGCTTTATTAACTAGAGATCCTTTACCTGAGGTTAAGGATGCTTATGCTGTTGTGTCTAGGGAGGAGTCCCATAGAGGGATTCCTGAGTCTTCTAGTGTTTCTGAATCTAAACTGAATGCATCTTCTTTTGCCGCTAAGTCATTTAATAACAATAGAAGATTGTATAATAATGATAATAACACTAGAGGAACCGGTTCTAATACTAATACTGCTAATAGAGGTCTTAATCCTAATTTGAATTGTAAAAACTGTGGTAAGATTGGACATACTATTGAAAGATGCTATGAACTTATTGGTTTTCCACCTGGATTTGTCAAGAATAATAATCCACCTAAACAAAATGCTTTCAGACAAAACTATAATGCTAATGTTGAGAAAATGTCTGAAAAATCTTCTACTACTTCATCTGCAAATACATCTTCTGGTTTTACTTCTGAGCAGATGAAGAAACTCTTGTCTTTGATCAATGATAGTTCTTCTGGAAGCATACATGCCAATATGGCAGGTAGGGCTTCATTCTTTAATGGAAATGTTTGGTTTAATATTAATTTTTCTAAGTATTTCTTTGGGAATTCTAGTCTTTATGTTAAAACTATATCCTTGGGATGGATCATTGATTCAGGTGCTAATCAGCACTTGACTGTTTCTACTGTTGGTATGTTTAATGTTGTGGATATTTCTAGTCTTAAGATTACTGTTGGACATCCCAATGGTACTCTTGCTACTATAAGTCATGTTGGAAATCTAAGATTAACTAATAATGTGACTCTTTATGATGTCTTAGTTGTTCACGGTTTCTTGTGTGAGTTTGTTGTCTCGTTAATAAACCGATTAGAGATAGCAAAATGTTTGTTGGTTTTGATGAAGATACTTGTTATATTCGAGATTTGAAAAGGAGAATGTTCGGGGATGGTAGTCGGTCGATGGATTGTATTTGTTTGATATGCACCTAATAATTCTTTGGGTGAGTGCAATATGGTTATGTCTTATAATGTGTCTAAACTTGTCCGGCATAATAGATTGGGTCACCCTGTTGATCCAGTCTTATCTGTTCTTCAAAAGGATCTTGGTATTTCCAAGAATTCTTCTATTTCTATTTGTGAAATCTGTCACAGGGCTAAGCAGACAAGGGAACCTTTTCCTTTGTCTGATCATAAGTCTAAGAATCTTGGTGAACTTGTTCATCTTGACTTATGGGGTCCTTACAGAGTAACAAGTAGAGAAGGATATAAGTATTTTCTCACTATTGTTGATGATTATTCTAGAGCTGTGTGGACTTATATGATTAAAACTAAAGATGAGGTGTTTGATGTATTCTGCTCTTTTATTCACTTAATTTCTAATCAATTTGGTATTAAAATTAAAAGCGTTAGATCGATAATGGTCTTGAATTTGTAAATAAGAAAATGAGTGGAATGTTTTCGATCTTGGTATAATACATCAAACATCTTGTACTCATACACCTCAAAAAATGGGATTGTTGAAGGAAACATAGACACCTACTCAATGTAGCTAGGAGTCTTATGTTTCAAGGGGATTCCTTTAAGGTTTTGGTGCGATTGTGTTCTAGCTGCTTGTGTATCTTATAAACAGTCGCCATCTTGAGTTCTAAATGGTAAATGTCCCTATGAGTTGTTATACAAAACTAAACCTAATCTTTCCCATTTGAGGTCTTTTGGATGTACGTGTTTTGCTACCATTTTAAATAACCATGATAAGTTGTCTTATAGGTCGAAAAATGTGTTCTAATTGGTTTTCTTCTACTAAGAAAGCATATAAACTTTTAAGTTTGGATACTAGAAATGTGTTTTTGCCGAGATGTAAGGTTTTATGAAAATGTTTTTCCTTTGAAAATGAAAACACGTGAGTCAATCGATACAAACTATGTAAATGAGGTTGAACACTTGAAGTTTTTGATAGTTCAAAGTCTCAAAGACCCAATGATGAAGGGAAGATACACCGGTTGAGGATGGTAGTATGCTATCTTCACATGATGCTAGTGATAATGAAATAGATACTACTTATATGCATCATGAAGATGGGCAATCAAGAACCTACTTTGGTGACCAACAACGGTGCGAGGGCAATTCTAGTCTTGAAAATCTTGGTTTAGTTTTTAATCGATCGAAAATGTTAATGAAGATGTGCGAGACACTGTATTAAGAAGGTCTAGTAGAGTCTAAAACTCCTATTAGGTTCAATGATTATGTGATGCACTCTAAAGTGAGATATGGTATTGAGAAATATGTGAGTTATGCTAGTTTGAGTAGGACTAATATGTGCTTTTCTTCACATTGAATAAGTCTGTTGAACCTAAAAATTATGAAGAAGTCATTAATAATTCTAATTGGTGCGAAGCTATGAACAATGAAATTGAAGCTCTTAATAGAAACAATACGGATGAATGTGAGTTACTGTTGGAAGACATGCTATTGGATATAAATGGATATGGAAAATCAAGTATAAATCTGGGAGAAATAGATAGATATAAAGCAGATTAGTTGCTAAAGGTTTTAATCAAAGAGAAGGTTTTGATTATGATGAAACCTTTAGTCTGTTGTGAAATGGTAAGCTGTTAGATGTCGATAAGCATTGTTGTTTGCAAAATTGGCCTTTATATCGGTTAGATGTTAATAATGCTTTTTATATGGTGATCTTGATGAAGATGTCTATATGCAATTACCTAAAGGCTTCAATGGTGGTGATGATACTAAAGTATGTAAGCTTAATAAATCTTTATATGGACTTAAACAAGCTCTAGGCAATGGAATGCTAAGCTTACTAATGCTTTAGTTGAACATGGTTTTGAACAAAGTAAACTGGATTATTCTTTGTATGTTAAACAAAAAGGTTTCGTATTTGTTGCTCGCTTGTGTATGTTGATGATATTGTTATCACTTGGTAATGATGAAGAAGAAATCAATAACTTTAAAAGTTTTTGAGTTCTAAATTTATGATCAAAGATTTAGGAGAGTTAAAATATTTTCTTGGGATTGAAGTATTGAAAATGATTATGGTATTTGTATGACCCAAAGAAAATATTGTTTGGAATTGTTATATGAGTATGGTGCGCTAGCGACTAAGCTCTTGATACACCCTTTCCGAAAATTACATTTTGAGTTGTGTTGAAACTAGTAAAGATAAAGTGTTGAGCAATATAAATAACTATCAAAAATTGGTTGGTAAATTGATTTACTTAACTAATACCGGACACGATATTAGTTATCTTTGTTCCTTGTTTAAGTCAACACATGCACAAACCTTTACAATCTCATCTTAAGGTCGCTCTAAGGGTTTTAAAATATCTAAAAAGTCTCTGGTTTAGGTCTGCAGTTTAATAAAGAGTCTGATCTCAAGCTAAAAGCTTATGCAGATTCTGATTGGGCTAAATGTCCTCTAACTAAGAAATCTGTAACTGGTTTTTGTGTATTCTTAGGTAATTCTCTTATTTCTTGGAAAAGTAAAAAACAAGCTACTTTGTCTAGAAGTTCTGCAGAAGCTGAGTATAGAAGCATGGCTTCTACTACATGTGAAGTGATTTGGTTGAGTAACATGTTACACAGTTTTGGTCTTAAAGAGTTGTTACCTATTAACATATTTTGTGATAATAGTCTCGCAATTGATTGCGACTAATCCTGTGTTTCATGAAAAACTAAACATTTTGAGTTGGATGTGCATTTGGTCGAGAGAAGGTTTCACTGGAGTGATTAAAACTGTTAAGATTCATACAGATATGCAAGTAGCAGATATTTTTACTAAATGTCTTGGGCAAAGACAACATTCTTTGTTTTGCAAAAGTCTTGGTATGTTTGATCTGTTTGCAGGTATTAACAATTGTGAAAAGAATAGCTGTCTTGAAAAAGATGGAAGCAGTTTACATGATGCAGACTTATCAACTTGTGGAGGGGTGTTAAATAATGTGAAGGACCAAGAGTGTCAAGTTTCAAAGTCTAATTAGAGTTTGTGTTGAAAGTAAAGAAAAGAGAAGTTCAGGGGCTAAAGTGGAACATAGCAGAGTATATAATATCTCTTTCTGTTTAGGGTTTCATAATTGTTTTTCTGTTTTAGTCTCTTTCTCTCTCAAACCTTCACACAGTGATTGTCTTTCTCTTGTGATATCAATCTTGATATCAGTCTGGGTATTTGGTTGTTTCTTTGTATAAGATCAATCTGGTTTGATCTTGTTAAGTCTGAGTGTTGAGTGAAACTTGTGGTGAGATCACTGGTGTCTACCTAGTAGAGATCAGTTATTATTTCTTTGTATTTGTATTGGTAAGCACCTATTTGGGGACTTATCTTCTTGATATTCATATAATAAAATACACCGTGGGGTGGTTGGCTGGGTGTAATAGTTGATTGTTGTGTGCTCTTGATCATTTTTACAGATCAAAATGCAAAAGTGAAGAAAAGGCCTCAAACATTTTTTCAGAAGAAAAAGAGGAATAAATTAAAAATTAAGCCACAAACATATGGTACATCATCGATCATATATGTACTAGTTGGACTCGTTCCAAAACACAAATAACATTACAATTGACTTTAACGGGGTCGTTCCAATGAAAAAATGAATCTTGTAAGAGAGTATGAAGAAATGTATATAATTTAAAGATGCAGAATGCATCGTAGTGATTTGCCGTCGATGAGTAACTGGAATGCTTGGTTTATCTCACTGAATGGAAGTTCATGTGTTATAAATTCATCCAACTTCACCGCCTGCATAAAAATAATCCAAATCGTTATTGTAAGAATCTTGAAAAAATATTTTGTAGGAAAAAGAATAATATGAACCAGTGTATAAATTTACCCCATGCATGCATTGTTTCGCAAACTGAGGGAGCTGAGTTTTCCCCTTGAAGTCCCCAAAAACTGACCCAATAATTCTCCGACCACAAAACATTTCCATGGGATGAATAGGGAGTGTTTTCGGTGCGGAATGAATTCCTAATAGTACTGTCAAGCCCCAACCCTGTATAACATGTAACACAATTAGCACCATGACTCAGATATTACTGATATGTTAAGTAAGTATTGTCACTAAAAGGTAATAGACATATTATAATTATTAACCTCGTGTGTTGATAGGAAAGCCTCACGAAGAACGTTCAAGTTTCCGGCACACTCGAAGCTAAAGTCCACTCCTCCTTCCAAGATTTCACTAATTTCCTGTTAAAAATACATTTCACATCACATAAGTTATATACTAGTAATTAATATACTATTATGTATGTATAACATAAGGTTCATTTTTGTTTACTCACCTCGTGTACTGGCTTATGTAATTCCAATGGGTTTATGATATCAGTAACTCCCATGGATTCACCCCTACTAAGCTTCTCAGAGTTTATATCAATCCCAATGATTCTAGACGCTCCTCTAGATCGAGCTCCTTCAACTACGGCAAGTCCTACGGCTCCTAGACCGAAAACAGCCACAGTGGATCCCTCTTGTACATTAGCAGTATTCCAAGCAGCTCCAAGACCAGTGGACACACCACAGCTGAGCAACGTCATGGTCTTGAGTGGAGCATTGCGGTCGATCTTGACCACGTTGGCGGAGTCAACTACTGTGTACTCACTGAAAGTTGAGGTGTTAAGGAAATGGTATATGGGCTCTCCTTGTTTTGTCCAAAAACGGGTCTTTCCATCGTTAACCATGACGCTTTTGAGTGGATCGACTCTGAACTTTTTGCATAGGTTGCTTGTTTTCGACTTGCAGAAAACACAATCACCACACTCTCCGTTAAATATCGGGACTACGTGATCTCCTGCTTTCATATCCTCGACTCCTTCTCCCACACTCTCCACGACCCTATATTACAAGAAAAATAGTTTGAATTAAGTCTATATATTACATGACCTAGTGGTATCAAAGGTGTTGCGTCAACTAAAAAGTTATGGGTTCAAGTCTTGATAAAAAAATCGTATAGAAAATATAAAAAGTACCCAGAGGCTTCATGGCCAAAAATTCGCGGATATACGTTTTGAGCTTCATTCTACATCAAGACAAAAAAGAAACAAGAATCAAGTTAGCTCATTTATATACGTATAATGACAATGATAGAGTGAGTGATTGAACGATTGATACGATTTAATACCTTGCCTAGCCAAACACCAAGATCAGTTTGACAAATCGAAGTAAAATGGATCTTAATTCGGACCTCCATCTTCTGCGGGGGATCCACTAGTATTTCTTCCACGACCAACGGTTGAGCCGGACCCCATGCAACGGCAGCTGCATGAAAATCAAACGTTAAATCTTATCTTCTTGATCATGAAGATTATACATGCATGGTGTTAGTTAATGTTTACACACAAGCTATATATATAGCTATTTACCTTTGCAAGTGATAACTTTGCCTTTAGTGTTGGCATCCTTAGAGTGAGATACACTGTTGTTGTTCTTTAAGATAGCCATGTATGAGTGTATGTACTTAGTACTAGTTTATTTCTTAATTTGTGAAGATCGAATGAAGATATCTTGGTGTGATGGTCCTATTGAGTGAAGATATATTTATATTTATAGAGATGCATGTGATTGACTAATGAAGTCAACTTGTATATAATATCAAGACGCGTAGTTGTAAGCCGGCTTCTTTGAACACTTTATGTCAATTCACCAAGGGGTCTAAGGGGACGTTTAGTACGATGAATCACAAAGAATGAAATCGTTGGAGAATGGAATGGCGTAGAAAGAGAATGAGTCGATATAAGAGAATGGATTACAGTGTTTGCGAAAATAGAGAATAGAGTATCGAGAATCGATTAAAGAATCAATTCGCTGTTTGATACATAAAAGAATGAATATATATATTTTCGGTTTTTTAGTTACGTTGATTATTTGACGCTATCGGTCACATAATTACAATTATGCAAACATAATTCAAGTTTTTGTCTTATAAAATATATTATATCATCTCTACGATGAAACAAAATGACAAAAAAAACATATTTCTACAACTTACACATTGCACTAAACATAACTAACAAAAATATGGATCTTGTATAATATTCATGATCGAACTAGTATATACACGTAGAGGATAAGCAATTAAAACACGATTTACAAACAATATTATATACAAATGAAAGAAAAGCGGTGAAAGCGGATGAAAACGTATGAAAACGAGCTAAAGCGGACGGATGTGAAAGCAGGCGAGCGTGTGAAAGCGGGCGAAGAGCGTATGAAAACAGACGGCGAGCGAGGCGGATGAAAGCAGGGCGAAACGATGAAGCGAAGAAAAAGGCAAATTAAAAAAAGTGAATTAAAAAAGCGAATTAAAAAAAAAAAAAAAAAAAAAAAAAAAAAAAGCGTGTATAAAATAAAAACGTGAATTTATGTCCGTGATTTTTCATTCACTAGAGAATGGTTAGAGTGAAAAAGAGCTTCTAAAATTCTCATTCTCCACCTTTCTCTCTTTTTAAAGAAACAAATGGGGAATGAGAATGGTAATTTAATTCCCTTTTCGTTCTTATGTCAAACAAACGTGAGAATCAACCTCTTTTCCTTTCTCGACTTTCCATTCATGCGTCACTAAACATCCCCAAGGTCGATTATTGTTATTTTGTACTCCTCCGTCTCATAATAATAGTCATATTTCCTTTTTGGGATGTCTCTTTTAATTGTCACTTTCCATA